>OY856409.1:382199057-382799057 GCA_963693085.1 Alisma plantago-aquatica | reverse complement strand
AACATATCAACCCATGTTTGCTCAATTTCTAGAATACCCCTTCATGGTTTCTGTCCATTCAGTGAACTTGGGTCACCATCACCAAACTTCTAGAGACAACACTAGGGATTTGAACATGTTATATTCCAACTTTCATTTTCACAGATATATATATCACCATTGGGTTCATATATTTTCTCAAGACTTCTTACATAAGTTTTATGCTCCTCATGCACACATGCATGGGCGACTGGGTTACCTAAACTCATCTCTCTATCTTTCTCATTCTCGATTTCAAGTTTCACATGGGTAGTGTCCCATACCACCACACCATATTCATTATTTAAGATTAATGTTTTTAGGGTTAGGGTTAGGGAATATACTCTACCTCTCAAAGTTTCCATATCCCTTGACCCACTAGAGTTATCTTAACTCAACCCTTGCTCCATCTAGGGTTTACCTTTTTAACCCATTAAAACCATCATTATTATTATTATCCCCATTACATCTACATAATTATTTCATCATCCTTATATGTACATTAATTGGTGGAGGATGCCTTATTCCTACTTCTTCTCAAAAACCCTAACTTGAGATGAGGAGGGAAATTCCTTTTAGGGTTTACTAAGCAAGAAGATGAGAAGTGATGAATAAAGATGAGAAGGAACCTAAAGGTATTTTATTTTGGGCACCATCTTCCAACTTTGGCCAGGCAGGATGCAGGGGTCCGGGAGTCCTCATAAGCCGACTAGCGGTGCGGAGGAAAATATTTTCAGCCCCCGGTCGTGGTCCCTTCTAGACACCTTACTCTTTTAGAAAATTCCCTAATAATTCCCGCATAATTCTACATATTACTTGAAATTATAATCTATTAAATATTATTTGAGAAATCTGGGGCTCTGATACCAAATGTAACGACCTCATTTTTCAACAACCCCCAATTAAAGAAGGCCGAATGATAAAGCCATTACTTACAAAATTTTCCCAAGGATCCAGATTTAGCAAATAATAAATAATAGAAAATAATTTCACTAATTCATAAGTATTGTTTACAAAATGCTTATTTGGAAGTTTCATTACCAGAATTGCACTTAGAGAAGAAGCGTTTATCTAAATCCTCCTTATTTAAATTAACATCTTCACATGGTTTCATCTTTACCTTCATGTCCCTTATCAAGTATATCATCATATTCCTAAAACTCCGTGAAATAAAACATGGTCAATATAACAAGTTATACTGGTACATGGGTTCAAACAATAATCACAAGTATAGATATAAGAAAACATCTTTATCTTGCATATAAGAACATAAAATTGTTTTCATATTTAACCCTTATCTGGTCTACTACCTCAGGTGTAATCATTGTCCCTCCGGGGCTCGTGTGCATTACGCTTAAGATCAGTCTAACCCAGGGTTTAGAATGTAGTTATTTACTTTACATGATACTCATAGGAACTTTATAGTTTGTGAGAAGTAAATAAACAACCAAGCAGTTTATTTGTCGTTGAATCTCATCAAGAAACATCGGCAATCTCATAATTCAATACATGTAATCATAAGTGTAACCACGTACATTATGTCATCTTAGAAACCATGCAGAACATCATATACTTTATGAGTGCATCCAAACATCCAATCAACAAAGTATGTAATCAACAAGTATCTAAAACAAAGCATACTACATATGTGTCACCATGTATTCATATTACATTACTCAGATCTAGATGCACTCCTAAACTAGGGTTTAGGGTTATCTCGTGTTTGGACCAGGGATTAGGGTCACAAACCCTAACTCCTCACGTTATGGTTTCTAAGATTACTAATTCCATTATGCATATTAGGTGAAACCCTAACTGTCAAATTAAGCATATTAAACTACTTGTGACACCTAAATCATATTACTAACATTATCATCATAGCAAGATGTCCAAATTGGTTTCAACACCCTAAATTAGCATGAATATGGTTACTAATATGGAATCATCCATTATTCATCATTATCAAGGTTTCACTCATTATATATGTCTAGATAAGTTATGAACATAACATAACCAATTCTAATCAATTAAGCATCATGTTAACCTAAATATAGGTTTTCCTTTATACTAATCACATTAACACATGTATTGCACATACTTTTGAAATAGGAAGCATAATTAGATCTTAATCATATTTTATTTGGATTCTTATCGTTTTTCTGATTTAAACGATATATAATTTTTCTATATTCCAATGTTCCTAGCTATTTCTATGATTTAATCAAAATACTCATTATACCTTCAAAGTGGGATGATGTGGCGGCTCCTCATTGGTCTGCCTGCAACCTGCTCCTCACCCAACTAGATAAGTCGGGCGCAGTTCAACAATTAGTTTTCCTCTAGACCGGCCATCAACTGGTTAATTGGATTTGTTTCGTTTGCTGGCTAGTGCTGGACCGGCCCATCTCCATCTTCACGTGTCTGTGAGACCCTAGTTCCCCGTCGCGATCCTCTGCTCAGCGCCCACATGCACCGTCCTTTTGGTGTTTAGGTCTTCCAACCATCGGTGACTCCCTCCCTCATTACCGTGGAGGTACTGCTAGGTCGCCCATGTGCGACACCCACCCAACAGTAGCAGAGGTGCCGCTACCAGGCCCTCCCTGCTTGATGTTGTAGCGCCTAGGTTCCAATGCCAGGTCTCCTTCAAGGTTTTGTGATTTGCCTCCCCTCTCCTCCTCTCTCTTCTATCATCATCCCGGTGGCAAGAACCCAAGACAGTCGGTACCACATGTTGCTGGTGGTAGACCTCTAAGAGTTGCCTTCAACCATCTCTTTGCCTCCATCCTTTCTCAACCAGACCGCTGCCGGTGCTCTGGCATCGCAGTGCCAAAACAGGCTGCGACAATGAGAGACGTACGGGAAAGGCATATAGCTTCACCCCCAGGTCTCGTCTGCAGGCTGTGAATAAAGGACAGAGGTATCAGAGATGATACATGGGCTAAATGGGTGAAATTGCCCCATATATATAGATAGTATTGGGGTTTGCAGATCCCAGTTTTCATATTTTTGTATATGATTAGTCATTTAAAGCAAAGGCAAGAATTAAATAGACTCCTCCTTTCCTTTATTCTTTCCATTACTCTCCATGTCTATGTATACATGGTTACACATGTATTCCTTTTACTGTTTAACGATTATTCACAAAAATAATAGGAGAAGTGCAACATGTTTTAGGAAGTAATTAAAATCCTTGCTTTTTGCTCTTATAATTCCTAAAGTCATGAGAAGATACTACCACGTTCTTATAATTATGACTCATTTTCCTTTTTATTCCAAATTCTTCCTTTGTGTACAAGCAATATGTGAAGAGGCAAGGCACATCATGACCCTCTTTCCAATTATCCTCTCATTATCTTATATTCATATTCTCCATCATCCATGACTATTTTTGATACCTAATATGATCACAAATATCCATATTATCCAAAATCATGTCTCATGGGCCCATATGCACACTTTGATTATCCAATTGGGCTAAGCCGTGACCCTAAGGCCCATGAACCACATTTTGGGTATTTCAAAGGATCCATGATCTAAATCACATTCCTTTATTGTCAATCTAAGGCTCGTATCATCATTGCACCTTACATTAGCCTTGTATGAACACATATGTTCGAAAGCACATTATTGACTTATATTGATCATTTATTATGAGTCTAAGGTTTGGATTCATCAACCAAGACCCCTCAAAACTCTTCATTACTATATGTTCCCTAATTTTATTTAGGCTTGAAATCCACGAATTTCAAGGATGTAACACATTATGTACCACCTCTTGCATTTAGTCATTAAGCTTCCTTTAACCTTACACACTTAGTTTCACACTTTCTTCGAGGTTTATTCTGTGCATGCAAATAGTTGGAATCAGACCTGTAATATCGTCAATGCAATATCCAAGAGCTTTCTTCCTAGGCCTTAGTTCAGACAAGTAGTTGTTGTTGTTAAAGAGACAACTATACATTGGTTATCATCATATTTCTCTTCTCATCATCTTGAAATTTGTATTTTAAACCTTTGGGAAGGGGTTTAAGTTCTAGAGGAGGTCTTACAGTGGACACATCTTTTGGTTCTCATTGTAGGGAAACATACTTTACTATTTCAACAGTCCCTTGAAATTCTTCTTCTTATGTAGCTTCGAAGTATGCCAAGATTTCCTCAACTTCGGGATCTTCAATGCCTGATGTAGGATTTATCAAGGCTCACATTAGAGGATTGACTATAGCATTGTGCTCCTGAATTTATGCAAAAAGCTGGTTGTAAAAGTTAGCGAAGTATTTTGTCTCTACCGACGAAGGGCCTTACATGTGATCGAGAATATGAAAATCGATAGACCCATTTCTGATTCTTACAGTGGTCAACCCATCTGCAACATCTATAAAAGTGCATGATGTTGAAAGGAAGGGTCGCCCAAAGATCATTGGGCATGTAGGGTCTTCTACCACATCGGTTATTACAACATTACAAGGAATAAAGAAGTTTCTGATCCTGATCGGGACATCCTCCACGATCCCAACTGGAATTATCAGTGAGTTGAATTCACATATTGGATTTGATCATGTCTGTCTGTCCCAACCTGGTGGCCAAGCTATAGGGCATGAGGCTAATGCTAGCCCCCAAGTATATAAGACCATATCATGCTGATTTATCTCCAATGAGGAATGGTATAGTGAAAGCTCCAGGGTATTTTTTCTTTATAGGCATGGTGGATTGACAGAAAGTAGATGCCATCCTTGGGAGACACATTGTCTCTACTTCTCCCCTCTTTCTTTTTTTTCATAATGAGATCCTTCAAGAATTTTGCATATGTAGGCATCTCATCTATGACATCGAGAAGAGGAATATCCAGGCGGATTTTCTTAATGGTATTAAGGAACTTGGTGTATCTCTTTTCCCGATGCGCTTTGATGAAACGATGCAAAAAAGGTGCTCCTGGAGGAACATCAGGTGTCCTCAATGAAGGAATGGAATTAGTTGCCCCTTGTGACTTCTTTGTTATTGGAATGTCTTCCTTGGTGTCTTCTTCTTTAACGATCAATTCTTCATGCTGGGGTTTAGAGGATGCATTTCCAATACAGAGTGTGGCCATCTTTGTAGTTTTATTCAGTGCTTGAAAGGAACTGTCCCATTGGTCATCTGATTGGGGCTGCTATGGAAGCCAATTGTTGATCAATTATTTGATTGTGGGATTGTAGATCACTTATCTGGGTATTCACATTGCACATTTGTGTCTACATGTTTGAAGGATGTTGTTGCTGCTGACCACACATTCTCGTAACCTCTCAATTAAGGACTCTGGATTAGATATGGATTTATGGTGTGGGTAAAATAGACTTCTTCTTTGTCCATTGAAGTTTCCTTGAGGTCAAGGTCTATTTTGCTAAAATCTGAGTGGTGTTCCTCTTCCCATGGCTTTCCTTTATCCCCTACCCATGGCTTGGACTAATTGATTCAATTGATAAAAAAAATTCCGCTACCGAGGTATTCCCATAGAAAAATCTAAGATGATCAACCCATTTGCAATTTACACATGACACATTCTCAGTCTGAGTGTATTATGCTTTGTGAGTGTAGATACAATGGTCGAAACCGTGACCACCTTCCCCACAGGTGACACACTTTATGGTTGCTTCGGTAAAGTACTTTGAATTGACCTCCTTGAGATTCTGGATGTCGACAACCATCTTATCTAATTTGTTGTTGAGGTTCTCCAGTAACCTTGAGTCGAGAGAACTACTACTAGCGACAAACACGGTTTCCTTAGAATTTCTTTCGTAGTCTCTACCAACTTCGAGTGTGGCCATGTTGTTGATGATATCCTTTGTAGTCTCTACATCATGCTTCATAAAGTCACTGCCGGATGCAATGCTTAGAGAGTTCTTTATGTTGAGGTAAGACTTTTCATATAAGGTAGTGACAATAAAACCTTCACCATACCCATGGTGTGGATAGTCCCTCATATATCTTGATATCTCTCCCATGCATCATATAGACTTTTTGAAGGTTTCTGCTTGAAGCCGGTAATCTTGTGCTCACATCTGATGGTCTTCTATACATGATAGAATTTGTTCACAAAGGCTTTAGACAGTTGTCGCCAAGATGTAACCCCTTTTTGTGAAAGGTACCACTATAAGGATTTGTCCTTGACAGAGAAGCAAAAACCCTTATAACTTCTTGAGGGACCCTATTCATCTTTAGGGTGTCACACAAAATTTTTTAAAGTGTCAATATGATGGTAAAGGTTTTCCTCCACAAAATTTCCTCTGTACATCTAATTCCGAATCATACTAATGAACCCAGGTTTTAATTCAAAATTAGCCACCGGTATTCCTGGAAAAACAATAGGGTCTCTATTGTCATTTACGTGCCCCGTGACTAATGAGCAAATAGACGACTTAAGCCATTAGGTCGATGAGGAAGATGTCTACCTCAAGAAACTTAGCAAGGAACTCCAGGGTTGACTAGAAATTAATTTTGACTACCTATAAGTAGAATATTGAACAAATTAGAGTCTAGGGCTAGAAACGTAAGCAATATTCTAGCAAATAAATAATTAAAAAAAATGCTAATAAATGTTTTATAAAGATTAGAAGCAATAACTAGTGCTAAGTAGACCATACATTCTTAAAGATTATCCATTGCCTTATTCCCGACAATGACGCCAAAAGTTGATCGCTCTTTTTTGTGGGTCAAAAGTGTAAGCAAAATAGGCTAGTCAAAGATATCAGTCTTTAAATTTATACCCAACTAGAAGATACGTCCACAACTAAATATAGAGTCTATTGCAGTAGTGTGGGGTCGAATAGAGGGATAAGGAGAATAATAGAATAAAAATATGAGACTTAGCTTAGTTTACTTTAACTGAAAGAGTAATTTGATGGTGTTCTGATTAAGGAATGATTTTTTCTAAATTGAATGATATTTGTAAGTTAAAAAGAACAAAAGAAGAAATAAAGATGATCTAAGAAAGCTATGATAAAAGGGGAACTTGGATTGAGTTTCACCAATCATGCAAACCAAAACCATGTAAAACATTCACTCTTATTTTATATATATTCTCTAATCACTTTGAATATAGTCATAAACAATAATATGATCCTTCCTTCTCTCGAGATCTAGACATATTTCTATCTAACAAGGTTATCTCTCTCGAGGTAATAACCGAAAGAACAAGGAAAATTGTCTGAATTTTCAATATAGCAACTCCTCACTCTCGTATGTTGTTACTATCCTATACTCTAGATCTAGTCGATACTATTCTCTTAAACAATATTTGTATCAAACATTAGAAGAGGGTAGCTAATCATCAATCAAAACAGTAACATAAGAGCATAGGAATGAAACTTTAAAGAACATATTCCATAAAATAAAAAGATGAACAATTACATAGTTGGGAGGGTTTGACAGCTACTCCCAACCCAAGTTATGGAGTTTAGCCATGCATGGCAACATAATAAAATGGATTACAATGTGAACAAGTCATGGGAAAGAAGAAAAGGGAAGGATGAATAAAAAGTTAGATTGAATGATCGATCTACCAACCTCTCAGTTGATTAGGCAAGTGATCGACAACTGTTCTCCTCCCTTCAATCTTGGCTTATCTTTGATTGGTCCGTTGGATTGTTGATGGTGAAGAGTTGAGTCAAGATAAGAGATCAACAACTAGGTCGACAAAACTAGGTTGATTGATAGCTATTCTCCTTGGCTCTAAACTTGGTGGTAGCCCTTCGGTTCTTAAGACTTCTAGGGTCTAAGATCCTTTTAAAGTAAGACTTTGGGGATTTATTTATAGGCTTTGACCCATGGTCTGTCAAGGCAGGTGATCTACATGGCATCAAACTTCCTATCGATGCTCAATGTTGATGAGGTGTTTCCTCGATAAGTCTGTCACTCGACGGTAATGTTGATGAGGTGTGCTCTCGACAAGGATCTATCGATCTTTATTTGTGATGATAATGATGTCGACAATGCTATCGAGATGTCACTTTGACAAGAGTCCTCTAGTCTTCAAACAACATCATCAAAGGTGTCGACGTGATCTATTATCAGGACCCTCAATAGTGATATTGATGATTCACTCCTCGATAGGATTGTTGAGGATTCGTTTGATAGCTTGGTATCGACAAAGTTCTATTGGTGTCACTTTGGTCAATGTAGTTTGCTCAACTTAGCTTGACAAGTTTGTCAACCATTCCTCTAATGGATGATTGTTTGAACAACTCAATAGCCATCACTCAACAGACAAATATCGAGGTTTCTTTTCCCATCGATGTAGCGCTTGATGGATCTGTTGACCATCCCGCTCGATAGCAATTTGGAGTGTATCGATCAATTGCTTAAATTTCATCTGATTTGTACCAAACTCCTTTAAATATCAACAAAAATGATTTAGAACCTATTAATAGGTCAATGGAAGTTAAAATGAGTAAAACTAACATCTAAGCATTATTTCTAATGATTTTGATTATGAAAAGGCTATGAAAAGTGCATCAAAACTGTTGTTATCAGTCAACTATCACATATCAATATAGTTAAATGTGAATAAATTTAGAGTTCCCAATGATGGCGTCACACCCTAATTTTTGGAACCTACGAAGTATGTGATTAAGTTATTGATGAAATCAATATAGGTTTGATTTATGGTTACAATAACGTTCCATCCAAATTTCATGATATTTGTATATAAAGGGAAAAGCATGTCAAAGGGGTCTTTTGTGCAAATTGGTCAGTTTGGATGTTTAAGAATCATTTAAGCTAAATTTGAGAATATTTTTATGCTTGTTAAGAGACAATAAGATAATGGTTCAAGTATGGTAAAGTTCGATGTTAATTTGGTCATTCGATCTGATTATATATATAGTTGGATTTTGTAATCATGTTCACCTAAGTGAAGGATAGTTTGGTGATTTTACTATTTATGATGGGTGTGAATTAGGATCTCACATGCATGTAGTGATGAAATTAGGCATGATGTTATGATCTTTATGATATACATTGGATATCGTATGATTTTGGTGAGGTTTAGAGTTTAGTATATGATTTAATTTGTTAATCTTGGTTGTAGGGATAGAGAAATCACACACACTATACTATGGTGGTTTAAGTTGTGATTTAGATCTTAACAATTTTCTACATGAAGAATATATTTATATGAAGTTTTGGTCAAATCCTGGGACTAGTTGGTTGTAATAAGTAGGCTATGATTAATTTTAATTGAGATTAGAAGAAATACATAATGTTAAAACACTTGAACTAAGGAATTGGAGGCCAAACCTCTGGTTCATGAACAACCCAATGGATCGTGTGAGCAAAGTCTGGTTCAGCAAATTAGCACACATTTAATAGAAAGAAATTAGAGGCATCACATTCCATGTTCTTCCATGACTCGGTCAGTATCCAAGACATCTGGTCTGATTCTGAGATCATGAAGGGAACCAATTATAAAATCCTAGCATGTGGAACAGTGACGGGGGGCAACATCAATTAGGGTTTTTCCTATAAGAGCATATTGCAAAGAAGAAGGTTGGATCGAGGAAAAGGAGAGGTGAAGGCAATGTTGGATAGGTTCTAGGGTTGTATCTCAACTATAGGCATATGACATGGTCGAAAGAGCAAGAAAACATAGTGGCAGGAGTGGAGGAGCCTATATCTAGCATCGAAGGTCCACCTACACTGAGACTGGGGGTGTTGGAAGCCCTCCCAACGAGCAACAATGTGAAATAGGGGAGCCACTAATATATTCATGTTCGCCTATGAGAGAGAAGCCAATGGATAGTGGCCTGACTAGTCAATGGTGTCTTGGCATCCTTAGTGTGACTATATGACCCAACTTGGGGTAGTACCTCGCCAGCACCAAGGGAGCAAGGCCACTACATACTCTATTAATCGGGAAAGAATAGAATAGTAGTGGTTGTACAAGGAGAAGAAAGGAGGGGGAAGATCCTTAGATGAATCCCAATCACAGCCTAGGTCAATCCCTTGGTAAGATTCACGATTCAGAAAGGAACATAGAAGGGATGCATCATTGACTGGGTCCCTTAGATCTAAAACTGACGAATAGGATCAATCCAATTTAAGATAATTTCAAAATTCATATGTTGAGATATGAAACTTTAAATTTAGAAAATAATGAGTTAATAAAAATTATATGATGTCTAATATCTTATAAAATGGTTTCAAAGGGTATTGTATAATTTTGATAATTATTGTAATTTTATTCTGAAAATACAAGACCTCAATGTTTTGGGCATGAAAAACAGCAAATAACCTTTGAAATTCATGAATATTTTACATATGTTTAATAAGATTCCAATATGACTCTAATTTTAAGTTTTACTAATTTTTTTAATGTAAACCTTAATAAGTGTGTTATGGGTATTTCACCCATTTATTTATTATGAAATGATCTGAGATTTTGCCTAGACCTTAATATGTATTATTCATATTATTTCTAAAGTTTTGACAGAGTTTCATGTATTATTGTATTTTTATTTTGATTTTGGTCCTACATGGCCATTAGGTAAGAAATTGATTATTATTTATGACGCAATATGGAATATGTATGCATATTTGATTTGAAAAATTAATTTGTAATTATATTTTTACTGTGATATCATAATTGAGGCACTAAAACCAATATATGTGATTGTGAATGAGATTTATTCCCATTATATGATGTATATGATCATAATGGTGCTTAAGACAAAATTTTTCTTAATTGGTATAAAGATAATAGTAGTTATATAATGTAAGTTTTGATATACGTTCAATACTAAGATTTTATCATGGATTTATATCCGAATCATGTTTAGCCTAAACGAGAACCATATTGGGTTATAGGGTTAGGGTGATGGGGTTCTATATCGGACTCATGTTTAGCCTAAATAAGAATCCTATTGGGCTATAGGGTTAGTGTGATGGGGTTTGATATTTAGAAATGAAAAAGGGAAATACACATGAACTTATAGAAATTTGTTGATGTCCAAGTGATTAGGTTATGAAGAAAGGTATATTGGAATACGTATAGGCGAATGTAACTTTACCCTCATATGGGGAGATAACTTCCACATCTAGCATATGAATTGCATGTCAGTGACGAATGTGGTGTATACCTACATGGGTCCCTCCTACATGAGGGTATATGGCTCCCTAGGCATGGGCCCATGGTATTAGTGAGTTTCCACAAAAGAAATTTATTATGATAATCTATTATTGACCTATTTTTTATGTTTTTGACAACTTACCCACACCATATAAAAGACTTTTATTTGACAATTTATCCAAAAAATGTGTAAAACTAAGCATGAAAAATCCAATAATTCTTGATTATTGGTATCTTGGAAGGATATGTGCCTTTCCTATTTGATTAACCTAGATATTTCTTAAAAACATATATTATGTGCAATCTCAAATTCTAGAAATTATGTTATTGGTGTAAAATAATCTATTTGTTATGCATATTATATTCATGTTTGGTGTAGAATATGCATGTCTAATGGATGGTTACAAACTTCTTTGTTGGGTTTCTAAGATATACAAACGTGTGTCTCTAATTAAATATATCTTCATGGAATATTTCTAATGGATGGTTACATACTTCATTGTTGGGTTTCTGGGATATACAACTGTATATCTCTTATTACATATTTGTTCAACACATATTTTCACTTAACATGTTTAAAAATGTTACATATATTGACTAGTTGGAATCTCATCCATTTAATTATAATTTTTTCATTAGCATTTAAACTACATGCTACAACCCTTCTTGCCCCATGATTCTATTGGTTTCCTTATATCCAAGTCTACAAGATGGAATATTTAAAGACCCAAAAGAATGAAACATTAAAAAGAACAAAACAATTTGATCCATTGTCTACATAAGTCATTGATTAGTGGAGATAAAATGAATTGCATTCAAATTTCTTCATAACATAGTCATGTAGTCTAAAAACTTCAAATTTTGATTTTGTTTTTCCTTTATTAGCTCATCATAAATTACTAAAAGGAAATGAATATTAATGGATCTAAGTACTAATATAGTGTTTTTGCATCTATTTCGTAAGCTGAATAGGTTATACATAGTATTTCGCTTGTGTTCCCACTTCATAAAAGTCTTTCTATTATTTCAAATTTACTAAGAATTTTGTTGCATTCTTCACTTTACTAAAACTGACATCTAATTAACTTTTCTAAGAAAGTCATGACCAATTAGAATTAATAGAACCTTTTAGTTGTTCATCCCACACTAGTAAAGTTCTGAAACTCACATTGGCCTTGCTAATTGGTACTATGTTTTGAAAAATATTATGCAGCCCAGCCTCTGAGATAGACATGGTACATTTACTAGGACATGCCCCTTCCTCTAAAGTTAGGTCAAGAATGATGTAGTCTTACACAAAGAGATACTTTATATGACCCCTTCCATGCTCCATAGAGGTGACATACCATGCTTATGCAAGGAGCCATGTTCCTTCCCATATGACCCAATAAGCTGGAGGGAGGTGGCTTCACTCATAAAATCTTATAGAGCATGCTAAGGTGATCTAGGCATTCAATTTGGTTTCTTATTCACAATTTTCTGTTGAATGGGGTTATTTTTTGTTTCTTGGAATTTGACTTAATGTAATGTATGGGATGTAAACAACTCTCAAGATTTTTTTTTAGTCGGTCAAAAAGCATGTTACTATATAAATCCAAAACTTTGGGTACAAGCACTGTGCCCCATTACAACCAGGGATGAAACATCCAAAAAAACAAAACAAAAAGGGTTATAGACCCCCAAAAGAACATGAACCAGACCCTAAAACTTCTAGATAATACAGACACTGCCTAATAGATGAAGGCATTAACCAGAGAAACAACCAGATAAACACTAGCATTAAACCCACCTACAAATTTTGTTGTCTGGAAGACTGGAAGTGACCCATCAAAAAAGGAATGGAAATATTTGCTACACGAGATGAAAAATGGTTCCTTCAAACAAAAGCATCCAAGCTGCAGAAGGCAAAGCAGGAAGACCCCTCCATGATCTATCCCTCAGTTGATGTCCAAGAAAAGAAAACGACCATCTTCCCCAACACTAGCGTTGTGACCATCTCATAAAGTATGCGGGGAAGATAGGTTTCCTAAACCTTTCACCAATAAAGAGACAATCAGATTAAGAGGCGCAAATCGATCACACATCTGCAACAAGTAACAACTCACTAAACAAAAGAGTTGAGATGGATGTGAACAGAGGACAACCAGTCAAATCCTAACTAAGATGAAGCCGTCTCTAGGCGAGGACTCAGGCCTAAACCTGCAACCCCCTAGAAACCAAGCATGCCTGTAGTTCGATCTCAATAGGGGATACCATCAGCGAACATCCAAAGACTTCTGCATCTGCAAACAGGCAAACTTGGAGCCTCTAGCATTCAAATCACCCACAAAGGGAGGACATGATCGACTGAACACCTGCATTCATCTACAGACCTAGCCTCTGATAGCCACATTGAGTAGGGGAACAACCAGCAACCGTTTCTTGATCATCAATAGATGCTGTTTATACAACAGCAAACCATCAAACACCATGAAGGCGTTCTTCCACACAGCAAACCGCAAAACATCCAGTGGTCGAAAGCCAGCGCCAAGGAAGACAGAGACTTGCCCACTGATGTCGGGATTCCGCCAGACTGCCAGACGCAGCCACAAGGTCGCCTAGCAACCAGAAGAACAACAATAGACGGCAAGGCTGCTACACAGCAGCAAAATGGCGAACACCTGAAGGGTTTCCAAACCCACAGACAATCTTCAGGTGGCCAAAGGCCAAAACCGGAGAGGAGGCTTCGTCGAAGCAGGTCAATCGAAGCTTGACTGGCCGCCGTACAGGGATAGCAGAGACCCTAGCCGCCTAAGGAGAACCCCCTTTGCCTCCGCGTCCAACCAGGGATCGTGAGCGACCTGAAAACCAGGGTTAGGAACCAATCGTTGCCGAGGAACACCGGAAACAAGCCGCTCGGTGAGAGAAACCACCCAACGCCCAGATGCATCCCATCCAGTCGAAACTGAAGAGAAAACACTCGACCCCTAGATGAACAGATGTTGGGGAGTGAGATGGTGAGGAGACCATCTGGCATCACCAGCTCGGAGCAGCAGCACGAGGGCCGTTGTGGACTAAGATCAGCTCCTATCTATCCATCGCTCTTGAATGGAATAGATTCAACGAAGTTGGAATGCCGATTCATCAGTCTGGACTGGGAACCTCGCGGCGCAACCTATCAGCATCGAACCAGGGAACAAGAAGCTGCAATGGATCAGCTGGAGACGCCTCCTCCTTTGAACACTAGAGACTACTCACACAACCTTGCTAGCCGTCGTTGAGGCCAGGGGGAGGGAAGATCCGAAAAGGTTCTCCCCTCCTCCCAGCGGTGCCGTCGGGGAAGAAGCTAGGGAAACGAGCGAGACCTAGCGTCCACTCTCAAGAAATTTGAGTTAATGTAATGTATGGGATACGAACAACTCTTAAGAAATTTGAGTTCATGTAATGTATAGGATGTGAACAACTCTAATATCTAGTATTTGAATAAAATATAGTATACATGACAACCTTTTTCAACTATTATTATCCATATGTATAACTTACAACTAACATTTGCATCATTTTCTATGCATATGAATGTGTGATTGTAATGACATTGGACATTCATACGATCACAACTCTATATATGGGAACATAAGCTCACACTTAGATTATCTAATATTTATTTGGGCCTAGTTTACTTGTTTTTAACTAGAAAAGTTAACTACAAGATGACATGACAACAAGTACTTGTTTAATTTCAGGAATATATCCTTTTTATTGTTGGAGTGTTTGTCAAATTTATGTCAATAACTAAGTAAAGCATGTCATAGAACAAATCAGATATTGAATCTTGTGTCTAGGATGGTACGCCCAAATGGTTAGATCCTTGGTTTATTACCAAAAAGCCTCATGTTCAATCCACAACCATGACATGAATAATATATATTGAATCATAAACATGTAGTGTGACTTAAACATTAAAAAGCAAAATATTTATTTTATTATATCATGTGGTGTCCTTTTATTTAACAATAATTCATGAAAGCACAAAATGATTACTCACTTATAGAAAAATTTGGATTGCCTTAATCATTCTCCTTCACAAGATCTAGGCTTTCTGATATGTTGCGAGCAACAATTGATGCCTTAGTGCTTAATATAGCCTTAAAACCATTAAGACGCTGAAGATACTTTCAAAGTCCAACTCTTAAGTTTAAAGACCTCGTAAGCATATTATATTTGTACATATTTGATATCAAGCTCATAAGAATCAAGTGAACACTCACACTTCTTATATTTTAGTATTACATTTGTTTATTCTAACCACATGGGTCAAAAAATTTCTTCCATCTCATTGATATAGATTGCCTTATATATCCTCCATGTGTTATATGACCGAGTTATAGTAGATGGGTTTTATTTCAGATCATTTTGGGTCAATATTTTGTGTGGATAGACCATAGACTTTTGGATCAAAACCCTTGACCCTAATTGTAACATCCTCAATTTCATAGCTAAAGTAAACCTTTAATGTGGGGTTTGCTCGTAAAGGCATGCCAAGGGATGTAATGAACATAATCATAGATAGGTACGTAATTAAGTTCACAAAATGTGTAATACAAGCCATCTCATCAACCAATACACACATAATGACTTAAATGTGTATGATTATAGTCGGTTGTATATGAATATAAATGAATTATTCCTATGAACAATAAGGTGACGAATATATAATATGATGAGTCTAGTTCATGGCTTGAGCCTTAGACCTAGCTTAGGTCTTCATGTTATGTAACTAAAGAGATATTGATCTCATGCCAGTCATACATGAGCTTCAATTGAGAAATTATATTGATTTAATACTTATCTTCATGATTTGGAATACAATCAAGCTCATGGACCCTTTGAAATACTAAGGGGTGGGCCATGTGCCCTAGGACTCAATTCCAGCCCTATTGGACCAATTAAATTCTACAAATAGGTCCTTGGAGTGCAAATTGAGAATCAAGTATTTCGTGGTCACAATGAATGCTCAAAATATTTTTTTTGTAGAATAATAATTAGAATATAAGATGGTGGGAGAAATTTTAGATTATTTTGATGTATATAGTGGCCTAGGTGATTAAATTAGTAATTATCTAATATTTATCTAATAGGAAAATTTGGAGGGTCTATCTAATTAGTTTTGACTTAATGTATTTCTAATGTAAAGATTATTAGAGTACTATGTATCTCCCAAATTTTAGGATCAAACGGAGTTATGAATTGGGATATACAAATATTTCTATAAAATGGACTTTTATGCAAAATAAATAAATAAAAGGGGGGGGGGGTGACCCAGTCCTCGCAGACTGAGAGCCGCGCCCCTATTTTCAGACCCAAACAGAGTCCCCCAAGTGGAGGATTCTTGCCCAAGATTCGGGGGGCAAGAGTTTATAAAAGTCGCATTTTCTAGTCCGCGAGGGTTAGACGAACCTAGATCTAGGTTTTTCGCGAAGCATGAGCAGAAGAGGGGGGGATCCATAGCAAAGAAGAAGGCCAGAAGGGGAGGCAGCCACAGTATGGTTGTGGTTTGGGGATCTTCAACCTCGTCCACCCAAGGCACAGAGAGGGCGCCGTCCATGGAGTATAGACCAAGCCGGAGTTGGGCATGGTTTCTCACGCGAGTTCGTGGTCAAGGAAGTGAGACCAAGCTCATCGGAAGTTCTGGGCATAGTGGCTTCTATTCTAGGCATTTATAGACGTAGGAAGACAAAGGAAAGGGAGGGGGGGTGCCGGCCCTAAGCTTGTGACACACGATAGATTGTGGTCGTCAGATCAGATCTCGACGGCCGGTATTGGCCAATGTTAGGTAACTTCAAAAATTCATATCTTGAGCTACAAATCTCGATTTGGGACAAACAAGGTACCTATAGAAAGCTGTTAGAGTGTAATATCTTATAAAAATAGTTCCTGAATATGATTTGGATGTTTATTATTTATTATATATTGAGTAGACAAAACTATATGATTTTGATATTTTGTCAATTAAAAATAGTAAACGCCTTTAGAAATTCATACGAATTTTACTAAATGTGTATTTTGATATGTTTAACATTAATTCAGATCCTGATATTTCATATATGAAGTTTTAATGAGGTTTTTAATGTAAACCCTATTAAGGATATTTTGGGTGTTTCACCCATGATATGATTTTTAAATGACATTACATTTTAATATGTGATCATTCTTACATTACATGATTACTTTCTGTAGATTTAATGAAGTTTCTTATGCTATTACATTAGTATTTAGTTTTAGATGAGTAGCCATTATGAACGAATAATAAATGATTATCCTGACACTATAAGTGATATATGTATGGCCAATTAGGCCTGATATTAGTAATGTGATGGTATTATACTTTGATTTCATAATAGAGTCAAGTAAGATTAGTATATATGACTATGTTTGAGATTTTCTTTGATCTATAGGTTCATATGAGTGCATAAGACGACTTATGTCTTATTTGAGTATAAAGATAATATTGATTATATAGTATGAGTTTTATTTTATTTCAACACCAATATTTTATGGTGATTTCAGATTAAGGTTATGTTTAGTCTAAATAAGAACCCTAAGTTGGTATATATAATTAGGAGGATGGGGTTTTGAGATTTAGAAATAGAAAGAGGGAACATGTACTTGGACTTATAGAACTTTGATTATATTCAGGTGGTTAAGATTTGAGACAAGAAATCAAGACTAAGTTAAGGACATCATCAACACAAGAGGTAAGTGGTCCATGCACATGAGTACTCATAGTCTATGTTCAATATGTTTACATGTCTCCTAATAAGAGTTTCATGATCTATGTGATTTAATGTTCTAAGACTTCAATGTTAAGATTTGCAAATAATATTATTCTCATATTTCTATCCTTATGCAAGTTTAGATACCCAAAGTCTAAAATAGAGATATGTTGCTCAAAATAGTTGTGACTCATGGACCAAGTCCATGAGAAAGTTGAAGAGTCATATTCCTATGAGATTTCTTAGAAATGCTTGGAAGTAATGAATACGATTTCAAGATAAGATATGCCAGTAATGTACCCATACTTAGTTGATGATTTCAAATAGCTTTGTATGAAGAATGTAAGTACACATATGTTATTATAATTTCTCATATTTATAGTCATAGTTATGTAGTAAGATTTCAAGTAGAAACATGCCATTAAGATTTCATACATATGTAGAAATCTAAGAACTAGATTCCTTAGAATAAATAGTATCTAGAATACAAGTACAATGTAAGAATATGAATTTGAAAATATTAGGACATGATGTACTAATAAAAGTACACTTGGGATCAGAAGGTATTGTAAAATGAGTTTATGATGGCATTATAAGATAATGACAAATTAAGTTATGATTAGGTTACGAGACAATATTTTATGAGATTTCTATTATGATATTTAAGGTTTAATATGTAAGTTTCTATGCAAATATTAAGGTTCAGGGTAACATCATATTTAACAAGAAGGATTGAACCACCTTGTCAGAATTCATATTTTTAGATATGTTGTACTTAAAATACATTTATGAACCTAACTCAAGATACTTTGTATACCTAGTAATTCTATGAGAATTTCAGGTCCTTTTTCCTAAGCTATTTATCATATAATTGGTATAATTAAGTAATCTTACCAAATAAGAGTTTTAGAACAAAGTTTACCCCGATAATGAGATACATGTCCAAATCCAGCAATGAATTCAGTTTAGAACTTAAGAATAAAAAGATTTAGATTCAGACTTAGACTACTCACTGTGTGAGTAGCTAGATTTTTGAATAAAGGTACATGATATGGGTTATAGATCCAATCTCAATTATGTAGTAATTGAGATACATGTTTACATTCAGATATAGATTTCGATTCAGATATACATTCATATTCAGATTCAGATATAGATTCATATTCAGATTCATATATAGATTCAGATTCCGATTTTAGAATTTAGTACATGTTTAGTACTCAGTTTCAGATAAGTTCAGATCAGAGTTTAGTAAAGATAGACTTAAGATAATTAATTCCTAACCTTCACATAATACATTATATAATAAGTCCTCACCAGAGAGTCCCAGGACGATTCAGAGGGCGCGTTGCGCCAGACACTGCGGGTGTCACAGAGGGCATGTTATGCCAACAGAGGGTGCGTTGCACCATAGAGGACACTTCAGTATCAACAGAGGGCATGTTGTGCCAACAGAGGGTGCGTTGCACCACAGAGGACACTTCGGTGTCAATAGAGGAGGACTTGTTGTATAATGGTGGCCACAAATAGATAAAAATCATAAGTAAAAGATACTTAAGATTAGAGCATGTCTGTAATCTCATCCACGAGTGTGATGAGAGGAATTCAGATAAAATATTTATGATCTATACACTTTGGCATAGGCCATGAGACCCAGAGTATAGGTCTCTAGAAAGAAATAATAGAAAATAATTGTTTGAGTAATGAGAGATAATATGTTTCTAGATTTAATCAGAGTTAAATGTTCGTTTCATATTTATGATGTTCAAGAATCTTTTGTAATATTTTAGTTCTTTAGTAATGTATATTTTAGAATACTCATGCCACTTACTCTAACGACTGATTTTCCCAATGCATGGCTGGGGACGCGATGTCCGTAGGTTTTGGAACAACTGAGGATCAAAGGAACAAGTAAAGGTCTAGGAGATTTTCAAGCTTGCCTAGTGGGGTGCCATCTACCGAGACGATCCAGAGTTTAGACATCTTTTTATGCATAGTCTTCTTATCAGAGTATATTAGATGACTTGTTTTTCTTTGTCAAAACTATGTATGAATCAGTTTTCCAATTACGCAAAGTGTTTCATTTGCTTTTATTGCAATGATTATCATGTTTGTGACACTCCCAGATGAAGAAAAAAAAATATAGCTTCTGCTCATGTGTTATAAAATTCGGGGTGTTACACTAATCTAGCACGATAATACTTTTAGGTCTATCAGGTTTTAGCCTACAAATCTAAAAACTAAGAACATGATTCTAAAATTAAGATATAATTTTTCAAGTCTTGAGGTTTTGATGTAAACTAACTAAAAATGTGATTGAAGACACATGCAAAAAATTAATATGGTTTGTACAAGATTTCTAAATAATATGTCATTTAAAATTATATATTTGTATAATGAAAACAATTGATCTAAAACTAATGAAAACCAATAGAATGCTATATAGATTTGTCATAACTTAACATAATGATAGATGTATTTAATTTTAGTAGGTCATTAGATGGGTTAGACTCTAGTATTTTTATATTATTTTAAAATAGTATTGTGAATTTTGGTTCAATTTGGAACTAAAGTCCAAACCTGAACCCAACTCTAATGTTATTGTGGAGTCTTCTAGTTCATGTCAAACTTGGATTGGGTTCAAAAAAGCTTAGACTCGAACTATATTTATAAAATCACAGTTTGGGTTTGGTTCTTTTAGTTGGGTTTGATTTTTCTAGCCATGTTGTAATATATAAGACAAATATTGATAAGTCACATCTATAATAGGCCATTGAACTTAAAGACAACATAAACTTCAACAAACATGAGCATAAACACACATAATGGTTGTGTTGTTTTCAACACTGGTATGCTGTTGCAATAAGATTATAAGTTAAGGTTGAGTGACATCGTGCAACTAGGGATGAGAATTGGACTAGGCCGCCCACTTCTAGACCCTCATAACCTATCCTTGATCCGGTCCCTCTTATTATATGGGTGAGCCAGGACAAAAAAAGTCAGCCCATATATTTTTAAGGGTCAGATCATGGCTGAGGATAAACCAATTCTAAAACCTAGATACAAATGTTCATAATATTTAAATGCATAAAAATATATTATTTATAATATGCGCCTTCTAAAATATACATTAAGTACACACTTCTAGATTACATTTTATAAATAAAAATTGATATTTCATATTAGTAAAGGTAAAAGAATAGTGTATAAGAGTACATTTCAATTATATATAGTTGTTTTCTATTTAACGTATCTATAATAACATACAAAACAATCTAATTGTTATATGGTAATCTAAACACCATATAACCTAATTGATGGGATGTATACTACTTATGAGATGTGCTTAAAAATAATCTAAATTAGATTTTTTTTGACCATTGATCATAATAAAATGTGCATAAGTAGGTTTATTCTAATAACGGTTGAAGGAATTTTAGCTATAATCATATATGGGATACAATTAGAAGAGTTAAACTCATCTAATCTAGACAATTATAATTTCAATAGATTTTGTTAGATTTGATTAACAAGTTGTACGTGTACTAGTTTACATGTGGACATAACTAACTACTGCATCATTCCTCACCTTCATTTTCTACTTCCATGGTGAAAATCCTAGCTTGTTTCTTGGGAGGTGGATTCTAATCCTTATTTTGATTATGGTCCTGATTCATGAGCTTAGGGCAATTCGACCTTTGGTACCCCCTGTCTCCATAGTAGAAGCATGCTCCTATACCATATCTGCATGGGGCTGCATGGTTCTTGCATGTTGGGCATAAGGGCTCCTCAACTTCTACATGAGGCTCTGGAGCCTTCCTCTTGTGGTTATTGGGAGGTTGGTTGTTCTTCTAAGGAAATTCCTTCTTGTAAGATCTCCCAAGGTCATCTTCAAGCTCTAGGGCTACATTCAGGGCAGCCTTAAGGGTCCTATGACCTCTTCTTAACAGGGCAAAACTTAATTCGGGCTTGAGTCCTTGGATGAACTTCTTTGTTCTGCATCTCTCATCATATTCGTAACCATATTTCTAAAGGATCCTAAACATCATGGCATATTGGCTAACTATCATGTCACCCATCTGAGCTAGATTAGCAAACTCTAGCTCCTTCTTCTCTATCATGCCTTCAAACACATAGTGCTCTTAGAAGGCCTCCACAAATCCTTCCCATGTGAAGGTAGGTGCATTGGTTGCCCTTGGGTTGAGGAAGTTCTCCCACCATGATCAAGATACTCCCTTCATCATGTGGGTTGCAAAGTGAATCCTAAAATGTTGGGGACAATCCAGGTCATGAAAACAATGCTTCATACTTCTAATCCATTCTTCTCCCTTAGTGACGACATCATCTTCTCCTTCTCCAGAAAATGAGTCGGGCCTAATCTTCAAGAAGTCCACTAAGGTCATCTCATGATGTCTGGGTTGATGTTGTCCTTGTCCTAGGGCATTGGTGAGCATTTGGACTAAATCCTCCAGTGTTGCCTTTGGGTTCCTCCCTGGTCCACTTTCCTCATTATAAGAACTAGCACCATCATCCTTATCCTTTCCCTTGTCTGATTTCTTAGGAGCCATCTAGAAAAATAAGGCACACCTAAGGTTAGAACATGTGAATCTTTAGCTTAGTGGCCATCTACTTTCGACTCTGATACCATATTGTAATGACCCTCCAAGTATATACATACGTCAGCGGAAGCAAACCCTATGCTGTCCATAACATGGGTCACTTGGATTGGAGGAACGTCACAAAACATGATATGCATTGGGTAAGATAAATGAAACACTATATATTAATTCAAAATGTAGATTCATACATTGTTCATAAAAGGAAAACATAAGTGTCACATCTTGGTCTCAAACCTAATACATGTAGGCTAAGTAAATCTAAAGCATGAATTAAAAACTAGGCTACATAATCTATCGAGTAGTAGATGGCACCCCACCAAGCTAAAGTCTTCTTTGATGTCAGCTAGCTGAAGGGCTTGTTTCACTTCTCCTTTGCTCCTTAATCTAGGGACAACTTGTCCCACGACCATGCGAAAACAAAGACATACATCAGTAAGCGGCACTATACATTTTATAAGAACTGAAAAATAAGCATAATAACTTGACTTGAAAGAAAATATTGGCATGTATTTGACTTAATCATTCACGATTACTTGATTCTTATAACATGAACAATTGAATAAGTAAAATATGCACTCTCTATGATTTTCCCACTTAAGGGACCATAATTGGGAATAATGCCCATGATTTGGCCAAAAGGCCCATAACAACCCCTTGAGGTCCATGATTGGCTAGAGAAGGCCATAATACGCACAAATGCCCATAATGACCCTTTGAGGTCCATGATGGATAAATATTATAAAATTTAGTCAAATTCTCATAACATAATTCTTAATATGAACATTAACATAATCTTCAACATTAAATCTTTAACATGATGGGATTTCTCCCTCTTGAACTTGAACATTAGTTTCATGAATCATTAACCCTTAATCATCAATCATAATCTATAATTTTAGTGAGCATGATAACCTTAGGACCTTAGATATAGAAACCATCAAGCAAATTTTAAACATGCACATGATTAGAGCATTGAAATTGAAATTTGAAGCATAATACATAAACCATACATATCATACAAATCAACCAAGGTACTTATTTATGGTGGCATGACCCGCTTAACTAAAGCAAAGCATATCCTATCTTATTCTCTTTGATCTTGATCGAATCCTAGATTGGTACCTTGAGTCAAATCCTAAGTCTCCTAAAAACAACATGATCCTTATTAATTATCACTTTAATTTAACATATTAAGCTCTAATTTGGTCTTTAGGAAAACACAGTCTTATTATACTGAATTAGGTTTAGGATTACTAATTCGGTCATACCATAAAATAAAACTCGATTTAATATACTAAATTAATGAGCATATTACTTAAAAGTTAGGGTTTTGGAATCCCTTATGAAAACATCGAAACAGGAAAGCAAAACCATGGTTTGAAAACCCTAAAATCTTGTTCTACTTGAAAATACTTATCATTGACTATTTATTTGTATTTTCTTAGCAATGGTTGAATTACTGTGAATTTCCAAAGATTTGGACCAATCAGGGGCAAATTAAAAGCATTTGATAATTTTCCTGGGATCAGATACATGGAAAACAAAATGACTAGTATGTCCATCACTACAATTACTAACCAACTGCATGACATGGGGTAAATTTGTAAAAATCACATTCCAAACCAACGGTGCGTCCGCTTGATTAAATGAAAGTAAAAACCCTAAAATACCCTAGATATATGTGACATCTAGATTGAAATCAAAAGGGTAGACATGTAAAAGCCCCACATAACTTCTTCCAGCATCAGCCATGGTGCGACCAGGCTGCTCAAAGCACCATGTCTCCATACCAAATCATGATGAAATCTTGAACTCACAGAGCTGTCATGCCCCAAGGATTCCCTATGCTCCACTAAACTTGGCAAGCCAAGTTTCAAGACCTGTGATGCTAAAACACCATAGCTTTCGACTTCAGACCGTGAAAAACAAAGAAGTGGCCCTCGAGTCCAAGATCATCGTGGTAGGGCGTTCAAGTTTCCAAAAAGGCCAGGAAACAACCATCAGAGCAAGGAGAAAATAGAGACACAATTTCCATGGTTGAAGGGATACCAAGTATCCATGGTAGTGACTAATGATGAAAAGCCAATCCGTGGCTAAAGGACGTGACAACCACTAGAAATCCTAGGCGAAAGAAGTATAGAGAAATAGAGATGGAGGTTGAAGATGCTTACTTGGAATTCAATTTGAGTGGAGGCGACAGAGAAGTCATGTTAGTGAGGTGTTTGCTGGAGATGCAAATCTTGAGTAGGTGTGAAAGCTTCAGAGTGCGAACAATGCAATTGGTGCATGAGAAGCAAGGTGCGAGGGGTGACATATATTTTGGGATAGTTATATTGGCATGGGGGGGTTCGTAGTGTCATCTGCAATGCAGTGGATGAGAGGATAGGAAAGCCCTAATGGGCATTTCATCTATAGGGCACAAAACCCCTAGAAAGTAGGGATGTCTAGTTTCACATGGATGATATGTTTCATTGGAGGACATTTTTTTTTGGGAATAGGCAATTGTGGAGTGAGAACGTGATCGGGAGAGGAAAGCTAGATAACTGTGTTCATACTACATGACTATTGGGAGGTAGGGGATTAATCTGGAGACTGTGGATCGAAAAAAGGAAACAAGATATGTGAGCCGTCCAATTGCACTGAAAAAGGAAACAAAGAAAAATGGGTAGTAATAGCAAAATAAAAGTGAACTTTAGGGGAAATTGATGCATTTAATGCATATTCAAATAAACTTATGTGAATTCAATTTCTTCCCTTTTTCTATAAAATTGGATGAGAAAATAAAGTCCAAATGAAACCAAAATTGGTAGGTAGACTAATAAGAACCTAAAGAATCCAATTTTGAAATTAATTTTGCATTTTGGGAAACTTTGATACTTAAAACACACAAATTGAAGGAAAAACTATTTTCTTCATATTGATGTATTTCTTTATTATTTGATAACCAAATTTCGTGTGTGCCTCTCTTTTCACTAAAACTATCCATAGGAAAGGTCTAGAATAATGTTTTTTTAACGTAGAAGCCTCAAATTAATATTTTACACAAACTCTATGTTCATATTAGCCATGTAATGCATCAGTACTTTGAGAAAACTACTTCCCTTGGTGATCCCATGAGTCAAAATTTGAATAATGACTTTTTACCCACTCAAACGTTATTCCGTCTAAATTTTATACCTTTACGAGCAACTACTTTGGAAGAGAGAGAAAAGTAAAAAGGGAACACATTAGTTCAACATTTTAAGTTAGTTGCCACTCATTATGGCGTATCTATAAGAGAAGGTCTATTTTTACTTTTCTTCTTGTTTTTCCCACTCTATTTTCTATAAGGAGTATATTATTATGGTCATTTCACATTAAACCCCTCAACTATTATTATTTAGTAGAACCCCATTCTAAGGTTTAAATTAGATCTGAAAATTGTGGTGTGACAATTCTACCCACCTTAGAATGAACTTCTTCCTCAAAATTTTCTAGGTTACTACCCAACTTTGGTTTTTTCTTACTTCTCCATTCAATGAAACCTAGCATACTATAATTTTCATGAAAATAATCATGTTTCATAAAAAGGTCCGTGTGGACATAACTAGCTATTACATCATTACTCATCTTCATTTTCTACTTCCATGGGGAAAATCCTAGCTTGTCTCTTGGGAGGTGGATTCCGATCCTTATTCTGGTTCTGGTCCTTCTTCACGAGCTTAGCAAATTTGACCTTTGGCGGTGCTTGTCTCCACAGTAGAAGCTTGCTCATGTACCATATTTGCATGGGCCTTCATGGTTCTTCTTCCATGTTGGGAACACATGTTTCTAAAGTTCTGTAGCAGGATCTGGTGCCTTCCTCTTGTGGTTGTTGGGAGGTTGGCTATTCTTCTGAGTAACTTCCTTCTTATAGTATTTCCCAGGGTGATCTTCAAGGTCTAGGGCTACATCTAGGGCCACCTGAAAGGTCATGTGACCTCTTCCTAATAGGGCAAAACTTAAGTTGGGCTTGAGTCCTCGAATGAACTTCTTTGTTCTGTGTCTCTTATCATAGTCATAACCATATTTCTATAGGATCCTAAACTTCATGGCATATTGGGTAACTTTCATGTCACCCACTTGATCTAGATTGGAAAATTCTAGTTCCTTCTTCTCAATCATGGCTTCAGACACGTAGTGCTCCTGGAAGGCCTCCACAAATCCTTCCCATGTATGGGTAGGTGTATCGACTGCCCAGTGTTGCCTTTGGGTTCCTCCCTAGTCTACTTCCCCCACTAGAAGAACTAGCTCCATCATCCTTATCCTTTTCCTTGTATGCTTTCTTAGGAGCCATTTAGAAAAATAAGGTACACCTAAGGTTAGAACATGTAAATCTTTATCTTAGTGGCCATGGCTCTGATATCATATTGTACCACCCCTCCAAGTATATACATACGTCAGTGGAAGCAAACCCTTTGTTGTCCATAACATGGGTGACTTGGCTTGGAGGAACATCACAAAACATGATACACATTGCACAATATAAATGAAACACTATATATTAATTCAAAATGTAGATTCATACATTGTTCATAAGAGGGAAACATAAGTGTCACATCTTGGTCTCAAACCTAATACATGTAGGCTAAGTAAATCTAAATCATGAATTACAAACTAGGCTAGATAATCATAGTAGATGGCACCCCACCAAGCTAAAGTCTTCCTTGATGTTATCTAGATGAAGGGCTCACTTCAGTTCTCCTTTGCTCCTTAATCTAGGGACATCTCATCCCATGACCATGCAAAAACAAAGACATACATCAGTAAGCAACAATATACATTTCATAAGAATCGAAAAATAAGAACCAATAACTTGACTTGAAAGAAAACATTGACATGTATTTGACTCAAGCATTCATGATTACTTGATTCTTATAACATGAAAAAGTGAATAAGTAAAATATGCACTCTCATTGATTTGCCCACTTAAGGGCCCATAATCGGAAAGAATGCCCTTGATTTGTCCAAAAGGCCCATAACAACCCCTTGAGGTCCATGATTGGCTAGAGAAGCCCATATCTGACACGAATTCCCATAATGACCCCTTGAGGTCCATGATGGTGAGAGCATATAAAAATTAATCAAATTCTCATAACATAATTCTTAATATCACATTAACAAAATCTTGAAAATATCACATTAACATAATCTTGAACATTAAATCTTTAACATGATGAAATTTCTCCCTCTTAAACTTGACCATTAGTTTCATGAATCATTAACCCTTAATCATCAACCATAATCTATAATATTAATTAGCATGATAACCTTAAGACCTAATATATATAAACTATAAAGCAAATTTTATACATGCACATGATTAGAGCATTAAAATTGAAATTTAAAGCATAGTACATAAACCTTACATAATTAACCAAGGTACTTATGTATAGTGGCATGACCCACTTACCTGGAGCAAAGCATATCCTATCTTATTGTCTTTGATCTTGATCAAATCCTAGATTGATACCTCGAGTCAAACCCTAAGTCTCCTAAAAATAACATGATCCTTATTAATTATCTCTTTAATTAACATGTTAAACCCTAATTTGGTCTTTAGGAAAACATGGTCTTATTATATTGAATTAGGGTTAGGGTTACTGATTCGGTCAGATCACAAGAGAAAATTCAATTTAATATACTAAATTAATGAGCATATTACTTAAAATTATAGTTTTGGAATCCATTATGAAAACATCAAAACATGAAAGCAAAACCATGGTTTCAAAACCCTGAAATCATGTTCTACTTGAGAAATCCTTTCCATAGATATTTATTTGTAATTTTCTTAGTAGTGGTTTAATTACTGTGAATTTTTAAAGATTTGGACCAATCAGGGGCAAGTTAAAAGCATTTGACAATTTTCTTGGGATCAGATGCAAGGAAAATGAAATGACTAATATGTCAATTACTATAATTACTGACCAACTGCATGACATGGGGTAAATTTGTCAAAATCTCATCCCAAACCAAAGGTGCGACCGCTTGATTAAATGAAAGCAAAAACCCTAAAATACCCTAGATATGCGTGACATCTTGATTGAAACCAAAAGGGTAGATATATAAAAACCCCACACAGCTTCTTCCAGCCTTAGTCATGGTGCATCTAGGCTATTCGAAGCACCAAATCGCCACACCAAATCACAACCAAAGCTTGATCTCATGGAGCTGCCATGCCTCATGGATTCCCCAGGCTTCACCGAACTTGGCAAGCTAAGTTTCAAGACATGTGATGCCAGAACACCATAGTTTTCGACTTCAGACTATGAGCAATAGAGCAACAACCCTGAGTCCAAAATCATCATGCGAGGGCATGCAAGTGCCCAAAAAGGCTGACAAACAACCGCTGGATCAAGGAAAAAATAGAGACACAATTTCCATGGTTGAAGGGCTACCGGGTAGCCATGACAGTAACCGCCGACAAAAAGCCCATTTGCGACTAAAGGACACGATAACCCAATGCAATCCAGGGTGAAATAAGTATAGAGAAATAGAGATGGAGGTTCGAAGATGCTTACTTGGCACTCAATTCAACTGGAGGTGGTAGAGGAGCAAGGTTAATGAGGTGTTCACCGAAGATGCAAATCTCGATTAAGTGCGGAACCTTCAGAGCGCGGACGATGCAATTGATACCGGAGGAGCAAGATGGGAGGGGCAACAGATCTTTTGGGATAGTTATATAGGCATGGGGGGGACCTTGGTGTCATCTGCAACTCGGTGGAAGAGAGGAGAGGAAATCCCTAATGGGCGTTTTGTCGGTAGGGCACGAAACTCCTAGAAAGTAGGGACGTCTAGACTTGCATGGATGCTACAATTTTATTGGAGGAAAATTTTCTAGGAATGGGCCATTATGGAGTGAGAACGTGATCAGGATAGGAAAGGCAAGTAATCGTGTTTAGATTGTGAGAAGATCGGGAGGTAGGGGATAATCAGAAGACCGTTGGATTAAAAAAAGGAAACGAGATACACGAGTTGTCCAATTGCGTGTGAAAAAGGAAAATAAGAAAAATAGGGCATGAATACAAAATAGAATTGAACTTTAGGGGAAATCAATGTATTTAATGCATATTTGAATAAAGTTATATGAATTCAATTTCTTCCCTTATTCTTTTAAATTGGATGAGAAAATAAAGTCCAAATAAAACCAAAATTGGTAGGTAGACTAATAAGAACCTAAAGAATCCGATTCTGAAATTAATTTAGCAGTTTGGGAAAATTTAATACATAAGGCATACAACTTGTAGGAAAAATTATTTTCTTCATATTGATGTATTTATTTATTATTTGATACCTAATTCTATGTGTGCTTATCTCTTAATTAAAACTATCCATAGGAAAAGTCTAGAATAATGATTTTAAACTCAGATCCCTCAAATTGATATTTTGTACAAGCTGTGTTCATATTAGCCATGTAATGCATCGATGCTTTCGAAAAACTACTTCCCTTGGTGATCCCATGAGTCAAAATTTAAATAATGAATTTTTACCCACTCAAATGTTATTCCATCTACATTTTTATGCCTTTATGAGCAACTGATTTGGAGGAGAGAGAAACCTAAAAAGGGAACACATTAATTCAACATTTTAAGTTAATTGCCACTCATTATGGCGTATCTATAGGAGAAGGTATATTTTTAGTTTTCTTCTTATTTTTCCCAGAGTGTATTCTTATGGTCATTTCACATTAAACCCCTCAACTATTATTATTTAATAGAACCCATTTCTAAGGTTTAAATTAGATCTGAAAATTGGGGTGTGACAATTCTACCCACCTTAGAATGAATTTCTTCCTTGAAATTTTCTAGGTTACTACCCACCATAGGGTTTTTATTACTTCTCCATTCAATGAAAGCTAGCATACTATAATTTGCATTAAAAGAAACATGTTTCATAAAAAGGTTCATGTGGACATAACTAACTATTACATCACTCCTCATCTTCATTTTCTACTTCCATGGTGAAATTTCTAGCTTGTCTCTTAGGAGGTGGATTCTGATCCTTATTCTAGTTCTGGACCTTCTTCATGAGCTTAGGGCAATCTGACCTTTGGTGCCCCTTGTCTCCACAATAGAAGCATGCTCCTGTACCAAATGTGCATGGGCCTACATGGTTCTTCTTACATGTTGGGCACAATGGTTTTTCAACTTCTACATCATGCTATGGCTCCTTCCTCTTGTGGTTGTTGGGAGGTTGGTTATTCTTATAAAGAACTTCCTTCTTCTAGGATCTCATCAGGTGATCTTCAAGCTCTAGGGATGCGTCTAGGGCAGCCTGAAGGGTCCTATGACCTCTTCCTGACAGGGCAAAACTTAAGTCGGGCTTGAGTCCTTGGATGAACTTGTTTGATCTACGTCGCTCATCATAGTCATAACCATATTTCTATAGGATCCTAAACATCATGGCGTATTGGCTAACTATCATGCCACCCACCTGAGCTAAATTAACAAACTCTAGCTCCTTCTCTATCGTGGCTTCAGATGCATAGTGCTCCTGGAAGGCCTCCACAAACCCTTCCCATGTGAGGGCAAGTGCATTGGCTGTCCTTTAGTTGATGAAGTTCTCCCACCATGTTTGGGCTGCTACCTTTAGCACGTGGGTTGCAAAGCAAACCCTAGAATGTTGGGGACAATCCGGATCATAAAAATAATGTTCCATACTTTTAATCCATTCTTCTTCCTTGGTGACAACATCATCTTCTCCTTCTCTAGCAAAGGAGTCAGACCTTATCTTCAAGAAGTCCACTAAGATTAGCTCATGATGTTTGGGTTGATGTTGTCCTTGTCCTAGGTCATTGGTGAATATTTGGACGAAATGCTCTAGTGTTACCTTTGGGTTCCTCCCTAGTCCACTTTGCTCCCTAGAATAACTAGCACCATCATCCTTATCCTTTCCCTTGTCTGCTTTGTTCAGATCCATCTGGAAAAACAAGGTAGACCTAAGGTTAGATCATGTGAATCTTTATCTTAGTGTCCATCTACTTGTGGCTCTGATACCATATTGTAACACCCCTCCAAGTATATACATACATCAACGGAAGCAAACCCTATATTGTCCATAACATGGGTCACTTGGCTTGGAGGAGTGTCACAAAACATGTTATGCATTACACAAGATAGGTGAAACACTATATATTAATTCAAAGTGTAGAATCATACATTGTTCATAAAAGGGAAACATAAGTGTCACATCTTGGTTTCAAACCTAATACATGTAGGCTAAGTAAATCTAAAACATGAATTAAAAACTCGACTAGATAATTTATTGAGTAGTAGATGGCACCCCACCAAGCTAAAGTCTTCCTTGATGTTAGCTAGCTAAATGGCTCACTTCATCTCTCCTTTGCTGCTTAATCTAGGGATATCTCATCCCACAAAAATGCAAAAACAAAGAGATACATCAATAAGCGATACTATACATTTTATAAGAACTGAAAATAAGCATAATAACTTGACTTGAAAGAAAACATTGACATGTATTTGACTTAAGCATTCATGATTACTTGATTTTTATAACATGAAGAATTGAATAATTAAAATGCAATCTCTATGATTTGCCCACTTAAGGGCCCATAATTGGCAAGAATGCCCATGATTTGGCCAAAACGTCCATAATGACCCCTTGAGGTCCATGATTGCCTAGAGAAGCCCATAATTGGCATGAATGCCCATAACGACCCCTTGAGGTTCATGATGATGAGAGAATACAAAAATTAATTAAATTCTCATAACATAATTTTTAATATGAACATTAACATAATCTTGAACATTAAATCTTTAACATGATGGGATTTCTCCCTCTTGAACTTGAACATTAATTTCATGAACAATTAACCCTTAATCACCAATCATAATCTATAATCTTAACGAGCATGATAACCTTAGGACCTAAGATATAGAAACCATAAAGAAAATTTATACATGCACATGATTAGAGCATTGGAATTGAAATTTGAAGCATAATACATAAACCATACATATAATACAAATCAACCAAAGTACTTATGTATGGTGGCATAATCTGCTTACCTGTAGCAAAGAAAATCTTATCTTATTATCTTGATCTTGATCTTGATCAATTACTAGGTTGGTACCTTGAGTCAAACCCTAAGTCTCCTAAAAATAACATGATCCTTATTAATTATTACTTTAATCAACATCTTAAACCCTAATTTGGTCTTTAGGAAAACATGGTCTTGTTATACTGAATTAGGGTTAGGGTTACTGATTTTGTCAGACCATAAGAGAAAAAACAATTTAATATACTAAATTAATGAGCATATTACTTAAAATTAGGGTTTTGGAATCCCATATGAAGACATCAAATCAAGAAAGCAAAATCGTGGTCTAAAAATGCTAAAATCATGTTCTACTCAAAAACCCTTTCCATCGACTATTTATTTGTATGTTGCTTAGCAATGGTTGAATTATTGTGAATTTACAAAGACCAATTAGGGGCAAGTTAAAAGCATTTGATAATTTTCCAGGGATCAGATACAAGGAGAAAAAAATTACTGATATGTCCATTACTACAATTACTGACCTATCACAAAGGGTCTTGGGTTCGACTCCCCTGGAAGCAATGCTCGGAAATGAATTCCCCACAGCGTCATCCGGCCTCTGATGTGACTTATTGAGATACCGGTGTGCGGGCGCATGGGTCTCCCAGGTTTACCATCCCTGCTATTTGGGCCTTCGCCTAGGGGGGTGGGTTTCCCCCAACAATAAAAAAAATACAATTACTGACCAACCACGTGACATGGGGTAATTTCGTCAAAATTGCATCCCAAACCAATGTTGCGACCACTTGATTAAATGAAAGAAAAAACCCTAAAATACCCTAGATATGTGTGACATCTCAATTGAAACCAAAATGGTCGACAAGTAAAATCCCCACACAACTTCTTCCAGCCTTGGCCATGACACGACCATGCTACTCAAAGCACCAGGTTGCCATACCAAATTGCAACCAAAGCTTGATCTCATAGAGCTGTCATGCCCCTAGGATTCTCTAGGTTTCATCAAACTTGGCAAGCCAAGATTCAAGACTTGCGATGCCAGAACACCATAGCTTTCAAATTCAGACAGTGAAAAATAGAGCAGTGCCCCTCAAGTCCAAGATCATCATGCCAGGGCTTGTGAGTTCCCCAAAAGGTTGGGAAACAACTGCCAGAGGAAGGAGAAAACAAAAACATGATTTCTATGGTTGAAGGGCTATCGGGTAGCCATGGTAGTGACCATTGACAAAAAGCCCATATGCACCAACCCAAGGCATTCCAGGGTGAAAAAAGTACAGAGAAACATAGATCGAGGTTTGAAGATGCTTACTTGGCGGTCAATTCAACTAGAGGCGACAGAGAAGTTAGTTTAGTGAGGTGTTTGCCAGAGATGCAAATCTTGAGTAGGTGTGGAAGCTTCAAAGTGCAGATGATGCAATTAGTGTCAGTGGATCAAGGTGTGAGGGGCTGAGGATCTTTTGGGATAGTTATATAGGCATGAGGGTGGTTCATGGTGTCATATGCAACTCAGTGGCAGAGTGGAGAGGAAAGCCCTAATGTGTATTTTATCTACAGGGCACGAAACCCCTAGAAAGTAGGGATGTCTAGACTCGTGTGGATGCTATGATTTGTTGGAGGAAAAATTTCTAGGAACGTGCCATTGTGGTGTGAGAACGTGATTAGGAGAGGAAAGCTAGGTAAATGTGTTTAGACTGCAAGAAGATCGGGAGGTAGGGGAAAATTCAGAGATTGTTGGATCGAAAAAAGAAAACATGATAGATGATCCGTCTGATTGTGCGTGAAAAAGGAAAATAAGAAAATTTGGGTGTCACAACAAAATAGAATCAAACTTTAGGGGAAATCGATGCATTTAATACATATTCGAATAAAGTTATATGAATTCAATTTCTTCCCTTTTCTTTATAATTAGATGAGCAAATAAAGTTCCAATAAAACCAAAATTTGTAGGTAGACCAATAAGAACCGAAAAGATCTGATTCTGAAATAAATTCCGCATTTTGGGAAACTTTGATACTTAAAGCACACAACTTGAAGGAAAAACTAATTTCTTTATTGTTTTATACCCTAATTTCGTGTGTGCTTCTCTATTCACTAAAACTATCCATAGGAAAAGTCTAGAATAATGATTTTGAACTTGGATGCCTCAAATTGATATTTTGCACAAGATGTGCTCATATTAGCCATGTAATGCATCAATACTTTGGGAAAACTACCTCCCTTGATGATCCCATGAGTCAAAATTCGAATAATGACTTTTTACCCACTCATACGTTATTCCATCTACATTTTTATGCCTTTATGAGCAACTACTATGGAGGAGAGAGAAAAGTAAAAAGGGAACACATTAATTCAATGTTTTAAGTTAATTTTTACTCATTATGGCATATCTATATGAGAAGGTATATTTTTAGTTTTCTTATTATTTTTCCCATTCTATTTTCTATAAGGAGTATATTATTATGGTTATTTCACATTAAACCCCTCAACTATTATTATTTAATAGAACCTCGTTCTAAGGTTTAAATTAGATCTAAAAATTGGGGTGTGACAATATTAATATGCATTTCTATGTGAGTTGAGACTCTTAGAATTTTTTCATGGCACAAAATTAAATTATAGTATCGATCTTGGTGTATAAAAGGCATATATGTTCTTTAAATATTATAGATTTATTTTAGATGTTTGAACATTGAGTTTTTAATGAAGGTTATATTTATTAATTTCATTTTTATTTTCATATCCAATGCATACGTAGATAAGGGTTAGAAGAACAAAGTTGAATATATTTCAAGAAGAAAATTACAAAAATAAACAAGTAAAAGTAGTAATGTCAGAATGAAAACTCAGCAGAAGGAGATATACTATCAAATGGGTTTTAGTAGGTATAAATAAATTATAAAAACCTAAGAATGAATTTATGAATAGACTAAAAATAAGAAGGTAAAATAAAATAAAGATTTAATAAAACTAACAATTATGAAACAAATAAAGTTAAATAAACTAGAGGGAAGGAACAAAATTGTAGAACAACTAAGAAATTATGAAACAATATTAAAATTATGAAACAAACTAAAATTATAGAACTTGACTAAAATTATGAAAAGAAAACCTAACTACAACAAATGATTCTAAAAACAACACTTATCATCCCCAGCAACAGTGCCAAATTGATGTGTGTCATTGTGCACACAACAATCACTAGAAAAAGTCCTAGAGTTTAACCTTCTAACTAGGTTGTCAATTTGATACAAGTACCAAGTCAACTTAGTACATTAATGTGTTGGTCCAAGGGATGGTGGAAAAGGAATGGTTGAATTCCAAAATCAATTTCAAGAGCAAGTAAGTAAATTTTAGGTGTGGGAGTTTAATTAATGATAAGGATAGAAAGTAAATTAATAAAGTTCAAATAACAAAAGAACTGGCGGTCTGAGGGATCACTACCAATAGCCATGCTTTTACTCAACAAATCAACTCTTGGATCTCAATAATCACATTAGGACCATTTAAGTCGTGTCCTTTCATAGCAAAATCATACAAGAGTTGGACTTTCCATAAACTCATTGATCTCGACGTTTACAGATCCTTGTCCAACCATCCAACACATAAATATCCGAGATCTTATCAAGATATATGTGATTCATAATCAACATTCAAACCAAGAGATCACATGATCGTGTCACCGTAGGCTATAACAAACAAGTAAAACTAAAAAAATAAATCATAATCTAGATCAATTGATTGCATCAAAAGATTATGGGCTTATTCTTCCAAGGGCCTGAGATCTCATTTCCTAAAAAGAATATAATCATTCTATTAGAAAAAAAACAAGTACGAGATCAAAATATAAAAGACAATAGTTGTAGTTAAGGTACTATCTATTCGTCCTTGTGGGGATCCACAATCATATCACCCCACAAGAATATATCAATTTGTCTAATGATGAAAGTAGAAATGGAGAGGAAACATTCTTTTATTTAAAATAAAGAGTCATTTACAACGAATAATAACAAGTAATGGGGCTAGCCCCCAAGCCCCACTAGGGAAAATACTCATACATAATGTAAGAACAGAAGCAAAAACTAGATGACAACCGATCCCCTTTTTCTTATAGAGTCCCACCTCCTTCCATAGGGAAAGGATGTGTGTAAATCATGAAGGAGGAGGAGAAAAGAGTGGCTAGTGACTATTGAAGAAGGTTGAACGTCAGCCGTGAATCGATCGGTTATCAATCTAAACTTCTAATTCAGATATGTGAGAGCACAGGTCAAGGGGGATCAATTAAAACCCCTACTCAAAGGGTGGATGTGCCTCTTTGACCAAACCTTGGTTATTAAGGAACTAAGCCAGCTGCTTGAACTTGAAACACTCAGTTGAGCCGATCGGGTTGAGGAATGAGATGCCTGATTTCTTGACTAATGTGGAAGGCTGAGTAGGTGGATCAGCATCATGAAATGGCCAATTGGATTCTAGAGCATAGTGCTTTGGGCCAGTGAACCAATTAGCTCATTGACTGAGATGATCAGTTGGAGTTTTAGGCATCTCTTGTGCTAGTGAACCAACCAGTTCGGCAGTTGAGATGTTTTTCTGGGAGGCTAAAAATGGAAATTGAAGCCTCTGATTCTTAGGTCTTTTGGGTCTTTAAAGTAATATGAATATTTTCCTACAAAACCCAAAACTCCAATTTAGGCAAAAGCTAACTAAGATTAAAAAAATATATTCAATAGCTAACTATTTATTGTCACTACATGATAAAAGAATGTACAGATAAAGGTGATGACTTTACACTCATCACCTATAAGGTAGTCTAAGGCAATATCATCCATTGATCTGAGAAGCCACAATATGAGCTTGAGGTCTCCATCTAGTGATTAGGTGTGATTCAATCATCATAGGTATCCTACTTCTCTTTAGAAGAGAAGGAGCACTCATTTTTTCCCATTCATCATGCAGACATCGGATGCTCAAACTATTGAGAGGACTTAGACACTGAGTAATTATTGGGGTGTCATGGATCACCTTCACAATCCCTTCTATAATGTATACCAAACTAGGGTCAACTCAAATATGTTGTTTGATGTGATCTTGAACAATAAGCATGATGACCTAAAACCCATCCATGAGGTGGTTTGGGGAATGATGGTACTCATAATATGTTGTTTGATCAAAGATTCTGGAAGGGGGTTCTGAATTGTCTATTGAATTGCAAATTTTAGCATATACTAATTTGAGAGGTGAATGGATGCATAAGTGCATGCAAGCATAGTAAACCTCAACATAATGAGTTGAAGATATGCCTTATCAAATTGCACTTCCAAAGGAGTTCTTGGGGTTGTTGTTGGTACTTGATTGGCCAATGTTGGGGTAGGGGATGTCATGATTGGATACATTTTCTATTGCAATGGTGATTGAGATGTTACACCATCCACCATAGTAATTGGGCATTGGGTACTTAACATGTGAATATTGTGTGTGCAATACACAAGCTCACAATCAAAATAATATTTTAACCAAATAAGGTATCGATTTGTTGATCTTAAGGAATTAAGGACTAGATACTACAATATCTATTTTCAATAAGCTAGATTGAAGTAGAGGTTTATTGATATGAGCTAAAGAATAAACAAAAATCAATTTAAAGTTTAATTTGAATTAGAATGGATGGAATCTCTAGGTTTACTGATTTCACCATAGTTCTATCTATACTTAACTTTATATTATTATTAAGAATTACTTGTTGTTTTCTAAATAAGGATCTGTAACTAGTAAGACCTCTTTCCAAAGCTAGTATAATGTCAAAGTTATCTAAAACCTACTTCCCTAGCATTTGCTATTCTAAATTGAATTGATTAAGATTAATCTCTAGATTTTTTGTTCAAAAATGTACACCTATTGTTGTATCACTCACTAATTGTGTTAATGAATATTCATTTTACAATTAATTTCCCTTTTGAGTCCAAAATTATTCTAAATTATTTCCTATAGTGATCGGGCATGGACAATAATAATCAACTTAAATTTCATAAAATTTAACAACAAAAATTGTATTAATATAAAATCATTTGCAAGTATGAAATCACAATGGTCTACTCTTGGGTCCTAGGGATAAGGTGAATTGGCCCCGCATGTTAAACATAGTATTACTATATATTTTCATAAAACAATTTGAGCACATAAAAATGAAATAGCACCCTAGGGGAACCAATAATGAAGTGAATCTGTAAATTGGGGTGCAACTTGACAATGTGTCCACTGTCAAAACACACTTCTAATAGGAAAAGAAAATGTCATCTTTATCATATATAGTAGCCCAAGATGGATGATGGGATGATCGCCCCTTTCCTAGGTCTGAAGTGGCCTAGAAACAATAGATAAAATGATAGTTTCACCAATGTCATGTTGTTGACTTCATTGACCAAATTTGATGTCTTTTCTACTTACAGGATTGAGGCCATTGACATGTAATTTGGTGTTCATGTCTCTAATCTAGTGCCAAGTCTAGTCCAATTGAGCATCCTTGCATAGAAAATGTTAGTGCCACAAACTTTGTAATTTTTTCCAAAATAAAAAATAACAATAACTAGACCAAACACTAGTTTGATAAAATATGGAAAAATGTGTAGAAAAAATGATGCATAGGTAATTATTTATTAATTCAGTGACATAAGAATGAATAAGCATGAGTTTATAATCAAAAAATTCATAAAATCACCCTAAATAGCAAATAAAATCACTATAACTATGTGTGACTCAAAACCCCCTAAGCTTGAACTATTCCTTGTACTCGAGAAATGTTGGTCTTAGATATGGTTGAAGAGGTCAACCATAAGATAGATACAATAACCAAAATCTCTCCTTATGGACCTCTATTATACAATCACAAGCATGCACTCTCGGCCATGTAGTATGCAACTACTCTGAAAGCGATCAATCATAATAAAAATAAAAAATTTGGCAGTACGATCAATAAATCATTATATCACTTCGAGCATGAAAAGTACCATGGCAAGTAAGACGATAATGAGTGAACCACACAATCTTCCTACCTACATTACTCTCAAGAGTTATAAATCTACAATTGAAGTAGTCCTGATCAGAATGTATGTGAGGAAACATGGTTTTAGCCTACCAAAAAGAGAAATGGGTGGACAAATTTGGTGGCTTGAAATATGAGTTGAAATTACTCCAAATTGTGATTCAATACAAGAAAGGATGCACCTAAATGATAATATAGAATAAATTCAACATAATGCCTACAAAAATTGAGGTGGAATGATGCATGCAAATTCTTTGTCCTAATGAAAATATTGTGGGTGGAAGGTGTTTATACTAACAAACTAGCTCAACACTTTTTCAATCTCATCAATGGATATAATTTACCTTATAAAAGGTCTACTCCTTTTCTCCCTTTTTATTTTTTATCTTTATATATTTCTCTAAAAAATGTCCCTCTATTAGAAAAATGAAATGCCTATGTATGGCCTTTAGAAAGCTAGGAGATGAAACATTAATCTAGATTTCCCTTTTTTAAAGTAAAATTTAGAACATAGTTATATTAACACCTAATGGAGATTGTATGCCAAATGCAATATAAATGAATTGGTCCTGCAAGACTAAATGAGATAGTAGGCAAAAGTATCTTTTTTTTTTCTTCTACTAATGCAAGTGCAAAGATATGAATTCCTACCATGCAATGCAATACATTGATGAACAACCATATTAAAATGATCCTATATTTGTGGTGTGTGATGAAATGAAGGTGGATGGATATCATGTGACTATAGATTAGGGTAATACTATAAAATGTCCCTGATATGAAGGGTCTACACTACACTTGATCGGTTGGACTCAAAAGTCTTCATATTTCCACATGCCAAAGGGTCAATTCTGTGTGTCATGTTTATCAAAAATGTTTTCGAGTTGATTAGTTCAAGACAATTCTAAGTGTTTCATACTTAACAAAAATTAACCATATATTACAAGGTAGGAGTGATTACACATGCCCATTGGTCGAGTACTTGATACTGTGCAAAAAAGAATACATTCCCAACCTAAAATTTTCATTTTTATTTCTTTTTCACAATTTTATATCCATGATTACATTCGATAGATGCAAGCCCTAATAGAAGTAAAATTAGCACATAAAAGAAAGATAGAAAAGCAAAAAAAAAAGATACATCGTCCCCCCCCCCCCCCCAATATTGGTTTTGACATTGTCTGAACGTCATCCGGGAAGAGATATGGAACATGTGTATTCTCACTCAGGTTGTAGGATGTAATGTGGCTATGTGGGATCTTGCAAGAAGAACATGTACGTGAAGGATATCCTTCTAGAATTTTATAGAATAATCAATTATTGATGCTCAAGGAGTCGTCAAGGAGTAGAGAGATCAGTTTATATAAACAACTCAAAATATCCATTGATCCAACAATGTCACATTTTATTAGAGTCGATTCTGCTGATGGATATGTTGGTGCACTGAGTCCACCACTTAGGTTGTAGATATGAAGCAAAGTGGGTTGTCAATGCAAATGGGTGTTGACAATTGATATGTGTCCCACATGTCACCCTTTATTCATAGTGTTTATGCACCAACCAGAGATCTGGTGCTATAATTATCAAATTTTCAACTTCTTCTTTGAATCTATCCATAATCTCCATGCCTCTAAAGGATGGTATGTTCCACAAAATTCAATATTGAGTTCAGTTGTAGAATGCATGAACTAAGTTGGTGCCACTGATAGATGATCAGTGCACCGAGTTCAATTCCAAAAGTTCTTGACCTTGGAAGCAATTTCTTGAGTAAAAAATTGTGGTGCCACTGACAGCTAAGTTGGTAGCATTTACTCTATTGATGATGGTTGTTGTAGTTGCACTACAAAAATTTGTGCCACTAGTGTATTGGTTCGGTCCATCAACACTTTGAATAAAATTTCTACAGTTGCTCAAGAACATATTGGTGCCACCAATTGTCTTGTTAATGCACTGACCCACGATATACACTCTTAATAAAAGGGTCAAATACATATCAGATTTGCATTGAAACTAATTTAATATCTAATAATGAATTATAATAGAAAAATAGAAACAAATGAAAAAAAACTAATGGTGGGTTACCACCCACAAGTTTCATGTCCTAGGCTAGATGCATTATATGTCATCCTGGTTCAACTCCCAATGATAATGAATCTCCAAATAGTAGTGCACTAAGCATCAGTAATATGAAATCTAACCGGTCATCTTATATACCCATTGTTAGGTATCCTCTGCCTATCACCAAAATCACATCAAAGAATAATTGGAAAGTTGTTTGCAAAAGTAGTTGCACACCATGGTCTTAATTTATCTTCAAGACGATGAAGTCTATAAGGAAAAGAAATTTACCGACTTCATAGGACATCTTCACAAGTCGCAAAGGTCACACTATAGATTTATCTATGAGAAAACTAGCCATGTTGGTGGTCTTGGGATTCTTCAATCCTATCTTGTTTAATGTGGATAGTTACATCACATTAATATCATCTCTCAAGAAAGACAAAACATCTCCATAAAATGTTTCACAAGGGATGTGGGAAGAAACATGGGTCATTTTTGTTCTCTGGTAAAGTCCTCAATAGAAAAGTACTCACATTTACATGCATCATGATAACATTTGTATCTTTAATCTTGCACTTATTATTAATGATATTCTTCAAGAACTTATCATAAGTCATTGTCTATTTTATCACCTCCACAAATGGGATGTTGATATGTATCTTTTTGAAGACATCAAGGAATTTCTCAAATCGCTTTTTGACCCTCCCCATCTTCAGGTAGTGAAGGAAGGAAACCAAGTTTGAGTATTGGCATTGGTGTGGAGGGATGTAAGTATCCTTTGAGGTTTTCCCCAAGATTGATGTAGTCACAGTTGTGTTTGAATCCTTTACATGATGATCCTTCTATTGGGATGGAAGAGTGGGTGTGGTAGTGACAGAGTCTCTGGGTTTGCCAACTTATGAAATATGTGTAGCTGAAATTTCCTTATTGCTGCTTAGAGTCACAAAACTAACTTAATCTGCTATTTTTGGGAAGCCTTTGAACTTCCTAGGAAACATTGCTATGTTGGCTTTTTTGAATTTCTATGCCAGCTACCAACTGATATATCTCTATATTGAGACTCTTGATATGGGCCCTCTGATTTTGTTTCTCCCTATAGGATTGTCCAAGATAGTACTCAATCTTATGCATATATTTCACAAACATTTTCTCAAGACAGTCCAGACATATTTACCTATCTATTATAATAGTAATGATTCCACATATACATTGCATCTTCACATATAGGCAAAGTAGAGTTGGCTTGCAAATCCCTCAACTACTTTGTCAAAGTGCTAAGTTGTAACTTTGATTCATGCATCTCCTTCCTCTCTGGAGTACTCTTTGTTTCCTGTGGATTTTCAAGATTATCATCCAACAATTGATTCATATCCATATTTTTCATAATATCCTTGCATTCAGATGCATGATTATTTAGATAGAATCCAGATCTAATTGAGTCAATTGTGGTCCTCTCCGTAAGATGTATACAATAATAAAGAATATTTCCTTGATAAAATTGAGAAATGTTAATATGAGACATTTCCTCAACATATCATGATAACACTTTGGAAATTTGAAATAAGACTCATCATACCCCACATAAAATTTGTGCATCTTTCCCATGAGATTTTCTATCTTTTGTGGTGACAAGTTACATTGGAAAAAATTATCCACCATTTGATTCCATGTCTCTATTGAATTTGGTTGTAGATTGTCAAACCAAGTCTTGGCCCTATTCGTTAAGGAAATTGGTAAGAGCTTCAGGTAAAACATCATGTCTAGCATCCTATCTACCTTGGTTGTATCATTGTATCAGCAAAGGTGCTAATATATTTCACATGATCTTCATGTAGGTATCCAAGGAAGGATTGTGCTCTCATTGATGCTACAAGACTATGATCAATCTTGTATATGCCCACATCAATTGAATGCCTTCGTATGGGACCCTACTGGGCTATAGCTGAAGAGGCATGTATCTTTTCCCATATAGTATTTCCTGCTCCTACTTTGCTTATGGACCAACCTTTAGATCTTCATTTGCATCCTCCATCTCAACTACCTCTACTTTTTCTACATGGACTTTGGAGTGTTTGTGTGTAGCATACACTAGTACCTAAAATAGAACACAAAGTGTAAGAATTAGAGAGTACCAAAGATGATACACAAATTAGATTTGCAATAACCAAAATAATAATAACTAAATGTGGCCTATAGCGGTAGGTGTTGGAGATACTTATCTCTAGTAGTTGTCTAATCTTGGGAAACAACATCAAAACTTGAATGTGAATATTATGCATGCCAAACACGAGTTTACAATCAAAGTAAAACGGGAACCAAAAGAGGTTGTGAGTTGCCAAAATGAGAGAATGAGAGCACTAGAGACTACTAACTATTTCTAATCATCTACACTGAAGAAAATGTTGATTCATTTGAATTATGATCTAAAGATAAAACTAAAAAGAATTTTTTAAAGGTAGTTTTGAATTAGAAAGGATGTAATTGCTAGTTTCACTAATTTTATCACTTTTACCACATTGTTATATATACTTGAATTTGTGTGGTTGTTAACAAACAATGATTGCTTTCTAAATAGGACCTATAATTAGTAATACCTCCTTCTGAACCCTATTATCATGTTCAAATTAACTAAACCTACTTTTATAGCATTTTGTATTCTAATTTAAAATGGTTAAGTTTTATCTATAGATTTTTGCCTCACAACTATATGCCTACTACCATAACACTCATTAATTATGTTTAAATGCATTCAACAATTAATTCTACTTTCAAAACTAGATATTTAAGATATTACCCGTGATGATCAAGCATGGACAATAACCATCAATATGAATTTCACATGATTAAGGCAACAAAATTATATAAATTCATAGTCATTGGTAAGTAGGTAATGACATTTGTCTACTCACAGGTCCTAGAGATAAGTGGGATTAGCCCCACTTATTCAACATGGTATAATATTAAAGTTTTAGAAAAGAATAAAAATGCATAAGCAATGATATATAACTCTAGCATAAGTAATAATGATGCTTCTCCAAAAATTGGAGCGTAAATCAATCCACTGGCGTCTCACCATCAAAACATGCTTCCAGTATTTGTAGATAATGTTTTTCCTTCTTCTTTTCTTCTTTTCTCCTCCTTGTTGTTTGTGGTGGCCCAATACGGATGATGTGGTTGTCACCCCATTCCTAGGTCTTAAGTGGCCTAGAAATGGGAGATAAACGAATACATCTTGGATTACAATGATTAAATCATGACCACACATGTATTTATGATGTCGACCAATTTGATGGACCAAATGTCTATCATTTGTGTGAGCATGGTTGGTTCCACTGACATGCAAGTTGACACCATAACTTTGATCCAGGGTCAAGTCTGATCCAATTGAACATCCTTGTGTAGAAAATTTTGATGCCACCAACTTTGTGATTTTTCATGTAATAGAACATAACAACACATGAGTCCAAACAATAATTTGATAAAGCATGCTAGAATGTACATAAAATATCAAATGTCGATGCATACATAATTCTATACTAATTACATGACATATGGACAAACAAGCATAAACTTCTAACCAAATAATTCATAAAATTACCCTAACTAGCATATAAAGTCACCATAATTACGTGTGCATCAGTAATGCCACCCTAGCCAGGTTTGTGTCAACTACTATTGTTGTTGGCCCATGACTACTGACATAGTGGAAGTTAGTACAATTATAGTAGTTAGTTGGGCCTTCCTACTTGTCACATATGCCCCAAGAATGGAAATGGCATTGAGTGTGATAGCTTTTTTTTACACCCTCTTTAGCGTTGGACTTGTCGGGTCTACAACGGGACTCTAAGACATAAGTTCCATAGTATAATTACATGTAACACTATGTATGTAAGTGTTAGTGTTTACAAGTTTAAGTAATATGTCACACTGATAAATGATGTGAATCATTGATTTTGCATGTAAATATGCCCCTTACACAGAAGGAGGTTTTCAATTTTTTATTTTGATTTTTCCAACAATTAAAATTGCCACTTATGTAGAAAGGTAGTGATAATATTGATTTTCTAGAAACTAGGAGGTAAAAGAATACATTTTTTCCCTTGAATGACAAGGGGTGGAGATTAGCATTCTTGATCAGTTTCAGTGGTTTGGACAGAGAGAACAAAAGTGAAAAAACTTACATGTTGCAGAAGCCAGGGGTAGGTAGGCACCAAGATGTTTCATCGAATGGTCCTAGCATGATTTACAAACAACATGATTATGCATTCTAAGAATCAGAATAAAAAGTTCTTTATTATAAATTGCCTCATGGGATTCTTCAACATCTATTTGCATGTCCTTATGCATATGCAGTAAGGTGTAGTTATCCTTCTATGGTAGGATATATGAATGATCTAACTAAATGAATCATCATATTCTTATGACTTAATTATGAGGTTGGGTTCCCTTTAATTAATCATGTCTTGTGTACTTACTTCTAATGTTGGTAAATGTAAAAGAACATATATATCCTTTTTATTCCATGGGGCTCACTTGAGAAGGATAAAGGGGACAAAATTAGGGTTAAGGAGTCTTCTCATAATGAAATTAGAGTAAATGGAGTATGTTTTTTTTTCTATGAGAAAAATGAAGTGATGTTTCATCTCTTATTGTTTGAATGAAGTTGGGGCTTATAACTTATTCCTATATCACTCATGTTGGCACATTGTTAGGCTTCTAGGTGAGTTTTTGTAAAGGTCATACATGTTCATCAAGAGGGATTGTAACATGTTTTCAATTTAATTCTTCCTTGGGGATTAATGATTAATACCAAATGAAAATTTACTAGATTCCCTTTATACATATATGGGATATGAAAGTTTGGGGACACCGAGGCCATTACCTTACAAATGTTGATGCAACTCAAAATTTTTAAAATATGCTACCAAAAATTGAAGTTAGAATATCTAACTTATTTGGGTTTTGAAAATCTAATTTTACTGAGATCAAGATCTTGCACATGCATTATGTAGCTTGGGTTTTCAAAAGAGTTCTAACAAAAAGCAGAAATTGGAATTTACAACTTTGGCTTGTGGTTTATCGAGATCACGCCTTGTGAATGCATGATGTAGCTTGATTTTTTAAAAAGGTTTTACCAACAATTGGAAATCAAAACTACCAACTAAGTCATATTTTGAAAATATGGGTTTACCAAGATCAAGCCATGCACATGCATGATTTGGCTTGGGTATTTGCAAAAAAAAAATGCAAATTCAAATCTCCAACTTAGTTGGGTTTTGAGAGAAAATACATTTTTACCAAAAACTTGGAACTTTGGGAAACATTTCTATGTTCTTTTTGGTTTAAAAAAAAGGTTCACCAATGAGTCCAAAGTTCGAAAAAAGTTTGATGTTACCTTGAGTTTTAAAAAATATTTCACAAGGAGTCAAAAGTTCGGCAACATTTCAACTCTATCTTGGGTTTTAAAAAAGGAGTGAACAAGATGACTTTATGCATTTTAAAAAACAAGTTTCTTACCCATATTAGCCGTCATGGGTTTAAACAATTATCACTTCAACCTCTTCACACATATACATACAATAGTTGAAATGGATGTCTTTAACTTCAAAAGGAGCACTATATACTTCATCCTACATGCGTCTCTTAGTTCATCGAGATAGCATACTACCTTTGATTCATCTCGATCATCGTGGATGCAATCACATGGTTGGTATAAGGGAAAGGACATGTTCAAAGGCTTGCACAGATCCCTGCCACTATGGATCCCTAGTCTCTTTCAAACCATGCAATAAGAATTATAATATTCCCTACTTGTCACAGTAGGAGAGGGGTGTGAAGTGAAAGGTGCAGATCTTTAATATCAAAAACACATTCTTTGTCATTGTGTGGAAACACGGGGATGTATAATTTTACATGATACTGAAGAGGAAATAAATAATGCAAAAGATTTATGTATTTTCCAACAAAAAATTCTAATTTAAGAAATGTTTTCTTATTTCAATCATCTTGCAAACAAAAATTAAGGCAAAGCATTGGAGCATATGCATAATTTTAGAAGCAACATAATCAACATTAGGTTATTTCTATTTATTAAATTACTAACAAGATTGATGCACTCTTCTTGATGGGTCCCCTATATTTTATTATTATGAAGATAAATCATTTTCAAATAATTTATTTTCAATGATAGAGAAAAACAACTTCAATGAATCAAAGAATCATGACGGTTGAGAAATGAAAAGTAAGGCCATAAAAGGCGAGACATGTAATGAAGACATGTCACTTTTAGGATGTAATGAAATCAAGTATGACCACCATGGCCTCCAGGTGAGCTTGTTCATTGAACTCTCCCCTTAATTCTTGGATATCGAATCACCTGTATTTATCAACCCCTCTCATAATTTTCCTAAAACATGTGACCAAGGAAGAAAACATGATGTAGGATAGCCCATATGAATATGTAGATGACCAATGGTTCTTAGGAGTAGTCCACATAATCACCAAGTAAAAGTTTCAAACATGGGCCCACGTCCCCTTTTCACAACCTAAGGTTGTATTTATGTTCAAAGAGGCACACATCATATGAAATCATCATTGCCAAAAAAACAAAAATCTAATTTGTTTTGGAAATCTCAAAGAGAAAAGAAAGTGAAATACATGTGATGTGGAAATAGGCCACGTTTGTAGGGGATGTCATCTTGTCATCAACTTTTGTTGTTTTTCAATATAGGTGTTATAATGCGTGATGCTTCTAGAAAACTCTCATTTCACCCTTGTTAGTAAAAATCTCAAGGGAAAGGATCAATGGTGTTTAGGGCAACTATTACTACTAATGTTTGTTTTTATTTTTATATAATAAATTTATCACTACCCTATATTTCACTAACACACTTGACTAGTCAATTGAACACACTATTATACACTATGCTTATGGTTTCTTATTGATCCCCAGAATATCTCACAAATATGAAGAACTTCAACAGGAAATCCTAACTATAAAAAAGGATAATCTGTAACGAGCATTTATAGCTATATCAATTAATACTTGCACATAAGGAACCACTTCAGAAATATCTCTAATTAGATATACCAAGTTATGGAATAACTAAAACCCTAATTTCAATAGTTTTCAATAATAGTCAAATAAATATATAAACTACACTAGAATCATCATTTTCCAAAAAAAAATTGTCAATTCGTCGCAAATTAGGTATCAAAATTATATTTCAATCATTTCATGTATATGTGGGAAATAAGACAAGAGATGCACCTCACTAATGTTCAATATGGAAAGTAGAATATTTAGGAGATTGAATCATCTAATTGCAATTTACTATTATATTTATGCATCCACACATCTCTTGATCACTGACTAGTTGATTATCATTCAAGGATTTGTTTCAAAATATGAAATTCACCAAGCAAGAAAATTTTTTATGATCTAGAACATGATGACATTCTTGAGTCCTCAATAAAGAACAAAAACAAGGCAAAATGATAAGAGATTTAAGAAGTTAAATTAATTCAACTCCACTATAAAAGATGCAAAAACCAAGACAAACCAACTACTAATAGGATTTGTTATGGAGTTTATACCATAGGCATGTTTACTCATCCTACCCTCCACCACTAGACCAAAATAATCAACATCTAGATTACATAGGATAACCCCTAGTGGGGCCAAATCCTACAACCCTCAAAGACACCTACCAAGAAAACTCATAACAACCCACTTTAGGGATGGAACCCAACTATAACTTTTGACCATGTACAAGTAACAACACCAAAGAGACATTGTTAGAAGAAGCAAGATATCAGAGTATCTATCTATCAGCCTACCCACATATCTCTACAAAAAAGATGTTTCAAATGAGAGACCTTTAAAGCCTAGCTACTTGAGTGATGTGCCTTGGCAACACAAGCGGGTCATGGAAAATAATAAACTCATGTATTATGTTGTCCCACCTCCCAATATATATAGACACACACTTAACTATTACTGGACATAATGACCAATAATAGAAGACTCCTAAACCAAAATATTTATCTCTCTTATATGAGGGAAGTTGCTAATAGTTTGTGACATTGTGACACATCATATCATTGCTAATTAATGGAATGGCATACATAGTTAATGGAATGTATACCCTTCCATTAATTTTGAAAGCAATCTATAAGCAGTTGGTCTGACTAATTGGGTCAATCACATAACCCTCAACATTCATTAGGCAATTTACTTCTCATAGTTGATCTGACTTCTGTATAAATACCTTTTTGAACATCTCTAGGCTTTCGAACAGTAATTGATTACATTATTATGATATGAAACTGCTCTTTGCATGTTTAATTTAAATTTTAAGGACATAATTACTCTATTACTCCATGATTACTTAAACTACTTAAACTACTTATTGAATGGTCTAGATTTTCTCTTATCTGATTTAATCCAATATCTTACTTGATTTTATTAACAAATATATTGAATCTTATCCATACCAAATTGTACGCTTATCATTTCTTCTCTTATTTCTCACACTTTGATCTCGACCGCCCATGATGGGTTCTTTATTCTGGGAGATCCTAATGCAATTAGGAACACATAACTTAAACATTAAGATCTTTAGGTCTATAATGAAAAAACCACAACAGTTTGCAATCCCAAAGATTTAGAAATAAAAAAACCACCCCTTTTGTATATTTTCCATTTTGTTTTCTTTAATTAAATATAAGATTTTATTTCTAACTTGAGGATGCAAAAAAGTTCAATATTGATTATCCGATGGCAAAGGGGTGCCTAACACAATCCGCAATCATGTGAGTGGGCATCATTCTTTGGTACTTTTGTGTTTTCCCATTTACATAAATGATCTATCTCTATTTTTTTTCTCATTTTACATATAAAACATGGTGGTAACTCTGAGCTTTATTTTTGTACCCTTTTTAGGCATTCTATGAAAAATTCAGATTAACTTCTTTATAATAAAAATATTCATATGGATAAAAACATGAAAATTCAATAACCACCCAAAATGTTATTGGGCGAAGTTGATTTTTAGAAAACTAAATAGAGAGGGGAAGTAATTCATCTAAATTATGACAATGAATCAATTACAATGCACTACCGACTGATCGCCAAATTCTATGTTACACACCACTACAAGATCAATTCCAATACAATATTCTTTACAAAGATAAATGTGGGTCTATATAATCAAAATAAGTAGGCATGACCTCTCGTTCCACTAAATTTGATTTCCATTAGACCCACATCATGTAGTTGATTTCCAGTATGTAGATGGCAAAGAGATTTGGTGTCCATGCCTACATAATATAAGAGATATAAAACATGCAACCAAGCAAAATCACCCAAAATGCTAATTTAAAAATTACCATGCCTCATAGATATTTACTAATTATCAAAATAGGTTTCAAAAAACTCAATTCATTAACAATAAAACCATATGAATGCAAATTCAAGAGGCTTGCAACTACAATCTGGAGGTCCAAATTGAATACACTGCTTCTCATTTTTGTACTACAACTTAGACTAAAGTGTATCATCCTTATACATATACACACAATTTCAATACCATTGCAAGGTTCTTTAGTGAAGGATCAATAAGCAAAATATAATGTGAAAAATAAAAATATATTTCATTCATGACTCAGATGAACTGCAAGAATAAGAAAATAAAGAAATTGAGAGGTATTATAAATATTTTGGGTAATTCTTATGTGCCTCCATATAACAGGTGTCAAACCAAGGTGATATTCATGATAGGCTTTAATCTTGAATTGATTACCCCATAAATTTTTTAAATATCTTTACTCATATATATTTTTGGTGTTAAATATAAATGCCTATGTAATAGAAAAAGGTATTGATTAATAAAAGGTATTTCGGTAACACCTTGGGGGCATTGTATACATTGTTGGTGCCTAGATAAGGGTTACAAGAACAGAGTTGAATATATTTCAAGAAGAAAATTACAAAAATAAATAAGTAAAAGTAGTAATGTCTGAATGAAAACTCAGCAGAAGGAGGAGATATACTATCAAATGGGTTTTAGTAGGTATACATAAATTAAAAAAACCTAAGTTATGATTCTGATCTTATTTGAATATATGATTCTGAACTTATTTGATATTGACAATGAAGGTTATTTTTTATTAATTTAATTTTTAAATATCAAATACCTTATTTGATATTGATTAATTTTACTTATACCCCCTTACTTTCTATCCTCAACATTAGTTAAAATATCACAATCAGAATTCACTTTCTTACTCTCACAATCGATTCTGGAATTCAACCATTCCTTTTTGGCTGTCCCTTGGATTGATACCTTACTATACTAAGTTCACTTGATGCTTGCATCGAGTTGACAACCTAGTTAGAAGGTTAAGCTCTAGGAATTTTCCTAGTGATTGTTGCGTGTACAACAATCCACATCAATAGCCCAGATACACTAAATGCTTGGAACACCGTATGCAGAGCAACAAAAAGAACAACCATGTGGTGCAACGCTCCCCGAGCATCAACCTCCTCCATCTGCATGACTTGGGCCACCAGCACAAAATGAATATCTATAGAAGGTTCTATAACAACCCAATCCACTAAGAAAGGTTGAAGTTTCTAGAATTATGAAAAATACTCCTTGCAAAATTGTGGGAAAACCTAGAGTGTCTTGAACATAAAGTGTCCATGTCATGCCCTTCTATGAAGCAAAACCCCCACATCTTCTATCACTTCCATGGAGTTGATAATAAGGACACAAATGAGTGGAAGTCCTTGTAAAGGGAGCTCATCTAGTATAGTGAACATAAACCATATGCCTTGGACTTATTAAAGAAGATCATCCTTTCAAACACCCCTACAATTATTGGAGTCATCAAAGTACCCAAACAACAAAGGGTATCATCAACAAAACAATATATAAAGACTCATGTGGCTTTGTGAGTCATGTCAATCCCTGCATCTCATATCAATATCTTGTCAATCACGTTGACAAAAGACTCTACCAATATATGTATCCATATCTCAACTATGAAGCCATCACAACTTACACCTGGACATTTGTTGTTATGACCTTCATCTCAACCTCAAACCACACTAAGGCTCCACATTCAAGGTTTAGAAAAAAAAGTGACAACCCTTAACCCTAACAACCCTACAATACAACAAGGTGTTGTCAAAGTCCTCTCTAAAGCCCACACATCAACAACCCCAACATCTAGCAAGTTATTTCTAGTTTGAACAATTGTTGATAAATGCAAGACAAAGGTCACCACATATGTAGGGACAATTTTTACTTCAATGTCTAACTTAACCAATGATAATGCCACAATGATTACCCCAAATACACCTATCAAGACATTGTGATTATTCAAATTCAAACAAGTGCTCCCACTAATCCACATCACACAACAAGGGAACATAGTCATATTGATATCATCACTATGAAACGTCACCACAGTCAACCCATCCTAAAACATATTAGGACACTTGAAGAAGACCCATACAAATGTCCCTGTGTGGTACCTAATCCAAATCTCACCAACACAAATTCAACTATCTTAATGATCCAAGAGGGCACATTTGTATCAAAGGATATACAATCTGAGAAGCTAGATGACACCATTTCCTTGATCATCTAGATGAAGTTCATATTTTTATCATTAGATGATATCCTATTAGGTTTCTATTTTAGTCCATAAGTATACATCATCATCATCATCAAATATGGTGATATGAATGTGTCACTTGTCTTCCTTGACAGAGGTACTAGTCCTAAAGTCTGCCAGTTAAAAACATTTATCACACTCAATATCTAGTATGCATAAATCCAGGATGAAATCACAATAAAAAAATCTTTGATAGACCCCTAGAAAAAATCATGGGTGAAGTCCAATTACAAATACACATTGGTACAAAACTGTGCCCAAAAAATTAACTGTCATGGGACTGATACCTCCTTTAATCCATTGCTGATGCGTCCATGGGTATAAAGAAACAAGGTCCTACCTTCTTCTCTTCATTAATGTCCCAAGTTTATACACAACAATACTTTCATTCCCATCAATAGAGACCTCCTACCAAAAGTATTAGGCCGCACTGGGTCTGCTGATCTAGATCTATGCTCCCACTCATGGCCAGCTGAGATGATCAATTACATACATGAAAATTTTGACTTGTTAAATTCAATAAAACATGATTATAGTGGTTGTCTCAAGGTGCTGAAGCAGATTAATTTGGATCTTAGATTCAGTTTGGGGAAACTACACCAAGGGATTCTTGAATAAGAATTAATTATAGCAAAACATGATGCAATGGGGCTCAACTACAAGGGACCCTTGGGTCAGAAGGAGAGACAACTTACTTATTGGACTCCATATTGGAACCTAGATACAATATGGTCAACCCTAGATTACCTTGACTACTAGAGAAAGCAAAGACCATGGACTCTTTTCAACATGTCATTTGAGTGCCAAATATTTGGGAATACACACGTTTTGAAGATTGCAGAGCTCATCTTCTAGTTAAGAGAAGGAAGAATAAAAAAGACATATTCCATAAGTATCATAATGAAGACATCTCTTTCATCAATAATGGCCCAATCTATTACACAATTGTTGTCAAGTTCCAACATGGAAAAATCCCCAACAACTACCAAATGGAAGTATGAGCTATCACACACTCTACAACAAGACATTATAAAAGCATACAATAATAAAGTAGGATATTTCACCATGGATGTTTATCCAGGATACACCTCAATTTTCACAATAGGCCTACCATCATCATGCAAACTTACTCCAAAAGTCCAATGATACCAAACTGGCAATCTCCCATCATACATACCTAGTTCAGTAGTGGCCATTCAAAGACATTGCAACCTGTTATCATAGAAAAACTTCCTAAAGACATAGTCATCCCCAAATATGTGAATAAAGAATGGAGTTTTGCCACCATTAGTCAAATCAGCTCTAATAAGACTCCTACAACAACTGTCAATGTCTTTTCCTAGAGCACATCAACATGTCATGTGTTGATGATTCTATTGCTCTACATTGACTCATAAATATACTAGGAATGCTTCCCATCAAGAAAAAAGACATACACATCTGACCCAAATGAGGATTAAGGATATATGGAGAAGACTAGAAGTAGTATGATGCATGATTCATATGTCTTGTATCATATACAAAATGGAGAGGCAAAATTGTTCCCATCCTCTAAGAAAGATGAACCTATTTTCATGTGTCGATTACATGGATCTCAAGAAACTGATCTTAAATGATGATTTCCCTCTACACTCTAGTGAACAACACAGTTGGTTATGAACACTCATCTTTCTGAATGAATTTTGTGGATACAACCAAATCAGGATGGCATTGTCAAACATAGATAAAGTTGCTTCCACCATGAACATGGACATATTCTACTATTAAGTTATGGAGTTGGAATCAAGAGTGCATGTGCAACCTATCCACAATCCATGGTGGCCCTCTTCCATAGTACATAACTAAACTGAACTCTATGTAGATGACATCATCTCCAAGTCAACACAAGTAGAAGACCACATAGCCTATTTGGACAAGCTAACCGAAAGTATGCTATTTTTGCCTCAAATTCAATATAGTTAAGTGTACCATTGGATATTCTATATACTTGTAAGGACATATCCCACTTATCATAACCCATATGATCATTAGGACAAATCCTCAAGAAAAATCAAATATTAAAACTAGAAACCATCACAAACCGAGTCCAAGAATCTAAAAAGAGAAAAATTCATAAAGACCAAACAATGAACATTTGTCATAAAACCCCACACGGCATCATACAAAAGTTTACTAAATGCCATACAATCATATTAGTAGAACTCTTGATAGAAAAAACAATATAAAAACTCTTCATTAATCTCATTGTATAAAGATACAAGAAGATCCACAACTATGAAGATACAACAACCTATGAGTAAAAGCAACTCAAAATGTGCAAAAGTACAAAGGCACCAAGGAGAACAACTCATCACATACATTAGAAACTACCCATACAACACTCATGGAAGTTAGAGTATATGGACATTCTAGATACAACTACGTTATAACTTGTACATTTTAGTCATTAAATCCTTTTTAGTGCACATCATACCTTAAACATTGTGAAATAACCATATGAGACTTATAAAGAGTCTATGCAAGGGTATTAATCTGGCCAAGATATAAACAACTACAAATTCAATGTTTATCTTTGTACCAATGAATTCACAATTTGTATCCTGGCTATAACCAAATAATCTTGCTCTTAGTTTCATGTGTGTGGGATTTGCAACTAGTATTGGTTCATGAGGATTGACAACAAATATCCTTTCATCCAATCATGGGACAACATAATGGTTAAATACATAATATATCTCTTTATTGCCATTTTTTTTTACTACTAATACACTCCAAAACACACCAACATATTCTCGTATTGGTCCTTGGACTAGAAAATATATCATGCCTTTATACCCTAGGACAAATCCATATATTTCATTTCCTGTTCATTATTCCCTGTCAATTTGTCATTTTTTGAAATTCCTCCATGTTTTCATAAGTCCAATGACTCACTAAATTATACTAAAATGTGTGACATATTATAGAAGGTTGAGAGAATATCTAACCATGCCATTACATGGCACACTTATATAAGAAATTGTTACTACCAATGGAATTTTATTTTACCCAAATAGATGAACACACTCTGTGAACTCTGTATTCTTTTCATCCATATATGTATTGAATATGAAAATAAATTATGGAGTCTTATTTCATCAGAAATTGAACCACATTCATGTGCACTTCATTCATTACTCATAGAACTATGTATTGAACCTACTTAGTATTTTTTGGATTAGATTATTTTGGCATTCATTCAGATGTCCCATGCATAAAGAATAGTATCTAGAGAACTATTTTAAAGACACTACTAATGTGTATTGACCTAAAAATATAGTAATAGGGGCTTTATTTGACATGCATTTAAAGGGAGTCATAAAAAACCAGTGAAGATGATGGTTGAACAAAAATATCATTGTAAGAGAAAGTTTTGGAGTATGGATAGAATAAAATATGATAAAAAATACTATAGCAAAATGGAATTAGGATTAGTGCTCAAAAGTAATAAGAATTCATGTTTATATGAACCGTTTTTAAGTGCAAAACCACACACACACACACACACACACACACACACACACACACACACACACACACACACACACACACATATATATATATATATATATATATATATATATATATATATATATATATATATATGCACATATATATATATACATAAATATACATATATATACACACACACACACACACATATATATATATATATATATATATATATATATATATTCACACACACACACACACAAATATATATATGTATATACATGGTGCAATTAATTGAATCATCATGTACTAATTTACTAAATACATACCTAATGGGTTGTAATACGTTTTTATTTTTGAAAGTAGTGTTTTATGTAATAAAATCATGAAGTAATTGGTAGTTCAACTTCATCCTACAATACAATTTACATATATTTACAATTCTCTCATCACTACTCATTTCAATATCATAGTAAAACGATGAATTGTGAAATGTCTCATATAGAAAATAAGCTTGAAATGATGAGGCATCTTCCCCATACATTGACTTTGTGCCTCCTAAAATGTCTCTTCAAGTCTAGTGAAAAAACAAGACATCCTATCCTCCCGCACCATTAAAATTGCATCATATGATGACCTCAGCCAAATGTCAGCATATGTGTTTATCTTGGCTACTATACCATGGATTTAAAAAACATGGAGGTTAATATTTATAAATCAGACAATGAAATCGACTAGAGGTTGTAACTATCCCTTGTGACCCAAATTGAATTTATACACACCCTTTGTTTATATCAAATTATATCTTGATGCGTTCTTTGCAAATTTTCCTTAACTCTCTCATGCTTGGTAAACATTGTAGCTTTGATCAATTTGGGACTATTAGGTTTTAGGATTTAACTTAAAACCCTTTATAAAATTTTTCTGGTCCACATATTTCATTAAGTGGATCTTATTTTCCCCATGTTTTTTCCTTTGCTTTTTTGTCAAAATCTATCATGGTTTGAACACCTTACCAGTGTTCATAAGTGTTGTAGAGCATGTGAGCCTCATTCACAATACAAACTAGATATCATGTAGTATTTCATTATGTTAAAATCACCCGTAGGGTAAAAGTGAAATATTTGGTGAAATATTATTTCCACATATGAGTTGGTGAGATATAATCAAGGTCCTCAACTAAGACTAACAATGTAATGCAGTAAGAATTAATATGTTATGAACTGGGATATGTTGTATCTCTAAAGATGCAATTTTACATCCAATGCCTAGGATTTAAGTTATTTTTAGAACTGGGATTAAGTTGTTCAATGAACCTAGTTTATACTTTTCATTATATCATTTAACCATAATTTATTCTTTTCATTAATTAGTTTGAAGATGTTTAGCAATGGGAATTCAAATGCTGGCTGAATTATGGAGTCAAAGTTTCTATGAAAGAGTTTTATATTATCTTCTAAATAAGGACTATAGGTGAACCTGAATTAGTTTAAATATTATACATATACATGTTTATATGCTTGAATGGTTTGAATCTAAGATGTTACTAAACTTGGACACAATATATATTTGAAAAAAATTACCTTGAAATGTGAAATTGTATATAAGAATTCATATGGGATATATGACATTAATATTTTGACTATATTGTTGAACCCATTGGTCGGAATGCATGCTTCATATATTTTTGCTACTGAATCTCATGATCTTATACTAAAAGCACATCATTTAGGTATAGGTCACTAATTGTTTTGGACATGCATTCATCTGAGATGAGACCTTGTTATCTATTATATTGTGATCCTATATCCATGTAATCCAGATTCATGTTTGGAGAACATGAATGAGCACAAGAAGCTGGTGGTGGTTGTGAATCATATCCATTTTCCTCTTTTAAAACATAAGCCTTTTACAAAATCATTATTACCCTAACCCCGATCATAGTGCCTAGGTGGACACCATTAAGGGGATTCAACTTCCAATCTATGAATGGACCAGAGATCACACAATCATATGCAAATGAAATAACATCTCACTTTATGATATAAACCATAATATATACCAAGGTCCCCATAGGCAACATGAAAAGAAAAGACAAGATATAAAAAGCTATCTAGATAACACTACATCACATAACATATGTTCCCCTATGATGTTCTAAGGTGGTGTAGATCATTATTCTAGTAGACAATAATGCATATTTCAAAAGATGAGAAGGTACACGTTCTTCATTTTCTTGCATTACCTAAAATCATTAAAATCAAGACACAATCAATAAAAACACATTGGTACACTTTTAAAATCATATACATCATTTTAGTGGAAATATGATATACTTGGCATGACTTACACTGACATAATCAAATGCAATTCATAACTTATTTTATTCAACAAGACATATTTTTATTGCAAGTTTTCTCATTATTATGATTTCAACAATTTATATGGCTCCATCGACCCAACAAGATGGGCCAGGTCACCTGGCTCCATCTATACAATAGAAGGAGGTCACCAATATGTAAAAGATTTGTCACTCTGATATGAGGAGGATAATTGTACTAAATATCAACGTTATCATTTAGGCAATTATATCAAGAAAAATGATTTATGTTCATTTTACAAGATATAAATATAAGAAAACAAAAGATTACTCAGTAGGAATGTGGTAGTTCAAACGAATACAAAAACAAGTATTAATTTAAAGAGAGTACATACAAGCTATCTTTAAAATCACTATTTTTCAAGGAGAACATATAAGAATATCTTTGATTTTTGAAGTATAAAAATCCACATAGAAGTAATCAACAACTAATATCAGATCCTAGTCAAGGATATGTGGACCAAGGGCCAAGACCATACTTCCACGTGTTCAACGTTAGGGTAACTTATCCTATATTGGCTCTAGGTATGATAGTTCATATCAGTATAACAATTCTATAAACATTTCAAGGTTTAACGTTGATTTCACCATCAAGTATTCTCAATGGGATAAATGATCTACCTAGGTCATATTTTAGGAAGATAAAATAACCTTAAGCATTATTATCAAGATTCAAGTCATTATCATCATCATCAACATTGTCATCAAGGCAATCTTAAAAAACATGAGTTTGAAATGATTACTCAACTCTTACCTAATTAGTTTGTAATGTCAAGATTAGCAAGAACGATCATATTTGTTTATCAATTAATTAAAAACAAAATAGTTACAAAATCTTGGTAGAATACGACCTTGAATTAGGTTTGGAAGTAGTCCAATTAGGTGTATACACCTATAACCTTGCTATTTTTAAGCTATTATGCATTTTCTATGAATTAATTAGGATTAATTTTTTATTAGAGAAAGAAAGTACCTTTATCCGAAGAAAAAACCCCAGCCATTGGATACTGTGTCATGTTGAATGGGAGAGGACAGATGGATGATATCCAATCTCCACTACAGTTGGTTGTGTGAGAGGGAGGATAGACAAATGATTTTTTTGGCCATTTGATTGGTGGTCAAATTGATATCACACTGTCCAATGGTCATCATACTGTATCTCCCCTAGGCATAGGTCATGGAAGTAGGGGTGGAGACTGTGTTTGCATGTAGTGATGGGGACAAATAGGGAGGGTCTATGACGTGGCTTGAAAAAGGTGCTGATAGGTCCCACCTTGACCTCTCAGAGCCAATGGTAGGTTGAAAATAGGGTGATTTGGTCTGAGTGGAAAATTCCTAAAGCATAATGTCTTGTGGCATCATAAATTTGTAGGTGACGATGTGCAAGGATGAGGCAAAGTCACATGACTCATTTGGCTATGGGAGGAGATTGAAAGGAAAATCTAGGTGTTGTGGATCCAGTGGTCACATTATATAGGTGATATGGGGTGATTAGGGTTTCCCATTTCTCTTCCATTCTCGAGTGTTAGTGGGAGAAGGTTGTGCATTTGAATGTCACACTCAGTTCATTATATGATTTTGAATGTGAAGGAATTGGGCTCAAAATGATGAGAGCAACGTTTTTAGAGAGAAACAATGGATGAGGTGGATGAAGGAGGGAAAAATCAATGCAACATCTTCCTCCCCCTCCTCTTATTGAATGCGACAGGTAGGTGATGACTCAACAACTGTCAGGTCGATCAATGATTTGCAATAATCTAATTGGATGGACACAAATCAAAATGATGACTATTTGAGGATTAAAACAACAAAATCAAAACATGGAAAAAGGTTAACGTCACACATAATCTTCAAAAATGTTAGCTATAACAATATATCTAGTTGATGTGAAATTTGGACATTAGCATTTAATAGGGTCTAGTTATGTAGGAAAAATTGGGAATCAAATGATAGTGTTTTATCTTGAATGGTTCAATTTTAATTAACAACCTTTATTAAGTTAGGGTTGATGCTAGATTGCATACATTATTCACATTAAAAATTATATTCTTAATTTAAGTGTCACAAACGACTGAGGGTTCATTAAATAATAAATATGTATTAGATAAAGAAAGATGTGATACGAATAAAGGTACAAAAATCAATTAAGAAAGTAGAAGTTAAAATCCACTTCATCACACTTTTATCTCACAATCTTGGTGTACTACTATATACCTACATCTATTGATATAATCCTTGAGTGTAACTCATAATGTTTGTGAAGAATAAGCACATGAGACTCATGTCAAACTATTGAATAAAAAACTCTCACTCAAGATAGATAAACTTGGGATTACAATATTTAAAGAGGACTTAAGTAAACTAGAAAAGTAATTTTGTTCTATAATATATGAATTGGAAACATATTGGTTTATTAATAGACAATTTATTCTATCATACAAAAAAATATTTAGTTATATAATGGCATCTAATACAATATTAAAAATCATACCGATTAAGTAAATATATAGTCATGTGCAATGCTTTGATGACATGTTTAAGTATAATGTAAGGGATAATGATTAGTAATATTTTTTCTATCATACTTAAATACATTGCATGCTATTTTACCATGATTCGAATTTATTGTACCAAATAAATTTACAACTAATAGATAATAATCTATTTAGTCCAACATTTAAGATCATGAGGTTTAGCAACCTTGCCAAGATCTTACCATGCCCTAGTCTGTATGAGTATATCAAGTGTAGGGGCTCATCAATATGTAATCTACATTAGATCCCTAGCTTAGAAAATGCACTCAAGCCTTCCACCTCATTATATCACATGTCATCATTATCAATGTATTTCACTACATTGTATCATGAATACTAATGTCTCACATGTTGCTACACACTCAACCACACTTATAAACATGGGTTATTTCTTGGTTATATTGGAATATACCACATATGGGTTCTTGGTTTCCCATATATACTCAACATAAATGACTCAGCATCTTATGACCCTTATGCTGCTACAAGTATATTAATTTTATCTCCCCACATTCTGACTAGGGAAGTTATAAGGTGCTCAGAGCATCTAAACTTTCATGAACTATTCATTTTGTCTATCATGCACATCATTAATCTTACACAATTGTTTTATTAATGGACCATAAATTTGACTAAATTAGATATTTTCATGCTTATAATCATGTAAAGTTAGAATAAAAAAGAAAAAGAATGACTATTGTAAACATGAAACAAAAAAGACCATAGATTGGAAACATACAACCATGTGTGTTTTTAAATTGAATCCAATTTATTTTTAATAGGACAAACGCCTTTAGTCATCACTATGCTCACTTGGATATGCCCTATTAGGGCTTTGAACTTGATCACATGTGCCATATGCCCATATGCAATTAAATACTCAAAATATGATTCTAAAAATGGTATAAAATGTGCTATCACACTTATTCATAAAATGCTTGATTTAAGACATAATCTTGACACATAACTCACATAGTAACCATTTAAGAAAGAATCAATAATTCATTTTAAGTTTCTTCATTAGTCATTGCTCATAGAAAAGCATAATATATTAAATGTGTAATAAAGTCTATCTACATGATATAATAGAAGAAATATTGATTTACATAATAGTTTAGGATCATAAATTTCTAAAGGAAAGTAAAATGCTTGTATTACTATTTTGGAGGTTTCTCAATGATTCTGAATGTTAACATCTCATATTTGTAACATATCATATTTGATATGAACACTTTCATAGATAAGTTTCAAATTTGTAGATACATCACAAAATAATCTCTATGTAAGAATCTCTCCATTATTAGCCCTCAATCTTTTTTTTAAATCATTCAAGTTACTCATATATGTAAAACATTCCAAGGAACTAATTTAACCACCCACCAATGGACCATACTATAAAACCATGCTAGCAACCTTTAATTACTATGAAACACCATGTCACTAGTGATTATTTTGTTACAATGAGAAGGACTAAGTTCAATAATAAAATCCAAAATATATTGTTAATGGTTGGCCAACAATCACCATTATCTAGGATTTATATATGCATTTTTACTTTGTAAAGTCACTTGCATAGTCAGTTTAGTCAATTTTGTGTTTATTGAGATTGAACAATATTTAATCTATTTTTGTATCATTTTGAAATATATGGAGCATTCTGTGATGTCTGTAATTAAAGTTGCAAACCAACAACTCTTAGATCAAGATTCAAACATCAAGTGCAACTTTGGCTAGAATTTTAGTGATGCACAACCCTTCAGATTGATTGATTTAGGAGATGTAGATATTCCAATCTAGGATCTTGGAACGACGATCCAAAAGGTGTTGTGTCAACTTCTTGATTGTCTAGATTTGTATTTAAGGCCAATTTGAGCCAAATTTGGAGCACCATTTCCAAGTCCACTTTGGGTACTTTCTCACCACAAATCTCTAAAAGAGATCATCCCCAATCCTTGTTCACCCTCCTCAAACTTCTACTTGAAGCTATCTCATTTGTAGTAGGAATATTTTAAGCAACACGACACCATGCCACTTCTACAACCATCATGTTGTCCATAGATATCATCTCCACAGATAACTTTCTAGATTTGATTCCATCATCATTATTCAAATTTTCTCTTTTGTTTCATCCTTTCTACTCATCATAGAGAAAGATCTCACAAACTTGGTAAAGATTTTTAATTCTGTGGATAGTTATGTTTACCAATCTTTCAATGTAATTACTCATCACATTATCCATCACCACCATGTCCTAACAACACTCCCCTTTAATAAATTTCTACAATCCTACCATAACCACCCCCTAAAATTTCACTTGGAGTATATTTTGAGTATGTCTACTATTTAAAGTTTGACCATGCCATTGTCCATTATCCATTCCAATCCATGTCAATACACTTCCATCCAGTTCTATCACTATGGGAGGAGTGAAGATCCCTTTCAACAATAAGAAGTCAAAGATGGATGTTCAAGACAAGCAAGAACTAGGGAGGAGAAGTGGATGAGTTCTTTGAACATCGTTTATTACCCTAGACAATAATATAAAAATGTAGCATTAGGCTTATTACTTAGAAAATATGAAATATTTGAAATTCAGCCTATGTTTAACCATGTACATGTGGTACTCATTATTGCCTCAAATATACCATGCTATCTATATATTATGTGCCTTAGGATTTTTATATGCTTGCACTTCTTAGTTAGACACCTCTTAGTGTTAGCTTTAGGAGAAGCAAAAGGAACATCAGACATTGATGACTAATATCAAACTACCATCATCTTGTCTTAAATAACTAGTGACTCCATGATGATACTCTTATGATAAAAACTTAGATAGGTACTATTCAAATGTTATTAATCATTAACCCCAATGTATTTCACTTAAGATCTTTTAAATTCGATGAGAAGCATAAATACATATTCTCTCTATTGTAGATAAGGATACTAACTGTGAATTTTAATATATGTAGAATCAACCCTTTAGAATATTATATCATACATAATTTCATGATATCATGAGTATCTTAAGTGAAATAGTTTCTTAATAATATATAGTATTATTTCTAATAGTTTGAAATACAAGATTAATTGTTTTGTTTCATATCAACATAGATCCATTCAAATTGTGTGCTATTTCTCTCTCTCTAAATGAGATAGTTATATTATAGGGAACTCTCTATCCAAATCATTTATCATACATTCATAGGCTATGTAAATCTACTAAAGAAGAAGATACTAAATCCATACCTTTATCACCACTTGGTTTTGCCAAGAAATACTCTATTGGGTATCTTATTTTGCTTAGTATGAGAATGCATGAATGAAATTTACCAAAATTATATTTAGATCGAATTAATCATTTTAGCACTTGACTGGTAACAACTAGGGATATTCATACAATATTCATATAAAATAGTGGTTTTAAAATCCCAAGCAATTCATAAGTTCATCCCAAAAATAGAGCTCACATCTGTTACTTCAATTTGATATGAGTTGCACTTTGATCAAACTTTAGCATGGCTTTAGTTACTCTATAGGGACTGAACCATTCACTTGCATTGAATCGTCTAGGTGTATGGTCACAAAATTTCCAAAATTTTCTCCATATGTGCAAGATATATGATTTTCTCCACCAAAGTCACATGCAAGACCTATATCTAGGTAGAAGAATAGAGGAGTTGACATCAAGAACTATATCTTTTATTAAGAAGTCCACAACACCATGACTAGGGGAGTATATAAGAGATACGTGATTTCGTGAAGAAAAACATGAGAAATTACGATGATTGGGACCTTATATGGTTAGAAACTTGATTCCTAGCTTAAATACTTGAAAATCCTCCAAAAATCACTTTCATTCACTTGATCTCCCAAAAATTTTACCTCCACAAATCTAGAATGGTGCAAAATAGGATTTGGGGATGCATAAATAAATATTGGGTTTAGATGGGGCAATTATTATATATATTCCTTATGCAATTTTTTTTCATATATGGGGTGTTCAAAGGCTGATGAAAATATAGTCCAAATGCTGAACTAGTAAGTTGGGGGATAGATCAATCAAATAGTGACCTTGAAATCCACTTCTATCTACTCACTGATCTTTCCAACTGACTACTTAGTCGATTTTAATAATGGATAGCTCAACAGTCGTATCAAAGTAGTGATGGGTTAGGCTATATTATGGACCATGGGGTTGATCAATCTCCAATTTGGGTATAAGTCGGTTTGGCTAAGATTGTAGTCTTATCCATATTTTAGACAAGACTCACTTTCAACCGTAGGAGGTCTATATAGCGACCATATGGTTATACAAACCCAAATAAGTTTAAATTATACCATAATTGTCTTCAAACATCAAGAGAACCACAAAGGGTATTGGTGAAATTGTATCATCAATTTATACATGTTTAAAGACCAAAATGTACCTAAAATCTAATCTAATCACTTTTATTGATATTCAAACACACCAACCCTAACTATTACAACTTTTTATGGTCATCCCTAACTACTACAACTTAGAGTATATAAATCATATATATTAATACTTTAGAAATTGAATAATTATGAGGTACTAATTGATGATGATTCACATAAATAGTCAAACTGGAATGAGAGATAAATCAAGAAACAACACTCACACCTCTATCTTACTTTTATGATTTCTTTACAAGATCCAAGGCAAATTGGAAAAGCACAAATGGACACATATAACTTTCTCTTTAGCCTTTTGGTATTAAAACATGTTCTTATTATCATTAAACTTTTATTCTGACACGTCATCACTAACATAATCCCTAGACTCTCATAATTCTTGTCAAGTTTTATGAGATTCTTGTATTTATGAAAAGCTTTTTATGATGAATAATATAAATAATATTTATGACAACCCATTATTTTTCCAAGTAGGATATCTTGAAGTGATTATTTCACATAATTGGAGTGATCCCAAATGGTGTCCTATTTGCATCTTTCATAACATGTTCTCCTTATCCAAGTGTTATTTCTTTAATTTCATAATTATTAACATCCATCATGAAAGTTTCATTACTTACATATTTCTTTGAAGTCTTTTCTTCTTTTCATATGGTATGCTTAGGGTTACTTGTATTTAGAAAATTCACATTCAAGTTCATGAAACTTATTTCATTATCTCATACTACCAACCACATGTCCTTTTTATGTCCATTACAAGCAATTATCTATGGACTGTGATTTCTTGTCAATTCAACTCATGTCTTTCATACTCTTTATTGCAAATGACTATCTTGGCATTGTTATGTGACATGGACATAAATTATCAGTTAACCCTTTCTTCAATATATATATATCAACTTTACAAAAGCTACTTTTATCAACAATTACAAGTGAATAATTTGTAGTACTTACACTTTAAATCACAAACAAATTCTATATTGTTTATTATCCTCAAAATCACATTACGGTCTTCCTTGTGAATTCTTCTACATAAGAATGGTCTCTCATATGTAATTGTTACTCTGTGATATACAACTTCAAATATGATTCTATCATTTGTTTCTTAACCTAAACTATAACAAATTTTGTGTAGCATCTATAGATTGATCCTTCACAAACATTTTTCCATGCATCACATCAATGGTAAAGTATATGAAGTACCAAATATTTCCAAAAAACTTTTTTTAATCTGATATAGTCTTAATATCACTTTTTTATTCATTGGTCTTGATTGTATAAACAATTCCTTTGTTTATTGTACTTGTCAACTTGCAGGATCTAAGCTCAAGAGGGGGAATTGAGCTATTACATACTTACACCAATTTTGATGTACCTTTAAATTATATCATGACATGAGTGGAGTAAGAAAACTAGGATGATAGAGATTGAGCAAACCATAAATGAACACAAGCTTGTAGAGTGGTTTCACCTTAAAATTATGTAGCTCCACTGCCTAAAGGGTCAACCTCTAAGATTTACAACATCTTGTCTACCACCTTGTGTTAATAACAACACGAGCTTAAACCAAGAATACCTATACTTTTAGATGAAGAGTAACTATCTTCATTTTTTAGAAAGGATCAATGGCCTTACCTAGGACACATGCCCTTAAACTTCCTTATACAAGGAAGAGATTCAATCAACCTTTGTGAGAGATTTTAAAGGAGGATGGCATATTAATGATACCACAAATATGATTAACTAACTTATTCTGTCCACTCTAATTGAAATAAGCAAGCTAAAGGGAGTGATCAAGGGATCTTTGAGACAAAATCTCTCAACTATAGAATAGGGGCAACACTGTAACCTTGAGAATCTCTCAATTCATTTCTATTATAGTTAAGGATGCCTACTATTCAATATACTTAATTTTGGATATATTTTTCCACTATAAGGGGAGTTAGAAGGAATCAAACATGCGTATTTCCACTTTTATCCCCTCTAAAATGGGAATTTATACACTAGTAAAAAGCTACTATAATAGTACAATTTCGACGAGCATCACAAGGGAATTATTGTTCAATGAGAGTTATTGGAAACCCTTGGTAGGCTAGTCAATGGAATTCTCCTTTGATATCTTAACAATGACTACCAATATCTATCTATTTTGTTGGCTGGATGAGTTCCTAAGAAAATAAAATCAAATTACGTAGGGGTTTGGGAAACCCTTAATAGTTTTTTTGACCAGGTTTCCTTAGGGAGATTTCAATTAAAGTAGGGGGTCTACTTAGGGTAATTCCCAAAGTAGAAGTGCATGGAAATTTATTCTAGTTTAATCAAATACAAGTTTGAGATTAAAGAAGAGTCATATAATCAATAGAAGTGAATCACATCATACACATAAATAGAATGCTATCCATATTTTTCAATTCTTTTTCTACATGATTTGGATTGAATCTCCAACTCCACGGTTTGCAAATTTGGTGTAGTTATAGTATTTTTATCAATTTCAAACAATTTCAACAAAAACACTAGACAAAGATGAATTGAATGGTGAAGTCATTGTCAAGATATCAACAATGTAACATATGTGTCAACGTTCTCCCCTTTTTGAAGATGAAAAACCATTCCAACATATATAGAAAACATGAAAATACCTTTGAGGTCAGACGGGTGAGGGGGAGGGTTATGGTTCAAGTTACAAAGACCCCCTTCTCAATTCATACTTTCAACCCTATTGGGTTGTTCTTAGTAAAAATCTTAGAATTTATGCGCATTACACAATTTGTGGCTCAAGATCCTAGCATTATCCAATCCAAGTAAAAATATTTGTGCTTTGGAAACATTTAATTATATGCATATAAAAATGTCTTCTCTTCCCTAGTCATATCTACAAGTGGGGTTTATAAAAGAAAGATGAAAGGTCTTTCCAAGAAACTAAGATAAATAGGATCAAACAACTAGTTTGTACAACTTAAGATGTAATATCAAGAAGTGACAACAAAATATGAAAGGATCCAACTTAAACAAATAGGTTTGACAACAAATATCATGGTTTTCGTACATAGATATTTAAAAGAAGATGCAATCATAAGGATAGAAACACACAACATAGTGAAAGTACTGAAATGAGGCATATGCAGGTATAAGTATCCTTAGTATATATATTTTAACCCTACAAGATACATTTCCTAAGGATAATGTTGCTATATATTCTAACTAATCATAACAAGGATTGTGGTCTTCATCATAAAGTTCATATCTGGAGATTGGAGGATATTGGGGATCCAATTTATCACGTTCTTATTCTTTCTCATCATCTACCCATGGGACATCAACATCATATTCACCTTCTTCTTCTTTTACCATAATCATCTTCTATAGATGCATCTTTGTGGCTCAACTCTCAAGAAATATCTCATTGATGTCGTTTCATTATATTAAACATGGTTGATAACCTCCTATTTTAGTAGTTTATCTTAGTCTTTTTCTTTAGTTTTCCATACTCTTTCTACATTTATATTGTACTTAAACCTAATTTTACCCCTTTTTGTAAATACATCATCAAACTAACTTTTCCTTTTATAATTGCAGAAAAAGCACAAAAAAATAACAAAAGAACAAACCAGCCCAAGGGTCGAGTAGATCCAAACGGTCCCAAGACCGCATGGAGTTCAAACGGTCCCGAGACCGCATGAAGCCAAACGGTCCCAAGACCGCATGGAGTTCAAACGGTCCCGAAGACCGCATGAAGCCAAACGGTCCCAAGACCGCATGGAGTTCAAACGGTCCCGAGACCGCATGAAGCCAAACGGTCCCAAGACCGCATGGAGTTCAAACGGTCCCGAGACCGCATGAAGCCAAACGGTCCCAAGACCGCATGGAGTTCAAACGGTCCCGAGACCGCATGAAGCCAAACGGTCCCAAGACCGCATGGAGTTCAAACGGTCCCGAGACCGCATGAAGCCAAACGGTCCCAAAACCGCATGGAGTTCAAACGGTCCCGAGACCGCATGAAGCCAAACGGTCCCAAGACCGCATGGAGTTCAAACGGTCCCGAGACCGCATGAAGCCAAACGGTCTCAAGACCGCATGGAGTTCAAACGGTCCCGAGACCGCATGAAGCCAAACGGTCCCAAGACCGCATGGAGTTCAAACGGTCCCGAGACCGCATGAAGCCAAACGGTCCCAAGACCGTTTGACGCCAAACGGTCCCAAGACCGTTTGACGCCAAACGATCTCAAGACCGTTTGACGCCAAACGGTCCCAAGACCGTTTGACGCCAAACGGTCCCAAGAACGTTTGACGCCAAACGGTCCCAAGACCGTTTGACGCCAAACGATCTCAAGACCGTTTGACGCCAAACGGTCCCAAGACCGTTTGAGCCCAAACGGTCTCCAAACCGTTTGGATCTCACTCAAAGCCTATAAATAAGACCTCAGGGCCGTTCATGGGGAGTCCAGACGTCCAGAGGCTGTCTCTCCACTACCAGAACAACTCCATCCATCACTCGAGGCTGCCGGTCTGAGACTCACGTCCATTGCAAGCTACTCTCTCTCTCATCAACAAGGAAGGTGAGAGGAGAAGATCCGTCATCAAGCAAGCTACAAGGGGTGGAGATCGTTGCTCTCTCCACCAAGGGTTCAACCTTCTCTCCTCAGTGGAGATGATGTTCTTTCTATCTTTTCTTGCCTCCTTCTTTGTTGCTCCCTCTATGAGGAGCGAGTAGTTCCATCCACTGGGGCGCGGGGACTAGCCCCGCTGCCCATGTTTTGTATTTTGTACTGTAAAAAAGATGTTATCATTTCGTTTTAATACTAAATCGTTTCACACATGCTTGAATGATGGCCACGTTCTTGTATGCATTTATTGTCTTTCGTTGTGGTTTGTCTACGACCGCTATCGAGGCTTGAATACCGATTTAGTGTTGGTTTCTGGTGTGTGTATCCACCACGCATCCGTTTCGGTGTCTAGAAGTGTATCTCAAAGAGTGGAGTAAACTCACTATCATTTGGCACACTCCCATCTGTATGGAAGAGACCTTTGGTAAGTCGAGGAACACACTTCGCGAGGGGAATGATGTAAAGCATGTGACCATTTGTTCGGGAATGGCTGGCGTTGCATCATTCCCGCGCTTCTCGTAGCTAGGTTATCCGAATAGGAGACTAGGCCTACAAGGACGCTATTCGATTTGGTAATTATCGCTCGCTTGTTAGTTTTAGATGCACGTTTCTTGAGGTTGAGTAAGATTCTCTCTTCGGAGACTACATCCTTCAGTGACGCGTAGTGATGTACCGCATGAGAGTTACTTAACCCTTGAAGGATGAGATGCATTGCCCTTTTCTTATATGGGCATTGGTCTTGTGGAACATCGAAGGGTGCAATGCATCGCTCTTGTCTTATGTGGGCATCGGTCTTGTGGAACACCCTTGGATGCAACGCATCGCTCTTGTCTTATAAGGCATCGGTCTTGTGGAAACATCCATGCATCTAGCTTATAAGTCTTGCTTAGTACATATACAATGCGTGTGTAGCGGTGGTAAATACCTGCTTAACCCCAGTGATTCATCATCATTTGTTAACTCTTAAGATTTACTTGCTTTATTTACTTTCTTGCTTTACTTTCTTTGTACTTAGTTTAAAACAACCAAATCAAACTATCGATCTAAATATCAATCTTTAAGTTGTTAAGTAAAGACTAAACGTTTTCCATCTTGACTTCGTCAAGACCGTTGTCCCGAGGATTCGACCCTTAACTATACTACGATAAGACTTCCACATGTCTTAGCACATGTGGGTGGAGTTCTTACCATAGTACTAGCAAGGCTAAACTTAGAGACTCATCATCTCTAGCATTTTTAGTGGTAAGTAAAACTACCATCAAAAATTGGCGCCGTTGCCGGGGAGGACGGAACTTTTTAGTTTTTACTTACCAATTTCTTGATTGATTAGGATTTTACACTTTTTCTTAATAACCAATCCAATACTTCTTGATTTTTTTCATTTCCTTCCATTTTTCCTAACTTGAGATTTTCCTTCTACTCAGGTAGAAAACGTGTATGCAACCCCCGCATAGCATCGGATTCTCCCCTGAACCAGAATACGATTCTGAGGTAGAAAGAAGTTTTCACCGAAGGAATAGACTTAACCGCCAAAGAGCCAGACAGATGGCCGAAGAGCAACGCCTTGTTGCAGAAAGAGTCAACGCCGCCATAGCAGCACAATGAGCACAACTCATTGCTGACACTCGTGCTCAGGTGCAAGCTGAGATCCGAGCTGAAGTACAAGCACGCATCCAAGCAGAGCAAGCTGCTGCTCAACTCGCGTTAAGAAACAAGCAACTTCGGGATTACGCCGTCCCGAAGAATTACGAAGATAACCATCCGGTCCGGCCTCCGATCATTAACATCCCACACTTCGAGATCCGGACCCAATGGATTCAGATTATGCAAGGGATTTCTTTCTCTGGAAGTTCTGGAGACGACTGCATGGACCACCTGAAACGGTTTAAGGCATTATGCCGACTGGTCCCACAAGCTGGCATTGCTTTCGACGCAATAATGCTCCATCTGTTTCATTTCACTCTATCTGGAAGGGCCTTAAGTTGGTATAATTCATTGGATAGAGAACCCATTATTACCACCTGGGCCCCTCTAGAGGAGAAATTCCTGGAGAAGTTCTTTCCACCCTCGCTTACTTACGAAATCAGAGGACAGATCAACCATTTCTCTCAACTTCCTGGAGAGACCCTCGCCGAGGCATGGGAAAGATTCAAAGAACTTCTTCAAAAATGCCCTCATCATGGGATTTCGCAAAATCAACTGATTGAGACCTTTTATCGGGGGGTAAATGATGACATTAAACAGTTCCTAGATTCCTCATCTGGAGGAAATTTCATGAGGAAAAACTATGAAGACGCTTGGAAGATCGTCACTTTAGGGGATGAAAACCAGTCCAACTGGGGGCGAACAGCCGGAAAAGGCGTCCTCAAAGTCTTTAAAGCTGAGGAATCCACGGAATTAAAGTCAATAGCAGAGGCTCTGAAAGCAATCGCCCATAAACAGCAAACCCTTGAATCATCTCTAGGGGAATTCAACAAGAAACAAACCCCGCAGCTGCATCAAGTCAAAGCTGTCACAGGTTCCTGTGAAGCTTGTCATGCATCAGATCATCCGACCTTATCCTGCGGAATGCTCTATAGTGTGATGATGGATCTTCATCCACCACCACAACCCTATGAGGCCATCACTAATCAGATTGAAGATCAGACTCCGGAGCAAGTCAACTCTATCCATACTATTCCCGGGCAAGTCTACTATAATCCCAGTCAACCAAGGAACCATCCTGGATTCCAGTATGGGAACCCTTCTGGGACTGCAAACCCGCAACACCAGACTCAAGGGGGATTTGACAGTAGGTTGCCTCCTGGGTTACCAAACAATCAAGGGAATCCAAGAAACAACTTCCCTAGGGTTAACTACCCTAGAAATCAGTCAGCCTACTACCAGTACACTCACCCCCCGCTTCACCCACAATTGCATGTTCAACAATACCAACAACAAAATTCTCAGAAGAATGTTACCACGCAGCCGGAAGATGAACTATCTTTGATAAAGCAAATGCTTCAGTCTCAGCAAACTATGCTAGCTAGCCAGCAAGCCCAACAAAGGGCAGTTGAAACCCAGCTAGCTCAGATTGCTGCACAGTTGAAGTCTTCAGCTGGCGTTTCTGATAGGCAGCCTGAACCAAATGGGCAAAATGAACACGAACAGCTGAACGCCATCACCACAAGGTCGGGACGCATTCTGCCTGAACCCATCAAGATCACTCTAGATGATGATGATGTGCCCATTCTTTTGACGAAAGAGATCTCACAACAAGAGATTGGGAAATCTCCCGAAGACACCGAGGACAAAAACAGAGAGTATGTACCCGCAGAACCCAAGGTCCCGCAATTCAAACCAAGGATTCCATATCCAGGCAGACTGCAAGAAACAAAAATGGATGCCAGATTTCAGAAATTCAAGGAAGCAATGAAGAAACTTTATATCGATATCCCACTCCTCGACGCTCTATCCGAAGTACCAGCATGGGCAAGGTATCTCAAAACTTTGCTATCACGTAAGTATATCACCAAAGAGCAGGAAACCGTCAAGCTTGCCCAAACCACCTCTGACATCATCTTGAACAAACTGCCCAAAAAGAAGAAGGACCCAGGTTCTTTCGGAATCCAATGTTGCATTGGAAACACATCCACAAAGAAAGGATTAGCTGACCTCGGGGCTAGTATATCCATTATGCCTTTTTCAATGTGCCAACGCCTCGGTTTCACAGATCTGCTACCTACAGCAATGACTATTCAACTTGCTGACTCCACCATAACCGCACCTTTGGGAATCATTGAAGACGTTCCAGTAAGAATAGGCAAGGATGCTTACGTTCCATGTGATTTTGTCATCATGGATATTAAAGAGGATTTGAGATATCCGATCATTTTCGGCAGGCCTTTCCTAGCTACAGCCAGAGCACTAATCGATGTCGAAGCCGGAACCATCATCCTTAGGCTCGGAAAGGAAGCCATTCAATTCCGTGTCCTTGACAGCATGAAAGGCCCTAACATTCAAGAAGAAGTCTTTCTTTTAGACGCAATCCAACAAATGTCGCAACTAGAAATCTCCGAGCCAATCGACGAACTTGAAAATGCTCTTATCAATCCCGAAGTCGAGTTCTCTGCAAATGAACTAGTCCAGCAATGCATCCAATATCTAGAAAAGGTAGAAGAAGCACCAAAGGCTACCTTTGAAGAGCTTAAAGCCATAACGACTATTGAAGCAGCAGAACCACCAAAAACCCCTGAATTGAAGACCTTACCCACAGGGCTCAAATATGTTTTCCTGGATAAGGAAGAGCTATGCCCAGTTATTATCAGCTCCACCCTCACCGAAGACCAAGAAGTCAGACTTCTAGACAAACTAAGGAAACACAAAAAGGTCATCGGTTATAAAATAACCGACCTCACAGGCATAAATCCGGCTCTGTGTATGCACAAGCTTCCTATGGTTGAAGAATTTAAACCCACTCGCGAACATCAAAGAAAACTGAACCCAAATTTAAAAGAGGTAGTCCGTTTGGAAGTCCTCAAACTGCTTAAAGCTGGTATGATCTACCCTATCTCCGACTCTCAGTGGGTTAGTCCAGTTCAAGTTGTCCCAAAGAAAGGGGGCATACTGTAGTGATCAACGATAAAAATGAGCTCGTACCTACTAGGACTGTAACGGGGTGGAGAATGTGCATCGATTATAGGAAGTTGAATAAAGCTACAAGGAAAGACCACTACCCTCTACCCTTTCTAGACGAAGTCCTAGAGCTCTTGGCCCACCAAAAATATTTTTGTTATCTCGATGGTTATTCTGGGTTCTACCAAATACCCATACATCCAGAGGACCAAGAAAAAACCACCTTCACTTGTCCCTTCGGGACATATGCTTTTAGAAGAATGCCATTCAGGCTATGTAACGCTCCTGCTACTTTCCAACGCTGCATGTCCGCCATTTTCGCCGGATTAACTGAATCTATTATGGAAGTCTTTATGGATGATTTCTCTGTTTATGGAGAATCTTTCGATAACTGTCTAAATAATCTCGAACAAGTCCTGCAACGTTGCAAGGAAACAAACCTTATCCTGAACTGGGAAAAATGCCATTTCATGGTAACAGAGGGTATCGTCCTCGGACATAGAGTAAGTGATAGAGGGATCGAGGTCGACAAAGCAAAGATTGATGTCATCTCGAAGTTGTCACCTCCGAAGGACATAAGAGGAGTTCGAGCTTTCCTAGGTCATGCCGGGTTTTACAGAAGGTTCATCAAAGATTTCTCAAAAATAGCTAAACCCATGACCCAACTCCTGACAAAAGATGCCGAGTTTATTTTTGACCAAGAATGTATGCAAAGTTTCTCCACCCTTAAAGAAGCACTAATTTCCGCACCTATTCTAAGGGCTCCAGACTGGTCGCAACCCTTTGAAATTATGTGTGACGCAAGTGACTATGCCATAGGGGCCGTTTTAGGACAACGAATCGACAAGAAACCCTATGTCATCTACTATGCGTCCAAAACGCTTGATGAAGCACAAAGAAACTACACGACCACGGAAAAAGAGTTCCTAGCTATCATCTACGCCTTCGAAAAATTCCGCTCTTACCTGATCGGCTCTAAGGTAATTGTCTACACTGACCATTCTGCTATCAGACATTTGATTCAGAAACAGGATGCCAAACCCAGGCTCATCCGCTGGGTATTGATGCTTCAAGAATTCGATCTAGAAATCAAAGATAAAAGTGGCGTAGAGAACGTTGTCGCCGATCACCTCAGTAGAATCGAGGTTGAAGACAAAGATAAAATCCCTATCAGGGACTCTCTTCCTGATGATCAACTTATGAAAGCCACTCATAATTTCCCTTGGTTTGCAGATATCGTCAATTATCTGGCCACAGGGATCATTCACCCGTCTGCTTCTTATCAAGATAAAAGGAAATTCCTTCATGACGTAAAACGTTATCATTGGGATGAACCCTACTTGTTCTACCTCTGTGCCGACGGCCTTTTTCGTCGATGCCTTCCAGAAGAAGAAATAACATCGGTTTTGGAACACTGCCACTCCGGACCCACGGGGGGGCACATGGGCGCCAAGAAAACTGCCATAAAAGTTCTACAATCTGGTTTCTTTTGGCCCACCATATCAAAAGACTCACATAATTTTGTCAAATCCTGTGATAAATGCCAATTTTCGGGCAACATATCAAAAAGAGATGAAATGCCTCTTACCATGTGGCAGGAAATTGAGCTGTTTGATGTATGGGGGGTAGACTACATGGGACCTTTCCCCTCATCATATGGTTTCTCGTACATTTTGGTCGCTGTGGATTACGTCTCGAAGTGGGTCGAAGCTGTACCCACTGCATCTAATGACTCCAAACCTGTTGTCAAATTGTTCAAAGATACCATCTTTCCAAGATTTGGAGTCCCAAGAACGGTCATATCTGATGGCGGAACCCATTTTCTGGAACGAAGTTTCGAAGCATTACTAAGAAGATATGGAGTCCATCACAAAGTTGCCACGCCTTACCACCCGCAAACTAGTGGCCAAGTGGAAGTATCCAATAGACAGATCAAAGCGATTCTTGAAAAAACAGTAAACAAAAATCGCACTGATTGGTCCACCAAACTTTCTGACGCCCTCTGGGCATATCGTACGGCTTACAAAACACCAATTGGAACAACTCCGTTCCGCTTGGTGTACGGTAAATCATGTCATCTTCCAGTAGAACTGGAACATAAAGCCTGGTGGGCCATCAAGCAACTAAACTTCGACCTTAAAAGTGCAGGAGAGAACAGACAACTTCAACTACAGGAGCTAGAAGAACTCCGCATGACAGCATATCACAGTGCCAGAATCTATAAAGAGCAAACGAAAATGTGGCACGATGGACATCTTAGGAGAAAAGATATCACCGTTGGTGACAAAGTGCTCTTATTCAATTCCAAGCTCAAATTATTCCCCAGAAAGCTTCGAACAAGATGGTCCGGACCCTTCACTATAAAACATATCTACCCAACTGGAGCTGCCATTATCATCAACAACAACGGAGGAGAACGAACGGTCAACGGACACCGTTTAAAAAAATACTACACTCAGGAAGACAAAACACATCAACAAACCCTCGATGTCAGAAATGCTACACCCACAATTTCGTCGAGCCAATGACGTAAAACCAAGGCGCTTCTTGGGAGGCAACCCAAGACCTGAGTATCAATTTCTCCACTTTTCTAGTTTTATTCTCTCTTAATTTTGTTTTGCTTCTTTAAGTTCTTTCATTACTAAAGCTCAAAATACAAAAAAATATACAAATATTTTTATGCTCCAAACGGTCTTGAAACCGTTTGGAACCAAACGGTCTTGAAACCGTTTGGGACCAAACGGTCCTCAAACCGTTTGGGACCAAACGGTCTTAAAACCGTTTGGGACCAAACGGTCCTCAAACCGTTTGGGACCAAACGGTCTTGAAACCGTTTGGAACCAAACGGTCTTGAAACCGTTTGAATACGATAAGTCACCGCTATAAATACTGACCCCGCATCTCCATCTTCCTCTCTTCGAATCTTCGCACTCTACAGTCTTTTCGTGCGCAGCACTTCACCTTTTTGCTTCTGTGCCTCCGCGCAAGCTTCTCAATCTACCTCCCACAAGATTGTCCGGCGACCCCAAGCACGTTGCTCACTCCGCGCCACCTTCGCGTCGTCGTCAAATGATGTTCTTCGTTGCCGTGCCGTTCTGTCGCCACTATCGCGCCAGTCGCCGTTTCCTCCACCCACCTTCAAACCCTCGCCCCGTTCCACCTTCGCCCCGTTCCACCTCCCCCCCCCCCCCCCGCGCCGGCGACCTGCGGCTCCTTGCTTTCCAAACGGTCCTCAAACCGTTTGGAACTTCCGTGTAATCAAGCAGCACATATCGCCGTGCACTCCTTTGCAATTTTGTCTTGATATTGTCTAGCAGATTCGTTGCTAGAATTGCAGATTTCGTCTACAATATCAAGACACAATTGCAAAGGAATGCACTGCGACATCCATAAAGCTCCTGAGTCAGCGCTACAAGGCACCCCAATTCGCATCCACTCTACTCCAATCTCCAGGGGTTACCGCAATTTTGGCTTAACTCGCAGCCCTTGTTCAAATAACTTCTCAACCTATCACTTTCCCACTCTGAGGACAGAGTGTGTGATGAGTTAGGGGGGGGGTCATCAGACAAGGGCTAGGTATCAATCTCTATACACCCTTTTCCTTAAAATAAGTCACCTCAACTAACTCTAGAATCATGTTAGTCTCTACAAGTATTTAGCACTTAGACATCAAATGGCGATTTATCGATCCCCATCCACTATGGATCCTATATTTTTGCTCCATTTCTTTATCTGACTCTCCATAGGTCAAAATCAGGGCAGAAATAAGCCAAGATCTCAAGGATGAGAGGGAAATCAGGCAACTTCCAAGTCAAAAAGCTCTGCAAGTGGACCACAAACCAAATAAGTGCATGCTGAAAAACTTTAAGAACAACTTTCCTCTCTTCAAAATAAAAGAGGCTTGGCCGCCCAAAATAAATCCTCATCCCAAAACCCAAGCCTGTGAGTTTTTGAATAAAAGCCAGAGAGACGAATAAAATCATGAGAGTTGTGCCACGAATAAGGACCTATATAAAGAACTGATAAAGGGCTCACCCGGCCGGCACATTCCGCTGCCCTCACAAAGGCAGATGCGTCGCGTCTGGTAGTGAAACCTTAAAAGTTCCAAGTATATGAAAAGGCTAATAAAGGATTTGCCCGGCCGGTACATTCAGCTGCCCTCATAATGGCAGATGTGTCGTGTCCGGTAGTGAGATCCTAAAAAGCATAGACAGCCCCTCCCCCACTCGAAGGGGAGTTACACTTCAAAGCCTTTAGCCAACCCTCATACCCTCTCTAGCTTCCAATAGGTTTCCAGAGAGGTATAAAGTTGATTAGAGCCAACAGCATGCACAAAATAAATGTGGTCCCAAAGCAAACTTTGAGATACGGAAAAACTTGAAATCCAAGCAACTCTCGAAATCCAAAAGGATCAAGGCATGCAATAAGCCTAGATACGACCCCTGGGGAACTCAAGTCAAGAATTGAAGCAAGAGTACGGAAACTTTAATTAAGATCGCCGCGCCATTTCATGCCTCAGCTCTATCTAACTTGAGGACAAGCTAGACTCTAAGTTAGGGGGGGTGATAACCTCCTATTTTAGTAGTTTATCTTAGTCTTTTTCTTTAGTTTTCCATACTCTTTCTACATTTATATTGTACTTAAACCTAATTTTACCCCTTTTTGTAAATACATCATCAAACTAACTTTTCCTTTTATAATTGCAGAAAAAGCACAAAAAAATAACAAAAGAACAAACCAGCCCAAGGGTCGAGTAGATCCAAACGGTCCCAAGACCGCATGGAGTTCAAACGGTCCCGAGACCGCATGAAGCCAAACGGTCCCAAGACCGCATGGAGTTCAAACGGTCCCGAAGACCGCATGAAGCCAAACGGTCCCAAGACCGCATGGAGTTCAAACGGTCCCGAGACCGCATGAAGCCAAACGGTCCCTAGACCGCATGGAGTTCAAACGGTCCCGAGACCGCATGAAGCCAAACGGTCCCAAGACCGCATGGAGTTCAAACGGTCCCGAGACCGCATGAAGCCAAACGGTCCCAAGACCGCATGGAGTTCAAACGGTCCCGAGACCGCATGAAGCCAAACGGTCCCAAAACCGCATGGAGTTCAAACGGTCCCGAGACCGCATGAAGCCAAACGGTCCCAAGACCGCATGGAGTTCAAACGGTCCCGAGACCGCATGAAGCCAAACGGTCTCAAGACCGCATGGAGTTCAAACGGTCCCGAGACCGCATGAAGCCAAACGGTCCCAAGACCGCATGGAGTTCAAACGGTCCCGAGACCGCATGAAGCCAAACGGTCCCAAGACCGTTTGACGCCAAACGGTCCCAAGACCGTTTGACGCCAAACGATCTCAAGACCGTTTGACGCCAAACGGTCCCAAGACCGTTTGACGCCAAACGGTCCCAAGAACGTTTGACGCCAAACGGTCCCAAGACCGTTTGACGCCAAACGATCTCAAGACCGTTTGACGCCAAACGGTCCCAAGACCGTTTGAGCCCAAACGGTCTCCAAACCGTTTGGATCTCACTCAAAGCCTATAAATAAGACCTCAGGGCCGTTCATGGGGAGTCCAGACGTCCAGAGGCTGTCTCTCCACTACCAGAACAACTCCATCCATCACTCGAGGCTGCCGGTCTGAGACTCACGTCCATTGCAAGCTACTCTCTCTCTCATCAACAAGGAAGGTGAGAGGAGAAGATCCGTCATCAAGCAAGCTACAAGGGGTGGAGATCGTTGCTCTCTCCACCAAGGGTTCAACCTTCTCTCCTCAGTGGAGATGATGTTCTTTCTATCTTTTCTTGCCTCCTTCTTTGTTGCTCCCTCTATGAGGAGCGAGTAGTTCCATCCACTGGGGCGCGGGGACTAGCCCCGCTGCCCATGTTTTGTATTTTGTACTGTAAAAAAGATGTTATCATTTCGTTTTAATACTAAATCGTTTCACACATGCTTGAATGATGGCCACGTTCTTGTATGCATTTATTGTCTTTCGTTGTGGTTTGTCTACGACCGCTATCGAGGCTTGAATACCGATTTAGTGTTGGTTTCTGGTGTGTGTATCCACCACGCATCCGTTTCGGTGTCTAGAAGTGTATCTCAAAGAGTGGAGTAAACTCACTATCATTTGGCACACTCCCATCTGTATGGAAGAGACCTTTGGTAAGTCGAGGAACACACTTCGCGAGGGGAATGATGTAAAGCATGTGACCATTTGTTCGGGAATGGCTGGCGTTGCATCATTCCCGCGCTTCTCGTAGCTAGGTTATCCGAATAGGAGACTAGGCCTACAAGGACGCTATTCGATTTGGTAATTATCGCTCGCTTGTTAGTTTTAGATGCACGTTTCTTGAGGTTGAGTAAGATTCTCTCTTCGGAGACTACATCCTTCAGTGACGCGTAGTGATGTACCGCATGAGAGTTACTTAACCCTTGAAGGATGAGATGCATTGCCCTTTTCTTATATGGGCATTGGTCTTGTGGAACATCGAAGGGTGCAATGCATCGCTCTTGTCTTATGTGGGCATCGGTCTTGTGGAACACCCTTGGATGCAACGCATCGCTCTTGTCTTATAAGGCATCGGTCTTGTGGAAACATCCATGCATCTAGCTTATAAGTCTTGCTTAGTACATATACAATGCGTGTGTAGCGGTGGTAAATACCTGCTTAACCCCAGTGATTCATCATCATTTGTTAACTCTTAAGATTTACTTGCTTTATTTACTTTCTTGCTTTACTTTCTTTGTACTTAGTTTAAAACAACCAAATCAAACTATCGATCTAAATATCAATCTTTAAGTTGTTAAGTAAAGACTAAACGTTTTCCATCTTGACTTCGTCAAGACCGTTGTCCCGAGGATTCGACCCTTAACTATACTACGATAAGACTTCCACATGTCTTAGCACATGTGGGTGGAGTTCTTACCATAGTACTAGCAAGGCTAAACTTAGAGACTCATCATCTCTAGGATTTTTAGTGGTAAGTAAAACTACCATCAATGGTCTAGAAGAATATGAGCCTTTTGGTAGGTAGGAGTGGACATCCAATAATAGATAGACAGAGCTGTAAGGACTGGCGTACAAGGAAGTGTGAATTTCTAAGTTTTTGTAGCAACATGTTGTGGAACAGTTGTGAATGGTAGATGATCAACAAAAACAACCGAGATGGAGGGGTAGTACTGATTATAGTGTAGGAAGTATAGTATGTAGTGGACAAGAAGGGTTGATATGCACATGTATAAAAAAGGAAAGGAAGAGATGAAACTTAGTTTATTTCTTTTCATCATGTGGGAAAGGTCATCACAGATATGGGAGGAGGCTTGGTGGAGATAGACTTATCCAAAATAGTTGTGGTGAGGCATCATATAACCCATTATTTATCCATTAGAGACAAAGAAGTCATATCACAATTCCCTTTCTCTCTTGGTTGTATCCAAGTATAGCAAAGGGACTTTTAGTTGTATGCTCAAAGTAACCACAAATCAAGTTCAAGTAAGGAGGAGAGGTGTCAATGGGTTTTTGAACAGAATCAAACTGACTCAGATGATGTAAAATATACCTTTCTCATTTAATCTTAACATTATGAAAATAACAATAGAAGATAGTTTAGTGTTATCATGTATGTCTAGATGATTGCCTTTAGGATGATCATTGGAATTTCCCATAAGTACAATGATTCTAGAATTATGGTGAAGAGAGGAGTTAGGGAGGGTTCCACCCTTATAGTAGGCATCCATGGGTTTCTTAGTCCCCATGTGTATGTCACGAATTTTCACAGGGGGTCACAAAGCTTATAGACAATATCAAAGTTTGTGGTATTTATAACATTGGCATAAACTCTATACCAAGGAGATAACTTATTCAATTTAATGGATTATTTATTGAGTCTATACTCAAAAATTTAAACCTAGATCTTGTAAATCGTATAAGAGATAATGGATTTGGAATTTTATGAGGAGATATGAGTGGTGTACTTCCATGTTAGCTTTTCATAGAAACCATCCATAGCATGTTTTATCAAAAGATGGTTATGGTAACACACCCAAAGGAGGTCAAAGCATAAAGATTGTGGGAGACAAAGGTATCACATACACCTATCTCCTTCAAATTAATATATTCATAGGATATAAAGGAGAATGATGATCTAGGAAAAAAGTCTTTGTACTTATTCATGGATTGCGAATCTATAAATGGAATGACATCAAAAGAGACAATCCTAGAGGATTTAGGGGTGGTATTTCCTGCCTCTCCTCCCTTTTGTCCATCCTAGGCTTGGGTATTCTCCTCTTACAAATATTCATCGTAGTGAAATGAGAGATAAAAAGACCTAGAAGGAGGGAACTAGGGTTGGAGAAGGAGTGTAGGAAGGATAAAGGACAAATGAGGTCAAGGTTAGGGTATGGAAGGTGACGAGGTCAATGGTAGGTGCCAAAGAAATAGGTGTCGAGTGATAAGGACAATGTTGCAAGGAAAAATCTTGGCCAACACTACTTTTATGAAATCATGACATAGTTTTGTTGGTTGAGTTTATGAAGAGAATCTTAATTGAGGTAAATTTTATAATCCCTAGGTGTAACATGGACTGAGCTTCCTCTAAAAAATCTTGACCGATGACTTCTTATGTCCAAGAATAAAGATTTGTCATCAACTGAGTTTTGTCAAAGAAAACTCCATTGATGGCACATTCCACCCTTATTTATGCAAAACTAGGAAAGTTCCTTAAACACATATTTTCATGAGATAAATTGGTGTACTACAGTTATAAATGCACGTTAGGGTCATCATTGACAATTGTTTTTACCAAAAAACACAATAAATTACATATTTTGCAAACTTGAGTGAAAAGACATGTGAATAACATGCAAATAGGGAAATATTTCAAATGAATTAATCTAGTTTGATCAAGAAAGAAAGACAAAGTGCACCTATATAGGGGACAATCAATTATTATTAAGAGTAGCGATAGGAAGTATTGATTGAATAATTTAAAGTTTCTCTCTAGATAGAGATTTTAAAAAGATATATGCTAGTTGATTTTTAGTATCCACACATCTATTATAGGTGTCTTTCTTAGCAATGTGGTCAGAAGTAAGTAATGGATGACCTCCATATTACTTTCTCTACTATGTGCAATAAATTTATTGAACTAGTCTTCTAACTAGTAGACATGATAATCATGAAATGATAATATTTAGTTCATCCATATGAATTGAGTAGAACAATTAGAAACATCTATATATTCAGCTTCGGTCGTTGATAATTGTATTGTACTTTTCTTATTAGAGAACCAAGACACTGAGCAACATCCTAGTAGGTTTCACACTTTCTATAAATAAAATAACTTGCAAAATCACCATCCATAGGCACTTACAATAGAGTGGGTTGACTCAGGATACCATACCTTTTTACCACAATAAGATTGGATTTTCTATAATGTGATTGAATTTTTACATAGAAGCCTTGTCAAAACATGATATTCAATATAGAAGCACTAAAATATAGTAAACTACCAGTCATATCTCTATGTAGGTCTCACCTTTGTCATTCTAATCAATCTTTATCCTATTAGACATGTCACCCCAAAGCATTTGATGAGTTGATTTGTGTATTTTCATTGGTTTATGAAGTTGAGAGCTCTAGAGGACGGGGATGAACAGAGAAATTTTATTTATTAACCAATAGATCGCCAAATGTAACTGAAAATATATTCAACCACTACTCAAGTGTGTTTGTGACCTCCCTAAGATATCCTATTCATAGAAAATGATTAAGTGTTTAGATACTTGTTGGGGGGCTTAGAGCCAAGCTCTATGTGCAAGTAGTCATTATATGATAGTTAGTGGAATAAAACTGAGTAAATGTGTGCTAATATAATCATATACAAAAGAGATGTTGGTCAAACTTTATTTTGATTGGTTTATCTCTTTGTCAAAGTGTAGCTTGATCGAGAGGCAGACAGTGACCAAAGCATTGCAACGATTAATTGTTGTTTGAGATGTGACTCTACTGATTGTTTGTCAGTTGTGATATGTTTTGATCAAAAAAATTACTACATACCACCTCATTTTGGAAATCACATCAAATAAACTTCCAATAAAATCTAACTATCCTAAAGATCTAATGTAATTGTCAGAATTGGTTTTGTATAGTTGGAGTCGACTCATATCTTGATTCTACATGATATCTAGTGACTTGTACCTTTACTTTGTACCAGTGGCATACATTGAGTACAAAGTGATAAATTATACAAATAAAATGTCAATTACGCCTAAATGTTATTGTATCTTCTTTATAATCTTTTATTGAGACCTAAAATACTAAATAGCATAATATATACATAAATAGATAAGATTGTCATCATTAAAAGAAAAATGGGTATAATATCCAATTTAGTCGACAATATCCCTATAACATACCAGAACATGATTTCCTAATCCGCAAATCCTAATTCTATGAATTATGTAGCTATGGTCATATGTAAGTAGTAGGACCTGAGTTGGGATCCACTCCTTACTTAATTGAAGAATAAACTCATCTAATTCAAACAAACTGACAAGTATGCTTGAGTAGGTGTATTTTTCTATTTTTTCAAAAGATCGATATACAAGAGTCATGAATACATTAACACTAGAAGAAACCATAACTATTATTATCACAAAAAAATCCATTTACATAGTTCCTCACCCAGTAAGGGTGGCACATCATACATGAGAAGCTATAAACATAACTTGTAAAAGGACTAGTTGTAGAGGGAAACTTGGCCATCCCAAGATATCCTCAAAGTTTCACACTCTGGAACATGTCCAACATGTGCCATCATACTCTAGCCTACCTATACATGGGTTGGTTAGGAACTTTACCCAGAAGGAGGAAAATATAAGGGAAAAGGACGTCAACATAAATTGAGTATGTGCATAGTAAATCCAACTAGGCATGTTTCAAGGCAAAGAGAAGCAACTAAGGAGATTTCTAATAATGATGGATCAGTACACAAGATAGTACAAAAAGAAAAGTATTTACAAGATATTTATCATGTTTAAATGGACGAGACATATAACAACAATGAACATGATTAAAAAAATTCTTACCATAATAATTTCACATCAATAATATCTCAAATGCAACCATTGCATATAAAAATAACTAGATTTAAGTATGGATGAGACCCAAAAAATCTCAAGCCTAAATTGTTAGGTGGAGAGGCACACCCTAGATAGGAATGTGCATGCTTGTATATCACCCCAGGGTGGAGAGGCCACCCAATAATATTATGATGGTATATATGTACCATTACTTTAAATAATTTTAGTGTACTGTACATGTAAATATATAGAGGTAAGATTTAAGTTTAGTCAATTTTAGTTTGAAGCATATAAATAGGGATGACAACATCCATGTGTAACTAGGTTTAGGTCAAAGGACCATAGTTAATGATTTCCTAGGACATTAGTAACAAGTTAGCGAAATAATCTCCAAATGAAAGGTGCATCAAAAAATCATAAGGATCAAACAAATAATGATATAATGCAAGTAGATGCCTCACATGGGAATTCATGATTTCAGATGTAATAGTATCCAGATAAACAAAGTGGACACCAATACCTTTATCGTAAACCTAAGTATTCAAAGCACCACTCAGGTCAGGGCAGAGACTCTTCAAACCTAAACACATTAAGCATGTGTTAGGTTTTCACTATTTCATTCAATTATTCAAACACTAAAATAGTTTTTCTAAAAACTTTGGAATCAGACTTGAAAACTACATCAATAAACATATATCATTTTTATATGAAAAAAATGCTTATTTACAATCTAAACATTCTAAAATTAGTCATGTTTTAGTTAGATTGACGTACTCAATGAGATACGTAAACAAAAAGCAGACCTAACTTCTAAAATCATTCGATTTAGTTCTTATAAACCACACCATAAGAAGTTCTCATTTTATGATTCCAAATTCTTGTTTTTTGATGTCTCAATAAAATATTATGAATTATTTAAGTTAATGTATTTTCTCATCTTGTATAAATAAATTGTATTCAAAAGATAAGAACACTCACATTAGGGTGTTAGGACACTAGACATGGACATGACATTCCAGTAATTTAGATAATCTACAAGCATACTCTACCCATTGAGAAAACCACGGTGAAAAGATGATCATACCCATGGGCATTATGACAAACAAGAAAACCAATACGAGGGTGAACAATTAACTTGGCACTACTCATTGTTATTAGAAGAAAAACTCACAAGAAGAATCCATAAGGTTTGATTCCTTAATCACAACTCTTGGTTCACACTGCCCTGGATCTAGGAGATGATCCAAAAGAGTCTGCAAGGATGACCCAAACTTGGTGACCCAAAATGCGGAAGTTGACAATGGTTAGACTTTTGGGGAAGCCCTCACCATGACTATCAAAAATCAAGAATATCCAAAACTCTAGAGAGAGAGAGAGAGGAAAACATAATGACAAGAAAAATTAGAAATGAGTTCAGGACATTATCTTGACGTAGAGGACCGAGAAAACATGACAAAACTGAGCATAGCATGCATGAGTCAAATATGAATATGAAAATTAGAAGTGAGGAAGTATCATGGGGGAAGGAGGACAACCAAGATGTAGATTGAATTGGGTTTCTTGTCCTCTTCACATGAGTGTTAGGAGAAGTTATTGGCTGACTCTGGGATTTTCCATATCCAGAGATGATACTCCATGCTTGAGATACCAACCAGAGGTAATTAGAGTATGTAAGGCTGGTTCAGGGGAAGGGAGCTTGACGTTGTGGGTGAATTGGGTGACTAGAGGTCTTGCAGTCATGAGGGGATTTAAATTTGTAAGGTTTAGGACCAAAAACTATATTGTGGCTTGGTGGAGATGAAAGGGGAGATAAATAGAGAGAAACGATAGTTAAATGTTTACAAACAAACCCTATAAAATTTGGGATCATAGTGTACAAAACGGAGATAGGAAATTATATGCAAAGAAAAGAAGAGATGAGGGAAAGGAGAGGGGAATGTTAGGGTGTACTATTTGTGAAAAAATCGGTCTCCTACCCTTTGTAGGAGACAACTCTTGAGTTGTCTAGTCACATATCAATGATGCGATCTAAAACATGCATACTTAACGAGTCTAGTATTTGAAATTATGGTGTGACATAGATATTTAAATCCATAAAGAGATCACACAATTAACATGATGTATATAGTTCTTTTAAATATTACCCAAATTTCTTTCATAATTTATTTAGGGTAGAGTTCGTTGTCCAATTGGGATGAAGATTCACACATAGGCTAATTAAAGCATATAGATATGATTCTCATATAACCTTTTACTTAACATTATCTAATGAATTAGGCTCTTCTAGAATTATCCTGATATTTCCTTTTATAATACAATTAGGACAACTAACATTATCCAATTGAAGTAAAATTTGGCATGTAGCATAATTATGATATGTAGAATCCAAATTGACATATGTTTGTTATTTTGAAACCAAATCTAAATAAATCTAAGATACTAAGATTTTGTATTATTTATATATACATTATTATTGAAAATAACTTGTTACCAAATTTGACAAATAACATTGTTTTAGGATTATTATCCATTAAACATTTTACTTTATATCCATATGTATCAATGTTTACTCATGTTTTCACTTCTTATAGTTCTAAATATATAAAACCATAATTGAAGGTGAAGTACTCATTTAGCATATTTATCTCTTCCTTTAATCAGTAAATTACGAATTTTCTTTGATCTTCCTTTAACATAGCTAACCATAAAAAATTCTAGAGATTTTTTTAAAACTAAAAGATATTGAAATGGTAAAATTATATAATTAGATCCTACTTGGTATATTTTATCAATTACTTGCATTAAAGCCTCAAATAAGTGGTTTAATGTCTAAAACTTTATAATTCTAGATTTTAACATCCTAATAAAACATAGTTAGGAAAAAGGGTACAAGATTAAAATATAATAAAGCAATGGGAAAATTAAGATTTATACCTAAGATTGAGTATGCCATGACACCCCCTATAACACCCTATTTTCCATATCACCTAAGTAGAAGTATTTTACTCAATGCGGGTGTCACAATATGCTAATCATGCAATTAAAGTAAATGAAACACTTGCATTAATTTAAAATTGATTCATACATAGTTCTTGATTACATAATGCTCATCTATCAAATATAATCTAGTTGATACTATGATTGAACATAACATGAATTATATTTAAACCTCTGGATCGACTTGGTAAAAGTCACCCCACCAGGCAAAGCTTGAGAATCTCCTAGTCTTGATTTTCCTTTTTGTCCTTCACTTGCTCCAAATCCTGCGTACATCTCGTCCCCAACCATGCAAAACAAACATCACATCAGTAAGCGGTATTTGGAACTTTATATGACATAAAAGTAAATATAACCTGACATGATAAACTTGAACATGGATTTTATTAAGCATTTATGATTCATAAATTACATGAAGAATTGAACAGTAAGTATATACATCCCTCTAGAACGCCCCCTTAGGAGCACATGATTGCTAGGAAAGCCCTTGATGCTAAGAAAGCCCTTGACGACCCCTTGAGGTCCATGATTTAGGATCATATAAAAACTAATTCAATTCCATTTATCTTAACCTTAACATTAACATGATCTTTGAAAATTTAACATGATGAATTGGCAAAGTAATTATATGCCACCTCTCTTAATGCCCCATAGGAGCCCATGATTGATAGGAAAGCCCATAATGCTAGGAAATCCCATAACAACCCTTTAAGGTCCATAAATGAGGGACATATAAAAACTTAGCCAATACCTTAATCTTCATCATTAACTCAGGTCTTCACTTAAACATTAACTTTTCTTAGTCTTAATCTTGAACATGATGGGATTGCTCCCTCTTAATGCCATGATGGGATTTCTCACTCTTAAAGCATAATATGATTTTCCCTTCTTGAAAAAGATTCATTAAATCTTAATCATAATCTTAATTAGTGTTGCACCATAAATCATAAATAAACAATCAACCAAAAAATGATAAATATACAAGATATATTCTTGAAAAGACATTCATAATTCATGAATTCAAGTAATGTGCATAATCATAAATAAACATTCAATCAACCAAAACTACTTGTACCAAAAATGCATGGCCTGCTTACCTAGAGTAGGTCACCTTAAGGTCAAGTATCTTTACTTGATTGAGCCTCTAACCACATGTAATTTGATTAAAATCACAATATGTACTTAAGTTCATGATGGAGCTACCACTCACATGGAATTGCGTGCACCACTAAAAATCTTAAAGATGGTAAGTCTTTAAGTTTAGCCTTGCTTATACTAGATCGAGAACTCCACCCACGTATGCTAAGATACGTGGAAGTCTTATCGTAGTATAGTTAAGGGTCAAATCCACGGGACAACGGTCTTGTTGGGAGCAACAAGATGAAAAATGTTAGAATTTCACTTAATCTCTTAATAGTAGGTACTTAGATAAAAAGGTTGGTTTGGTTGTTTTTAAACTAAGAGCAAGTAAAGTAAAGCAAATAAGTAAATTTAAGGGTGTCAACAATGATAAGGGACCACTAGGATGTGATCGGCTTTCACCGCCACTGCACATGGATCACAACATGCAATATAAAACATAACCTGCAACAAGAGTCTAAACAGTTAGTATCTTTTTAGATTTAGTCTCCTTTCAGAGAACTAACTACGAGAAGTGCGAGGATGTTGCAACGCCAGCCATCCTCAAACAAAACCTACTTTGCATCATTCCCTTCGCAAAGTGTGTTCCTCGACTTTATCAAGGTTGTACTTTCATACGTCAACTGATTCCATTTCATAGTATAAAAGTACAACGATGGAAGTGAGTTTACTCCACTTCTTGAACAACACTCCTAGATATCGAAACAGTTGCATGGTGGATACATGCATCAAGAACCAACATTCAATCGAGATTCGAATCTAATAGTACAAACATAGACAATTCATACTAAAAGATAAAAGATAACACAAGTTGGTGATCAAGCAACAAGCATTCATTAAACGATTGATGTTGAACTGAAAAGAAAGCATCTCTATATTGCAAACTATGGATTACATTACATGAAATGAAAACATGGGTAGCAGGGCTACTCCCCGCACCCTAGTGAAAGAGACTACTCGCTCATAGCTAGGACAAAGAAGGAGGTGAGAAGAGAGAGAGAGAGAGAGAGCGTCATCCTCACAAAGGAGAGAGGAAAGTCAACCCCTTAGAAAGAGAGAGAGTGACGATCTGCAAACTTCATAGGTTGCTCGATGATGAGGTCTCCTCTTCCCACCTTCTTTGATGAAGAGAGAGAAAGCAGCTTCAGGATGGATCGTGGATCTCAGACCGGTAGCCTTCGGGCGGGGGACGGAAGTTGGAAAAGCTCTGGAGTAGTAGAGGCATCCTCTGGGCATCTGAAACTTCATGTCTTTGGGAGGACCCCTTGGGTCTTATTTATAGGCCTTAAGTGAAGTCCAAACAGTTTGGACAATTTTGGGTCCAAATGGTCTTGAAGACTGTTTGGATTCTGAAACCGTTTGGACCACGAGACCATTTGGGCTCTGAAACCATTTGGACCCCGAGACCGTTTAGACTCTGAAACCGTTTGGATCCCGAGACCGTTTGGACTCCATGCAGTCTTGGGACTGTGTGTCTTCATGCGGTCTTGGGACCGTGTAACTCCATGCGGTCTTGGGACCGTGTGGCTTCATGCGGTCTTGGGACCGTGTGACTCCATGCGGTCTTGGGACCGTGTGGCTTCATGCGGTCTTGGGACCGTGTGACTCCATGCGGTCTTGGGACCATTTGGCTTCATGCGGTCTTGGGACCATGTGACTCCATGCGGTCTTGGGACCGTTTGGCTTCATGCAGTCTTGGGACCGTGTGACTCCATGTGGTCTTGGGACCATGTGAGTCCATGCGGTCTTGGGACCGTGTGAGTCCATGTGGTCTTGAGACCGGTTAGGTCTTTTGTGATTTTTTGTGTGTCTTTTTCTGTAGGTAAAAAGGAGAAAAGTTAATCTAACAGTATATTTGCAATAAAAGAGGATAACTAGAGATTTTATCTAATATATCTGAGGAAGAGTGTGGAAAACTTAAAGGAAATTACTAAGATAACATCACAAAATTGGAGGTTATCACCCCCCTAACTTAGAGTCTAGCTTGTCCTCAAGTTAGATAGAGCTAAGGCATGTAATGGCGAGGTGATTTTATTTAGTTAAGATTTCTATACTCTTGCTTCAATTATAAACCCGAGCTCTCCTAAGGTCGTATCGGGTCTTATTGTTTGCCTGAACTCTTTCAGGTATTTAGAGTTGCTTGGGTCTCAGGTTTCTTTCGTATCTCGTAGCTTGCATTGGGACCACTTTTTATTCTGTGCATGTCGTCGACTCTAATCAGCTTTATACCTCTCTGAAAAACCTACCGGAAGCTAGAGTGGGTATGAAGGTTGGCTAAAGGCTTGATGTGTAACCCCCCCCTTCAAGTGAGGGAGGGGTTGTATATGCTTTTAGGATCTCACTACCGGGCACGATACATCTGCCTTCATGAGGGCAACTGAATGTACCGGCCGGGCGAGTCCTTTATAAGCCTTTCATATATTTAGATACCTTAGGGTTTCACTACCGGGCACGACACATCTGCCTTCGTGAGGGCAGCTGAATGTGCCGGCCGGGTGAGACCTTCATTAGTTCCTTATATAGGTCCTTATTTATGGCACAACTCTCATAGTTTTATTCAACTCTCTGGCTTTTATTCGTAAACTCTCAAGCTTAGGATTTGGGGTTTTTAGGGAAAATATTTTTGGGCGGACAAGCCTCTTTTATTTGAAGAGAGGAAAGTTATTCTTAGAGTTTCTCGACATGCACTTTTTGGTTTCTTTTCAATGGTCCACTTGCGATACTTCTTGATTTGGATGTCACCTGATGCCCCCCTTGTCCTTGAGAGTGCTTGGCTTATTTCGGCCTTGATATTGACCTATGGAGAGTCGGATGTAGAAGTGAAACCAAAGCATGAAAATCAAGAGTGAAGAGAAATTATTAAGTCGCCATTATATGTCTAAGTGCTATTCTAGTTATTATTCTTGAAGATTAACTTGATTCTAAAGTTAGCGGGGGATGACATTATTCCAAAGATTTATTATCGGATGAATTATTTAAAACAAAAACTAAATGTGTAAGGGAAACTAAGAAATTTTTTTACAAAATTAAATGAGAAGATGGAGAAAGAAGGATATAGAAATGATACTTCGCCCTTGACTAATGTACTCCCCCCTAAATTATCACTCACTCTGTCCTCAGAGTGTCAAAGTGATAGGTTGAGAAGTACAAGGACAAGGGCATCAGGCTTCTATTAATCCTGAGTTTACCCCTGGTGTTCTGAGTAGATTAGCTGCAAACTTTCCACGTAGGGTGTGGTAATCCACGTCTATCATATCCTCTACTAGTCTTTGAAGGACCATGATGGTGTACATCCAGTAGAGGACGTGGAAGCCGCAGTCTTTTGATTCCTGAATTTGTTGGGGACATTTGTGGTTGAAGGATGGGCGATGAAAGTGTTCTTTGTCGTATGCCCTTGTCTGCTGACTTAGGATATCGATTAGTCTGTCTGCACATTCCTTCGCCACTTCCTTTGTGGGCATCTTTGGTGTCAGTACATATTTCTTCTGCCGTGGATTGAACTGGCTGTCGGAACTGTTGTAGATGGTAGTTGTTCCTTCAGGTAGGTTTGTTTCCAGAAGCATCCAGTGCTCATGGTGAAGGAAGGGTAGCATGATAAACTTCGGTGTTGTATGTTGTAGGAAGGAAATTAGTACTTCAGTTGTTCCGAAGTTCTTTAGCTTTAGGAGATCGTCCTTCATATATGCGGATGCCATATAGGTTGTAGGGCGATTCTATCTGAGAAGAAATTGATAGGCAGCTATCAAGCTCACGGATAGAGACCCTTTGAACTGTACAATTTCTCGTAACGCGTCTGCCATGACCAAAATGTCACCGGACATGAAAACGAGGTCATCTTTCTCGGTGTAAAGCCTTGACATGATGAGACAGAGTTCATTGTCAGAGAGACTTTTGCAAGCACCGAGGTCGAAATCTGGGAAAGTTGGTTCTATGGCAGATAGGGGCACCATTTGTGATGGCGATCTCCTAATGGTTGCCCCTGACAAAAGATCTATCTCCCCTTTATCCTGCGCCAGATCAAAGTGGGAAGGGTCCCATTTTCTTTGCTCGGGAGATATGGCTGGCTGTTTGTTTTTCTCTAATTCTTTTAAAGTTTGTCTAAAAGGTCGCCTTTGCGGACGTTGGATTGCTGAAAAGAGGTAGCAGGGGACGTCATCTGGTGCCATTGTCGGGTCCTTGAAGAACCTTCTATCACAAATAAGCTCCATGGCGTAACGCCCTCACAGGGAGTGAAAATCTTCGACGACCAGCTCGGTAAAGGAGATTTCTTAGTTTAGCGCTTGAATGTGACGGATAGTGCAGAAAGAACAATCCCTAGATCCCTCAGTAGTTTGAACTTGTGGGTTTATTATTTGGAACCAGAGTTGGCTCCAATCCTGACGGAGGGACGGGCGTGCAGCCCAAATTAGCTTAAGAAGCCGGAAAGGTATACATCTTGCCTCTCCTACTTCTTCTCCAACAAAATTTATTGTTCCGGCTGGTAGCTCAGTGGCGCAAAAATTGTACACCTTGGCATCCCGAGCCTTGGTGTCCACAATCATAAACAACCAGTGATCGGAAACTTGAAATGGCACGGTAAGATATCGTGCCCTCCGTGCTAAACCAACACGTAGCCGCTCTATTGACTTTGCTCGTATTTCTTTGTAGAATAAGCCTATAGATAGAGCAGGTGAGGCGTTAAATACTGGCTACTGCCTCTTTGAGATTCTGTAAACTTCGATGCAGTTGGCAAGTAGGACACGAAAGATTGCCATTGACATCGTTGACTGTGGTCACAGGATGTTGCGGAAATCTTTGCGTGTCAACTTGTGCTTAGTCTTTGTATTGTGGTATATGATGTCTCCCCCCTCTTTGGCATCGTCGACAATAGTGTTCAGGATGAAGATGTCCTGAACATCTAGTGTAGAGATGGCCTCCATATCTAAATCGTGCATCTTATGTGGTAGAGGTGGTGGCGGGGGAAGCTCCTGCGGAGGGGGTGAAGAAGTTTGTTCTAAATCTTCTATATAGCCTTGTAGATCTTCATCTGAATCGGAAGCAGAATCAAGTTCTTCATCTGTATCTAAACGTACTCGTTCTGATTCTTCCTGTTCTAGGGGAAAGGGCACTCATTGGTCGAGTGCGAAAAAATGTTGAGTGGCTATTGTTGGTGGGCTTGCGCTGGTTCCTAAAATGCATTGGTGGAACTCAGCAAAAGCCGCATCTTTTACAGACTCCCCTATGGATCCCAAGGCAGATTAATCGAGGAATTGGTCCCCATATGATATATTTACATTTTCGTTGTGGGTGGGGGACTTGGGATGATGTCCACCTTCTTGGTAGTCTTTGTCATATCCTTTCTGAGAAGGTTCTGCTCCTTGGCTTGGGCCCTTCCCAGCATTGTGTGGGTCATCAGATTTGTCATCTGAGGAGGTGGTATCGTCGTTAGAATCAGCTGAGGAGTCGGAGTCATCTTTGTCTTCATCATCGCTTTCTTTGTCAGCTGCTGCTTTGTCTGTTAGCATCTTGTGTGCTGTCTTTTTGCACTGCCGGTGGATGGTTTGTAACTCGTTAAACGCCACTTGCACATGCTCGCGTGTTTCGAGCAGTACGTCGTGTGTTTCCTTGAGATCTTTGTATCGGCCCTCAGCAGAGAGGAGTTGCACTGTAAGATCTGTTACTATAGCTCGTAATTGTTGTATTTCATTGTTTGTCGACTCCTCTTGGCAATTGTTGAGTTGTGTGAGAGTGTTGCTGATGTTATCCAAGCACGTGCTAAGAGCTATTTGTTGCTGCTTGAGCTCGCAGAGAGTCTCAGGCAGAGGTTGAGTCTGCGTAGAGATCTCATCGACTTGCTTGGCCATCACTTCTTGCTGGCTTTTTACTCCAAGGACCAGCTCGAGCAAGTTGTTGTAGTGGCTGTCGATGTGATCAACTTGCCTGGCCACTACATCTTGTCATTGCTGAAAACCTTGGAGGATGCTTGGCAAGGCACAATTCTGCTCGTCGATCTTGGTGACCTGTTTAGATAATCCCTGCACATAAGAAAAAATGGACTGTATTATGTTAGAAGGGTCGATGAGGAGGTTTTGGATGGTGTCAAATTGACGTCCGAATTCCTCACTGACATTTGTGAAAGGGACCCCAGTTATGGAAGGGTGGGGTGGTTGGGGTCTGGGTGGGAAGGTTGTAGTGTCTTGCGGAAGAGACACTGTTGATGGTTCCGCAAACTGCGTGGTGACTATAGATGGGGTCACCAGCGGCGTCAGGGTGGTGGTGGATGGGAAAGGTGATGGTATATCTGGTAAAAATGGTGGGATTGATAGTGATGGGGGAAAGACTGTGGGGATGGAGGTGAAGGTGGTGAAGTCGGGTGTAGGGGTAGAGAAGGGGATGCCCGAAGAGAAAAAGGGTGATGAGGAGGATGCAGGTGGTGGTGTAGTTGTAGAGAAAGATGGAAGAGTGGTGGATTGTGGAAAGGTGGAGGGTGGTGAGGTGGTGGTGGTAAGCTCAATATTTAGACTCATAATGAAGGAGTCTAGAGATGAGGTGGTGATTTGTTCTTCGGGGAGGGGGGTTTTTTGTCTCTGGATGCGGTTTTGATGTTGGTGTCCCCGACAGCTGTTGTTTCTACAAAAGTCTTTTGGAGGGACGTTTTACTGGAATTTTTGTTGCCCTAGATGTCGGGGCGGTTATGCTAAGTTCTGCCTGCCCCGCCTTTGCTTTTTGTTCTGGTGCTTTGACCGCAGCTATGAGTTTTGTAAGCTCCTCGTGAGTGAAGAGGAGCTTTTCCTTGTCGTAATCTACAAACTCCGGGAGCGGTAGCAGGGTTCTAGATGATTTGACTATAGGGAAGAAAATGTAATATAACTTTGCATCCTTATATTTGATGATGTAGGAGTTTTTCAAAGTTTGTTCATTGGTTAGGGTGTCGCCCTTTATCTGCTTGCATCTTGGTAGAGGTCTGTCCATCTTGAGATATTTGATAATGGATGTGATATGACCCCCCATGCAAATTTCCTTCCCCAGGGCGTAAGCGGATAGCTTCTGGATCATATGACGTCCAATGTTGACTGGCATCCCGTGTAGGATTGACCAGAGGACAAAAAGATATGAAATTATGACATTCCCGCCCTCCGTCCTGGGGAAGAGTGCGCCTGTGAGAATTTTATGCAACATGCGCACTAATCCAGATTGTATGTTCGAGGCCTTGCATGTCTTTGCCTTGTAGATGGGGATCCCTGTCAGGGATTTCTAGAAGTTATGTCTGTTGAAATTGGTATTCTCTGTTCCAAAATCTTTGACTTTCTTGAGCTGCTTCTGGTTGTCTATAAAGATTTCATTCAACATGTTTTCTGTGATGACAACCTTGCTGCCAAAGAGCTTGGTGACCAGCCTACGGTCACCTCCATCCCTTGATCTATCCATAATGTAGACAGCTTCTTTGGTGAGGTGTGTGAAGAATTCTATAGTGGGTTTAACATATGAAATTTCGGGGACAAAGCATAGTCTGGAGAGATTAGCGTTGTCTAGCATGGTGATGATTCTGTCGTAGATACCCATCTTGAGGATTACGCTTGAGCAGACGTACTTTGTTGGTTTTAGTATTTTATCGATGGAGGGGAGGGTATGGATGTAGAGGTTTTTTGGTGGTGGTGCGGTGGTGGTGAGTACTGGTAAGACGGTGGTAGTGGTGGTAGTTGGAGTGGTATTGGGGGTGGTGGTGGTAGTTGATGGGATATAGTATGCTAGGGTTTGTTCCCTAGCAGTGGCGGGGTGGACTTATTTCCTTGCCCGTTTCTTTGTTGGTTGTTCTTTTGCAGCTTCCTGGGCTATTCGTTTCCCTTTGGATTTTTTGGTTGGGGATTCATCTCCGTAGTTAGGCTCGTATTCGGAGCCTTCATCACTGGAGGAGATTTCTTCCACTTCTTCTTTGGGCTCTCAGCTAGGCATTTGTTGATGCGATCAATTTCACACAAGATCGCTATGATGTTGGCCTTTAGTGGGGCCTTTCCAGTCTTGTTGTAGTTATCTACGATCTTTTGGAGTTTGGCACAGTCTTCCATCAATTGCTCCTTTGTCCAGAATGGAGCGTCGACAGTTCCTATGGTTTCCTTAGCTGGTGATGCCATTTCTGAAAATGGAAAATCATGTATTAGAATAATAAGTTTTAAAAGAAGAAGAAAAATTTTGTATGTGTTTATGTGTTTTTATGTTTGAACGAAGTGTATGCGGTTTTGAAGGACCAAACAGTTTCAAGACCGTTTGGCTCCAAACGGTTTCAGGACCATTTGGCTCCAAATGGTTTTCAGGACCGTTTGGCTCCAAACGACTTTCAAGACCGTTTGGCTCCAAACGGTTTCAAGACCGTTTGGCTCCAAACGGTTTTCAGGACCGTTTGGCTCCAAACAGTTTTTAGGACCGTTTGGCTCCAAACAGTTTTCAGGACCGTTTGGCTCCAAACGGTTTCAAGACCGTTTGGAAGCTGAAATGTTGGGGGCGCAGCGGATGGAGGAGAGGCAGAACCGGCAGCGATAAGGACGATGGTGGTGATAGAAAAAGGAATTGCGGCAGTGCCGTAGATGTCGGTGATAGCAAAGATGGCGGCAGTGCACAGACGGAAGCGCTGCTGAAGCTGCATGCTAAGGTACCTTGCGGAATCGGTCGGAGATGACGATGGTGATGCGAGGAGAGGCGGCGACAGAGGTGCAATCACCGTGGAGACACACGGAGTCGGGAAGGAAAACGGCAAAGAGAAACTTTATCACGGGTCGCGTGGGAACGGGAGAAGAGATGTGAGGGTTTAAGAAAGGTCTGGAGTCGAAAGAAAGAAGAAGGAGGGGGGTTATATTTATAGGATTCAGGGGGGTTGACCTTACAAAAACCTTAGGTCAAACGGTTTAGCGACTGTTTGGACTCCAAATGGTTTCAAGACCGTTTGGACTCCAAACGGTTTCAAGACCGTTTGGCTCCAAACGGTTTCAAGACCGTTTGGCTCAAACGGTTTCAAGACCGTTTGGCTCAAACGGTTTTAGGACAGTTTGGCTCCAAACGGTTTTAGGACCGTTTGGCTCAAACGGTTTTAAGATCGTTTGGCTCCAAACGGTGTCAGGACCGTTTGGCTCCAAACGATTTTCAGGACCGTTTGGGAGGTTTAAGGTTATTATGATTTTTATATTTTTATATTTGTTTTGGTTATATAAATTTTTATATTTTCAGAAGATAATCCTAAGGTTAACTTAAAAGAACAGATATATAAAATAAGAAGCTCAGATCTTGGGTTGCCTCCCAAGTAGCGCCTAGGTTTTACGTCACTGGCTCGATGAGGTTTTGATGTTGTTATGATGATGTTGTGGCGTCTCTGATCTCAATAGTTTGTCTCGACATTTTATCTGCTGGAGTGTAGTAAATTTTCAATCGATGGCCATTGACTGTCCTTTCTCCTCCATTGTCGTCAACAATTATGACAGCTCCAGTCGGGTATATATGTTTGATGGTGAAAGGTCCGGACCACTTTGTGCGGAGTTTTCCGGGGAACAATTTGAGCTTGGAGTTGAAAAGGAGTACTTTGTCACCAATGACGATGTATTTCTTTTTTAGATGACCGTCGTGCCACATTTTGGTTTGTTCTTTATAAATCCTGGCACTTTGATAAGTGGTCATTTTGAGTTCCTCTAGCTCTTGTAATTGGAGTTGTCTGTTTTCTCTGGCACTTTTGAAATCAAAATTCAGTTGTTTAATGGCCCACCAAGCCTTATGTTCCAATTCCACTGGAAGATGACATGACTTCCCGTATACCAAACAGAACGGGGTTGTCCTGATTGGTGTTTTATAAGCAGTTCGGTAAGCCCAAAGGGCATTGGGAAGCTTGGTGGACCAGTCAGTGCGGTGTCTATTGACTATTTTTTCTAAGATTGCCTTTAGTTGTCTATTTGAAACCTCAACCTGACCACTGGTCTGTGGATGGTAAGGCGTGACAACTTTATGGTTAATGCCGTATTTCTTTAAGAGGGCTTCAAAGCTTCGTTCCAGAAAATAGGTCCCTCCGTCGGGCCTCCTTGAATTTTTGGATGTTGATATATAATTTCTTCATCGCCTCCTTGAATTTTTGGAATCTAGTGTCCATCTTAGTCTCTTTCAATCTACCTGGATATGGTATCCTAGGTTTATATTGCGGGACCTCTGACTCCTTGGGGGCTTGTTCCTTTTCCTTGCTTTTTTCAGTCTCTACAGAATTCTCAGTTGCTAGACTTGGGCTTGCATTTGGAACAAAGACAGATGTATCATCATTATCATGAGTGATCCTTGTAGCTTTGTGAAAGATACGACCTGATCTGGTAGTGACAACATTCAGTTGCTCCGGTCTATTCTGGTCATGTCTTGGGGTTCGACTCTGGTTGGCCAGCAAAAGTGCCTGCTAGAGGTTTCAATTGGGCAGAAATTTGTGCTAGTTGAGCCTCTACAACCTTCTGCTGAGCTTGCTGATTAGCGAGCATAGTTTGTTGCGATTGTAGCATTTTCCTGATCATAGTTATCTCATCAGTGGGCTGGGAAGGGATATTTTTCTGTTGAAATTGTTGTTGTCCTTGATGTGGCTGTTGTAGAGGTGGTGCTAACTGAGGCTGCTGCGATTGTTGCAACTGAGGGGGTAGTTGTGGGTGCAGAGGAGGATGGGTGTATTGGTAGTAAGCGGAGGGATTCCTTTGGTAGTTGGATCTTGGTAGGTTATTTCTAAGGTTCCCTTGATTCTGGTTAAAGTTGCTTTGAAATCCTGGTGGCAGCCTATTAGAAGATCCTCCTTGCGTTTGGTGCTGTGGATTGGCAGTCCCCGTAGGATTTCCATATTGAAAACCTGGGTGGTTTCTTGGTTGATTAGGATTATAGTAAACTTGTCCAGGTATGGAATGAATGGAATTAACTTGTTCATGCATTTGCTCTTCAGGTTGTTCAATGATAGGTTCGTACTGCTGTTGTGGTGGGTGCATATCCATCATCACATTGTAATGCAGACCGCATGATAGAGTTGGGTGATCGGATGCGTGACAGGCTTCACAGGTCCCTGTGGCAGCTTTAACCTGTTGAATTTGAGGGTTTTTCTTCTTATCGAATTCTCCAAGCGAAGTTTCAAGAGCATGCTGTTTATGAGCTATGGTCTTTAATGCTTCAGCAATAGCCTTCATTTCCATTGATTCCTCAGCTTTATAAACTTTGAGAACTCCCTTGCCAGATGATCGTCCCCAATTGGATTGATTCTCAGCTCCAAGTGTGACGATTTTCCAAGCATCCTCGTAGTTCTTTCTCATAAAATTTCCTCCAGATGAGGAATCCAGAAATTGCTTGATGTCATCACTCACTCCCCTATAGAATGTTTCTATTAATTGATTTTGGGAGATACCATGATGAGGACACTTTCTTAGAAGCTCTTTGAACCTTTCCCAAGCTTCTGCGAGTGATTCTCCAGGAAGTTGGGCGAAGTGGTTAATCTGCCCCCTAATTTCGTAAGTTAACGAAGGGGGGAAGAACTTCTCCCGGAACTTTTCTTCCAAGGGGGCCCATGTGGTGATTATTGGCTCCCTATCAAGCGAGTTGTACCAGCTCAAAGCTCTTCCTGATAGAGTGAAGTGGAAAAGATGTAGCATTATTGCATCAAAAGCAACTCCGGCCTGTGGGACCAGTCGACAAAGTGCCTTGAACCTCTTCAAGTGATCCATACAGTCATGTCCAGAACCTCCAGAGAATGAGATGCCCTGCATGATCTGAATCCATTGTGTCTGGATCTCGAAGTTGGGTATGTTGATAATCGGAGGCCGAACTGGATGATTGTCTTCATAGTTCTTAGGGACCACATAATCCCTCAATTGCTTGTTTCTTAGCTCTAACTGGGTAGCTTGGTTAGCTGCTTCGTTTTCAGCTCGGATGCGGGCCTGTTCTTTCGCTTGGATCTCCACTTGAATCTGAGCACAGGTGTCAGCGATGAGTTGTGCTCTTTGAGCGGCTATGGCGGAATTGACCCTTTCCATGACTAGTGCAGCTTGGCGTTGATCTTTAGCCATTTGCCTGGCTCTTTGGTGGTTAACTCTGATGCGGTGGTGTAAGCTTCTCTCTACCTCAGAGTCGTACTCTGGATCAGGGGAGAATCCGAGGTTATGTGATGATTGCATACACGTCTTCTACCTGAGTAGAGAAAAGAACACACATTTTAGATGATGCCAAATATATGATGAACTTAAGAAGATATGAACTAATGATTAAAGGAAAGTGTAAAACCCTAACCAACTAGCAAGATACTAAATGAAATAAAAACGTTCCGTTGTCCCCGGCAACGACGCCAATTTTTGATGGAGCTACCACTCACGTGGAATTGCGTGTACCACTAAAAATCTTAAAGATGGTAAGTCTTTAAGTTTAGCCTTGCTTATACTAGATCGAGAATCCACCCACGTATGCTAAGATACGTGGAAGTCTTATCGTAGTATAGTTAATGGTCATATCTACGGGACAACAGTCTTGTTGGGAGCAACAAGATGAAAAACGTTAGAATTTCACTTAATCTTTTAATAGTAGGTACTTAGATCAAAAGGTTGGTTTGGTTGTTTTTAAACTAAGATCAAGTAAAGTAAAGCAAATAAGTAAATTTAAGGGTGTCAACAATGATAAGGGACCACTAGGATGTGATCGGCTTTCACCGCCACTGCACATGGATCACAACATGCAATATAAAACATAACCTGCAACAAGAGTCTAAACAGTTAGTATCTTTGTAGATTTAGTCTCTTTTTAGAGAGCTAACTACAAGAAGTACGGGGATGTTGCAACGCCAACCATCCTCGAATGAATGGTCACCTACTTTGCATCATTCCCTTCGCAAAGTGTGTTCCTCGACTTTATCAAGGTTGTACTTTCATACGTCAACTGATTCCATTTCATAGTATAAAAGTACAACAATGGAAGTGAGTTTACTCCACTTCTTGAAAAACACTCCTAGATACCGAAATAGATGCATGGTGGATACATTCATCAAGAACCAACATTCAATCGAGATTCGAATCTAATAGTACAAACATAGACAATTCATACTAAAAGATAAAAGATAACACAAGTTGGTGATCAAGCAACAAGCATTCATTAAACGATTGATGTTGAATTGAAAAGAAAACATCTCTATATTGCAAACTATGGATTACATTACATGAAATGAAAACATGGGTAGCGGGGCTACTCCCCGCACCCTAGTGAAAGAGACTACTCGCTCATAGCTAGGACAAAGAAGGAGGTGAGAAGAGAGAGAGAGAGAGAGAGAGTGTCATCCCCACAAAGGAGAGAGGAAAGTCAACCTCTTGGAAAGAGAGAGAGTGACGATCTTCAAACTTCACAAGTTGCTTGATGATGAGGTCTCCTCTTCCCACCTTCTTTGATGAAGAGAGAGAGAAAGCAGCTTTAGGGTGGAGTGTGGATCTCAGACCGGCAGCCTTCGGGCGGGGGATGGAAGTTGGAAAAGCTCTGGAGTAGTAGAGGAAGCCTCTGGGCGTTTGAAACTTCATGTCTTTGGGAGGACCCCTTGGGTCTTATTTATAGGCCTTAAGTGAAGTCCAAACGGTTTGGACAGTTTTGGGTCCAAACGGTCTTCTGAAACCGTTTGGACCACGAGACCGTTTGGGCTTTGAAACCGTTTGGGCTCTGAAACCGTTTGGACTCCGCGACCGTTTGGACTCTGAAACCATTTGGATCCCGAGACCATTTGGACTCCATGCGGTCTTGGGACTGTGTGTCTTCATGCGGTCTTAGGACCGTTGGACTCCATGCGGTCTTGGGACCGTGTGGCTGCATGTGGTCTTGGGACCGTGTGACTCCATGCGGTCTTGGGACCGTGTGGCTTCATGCGGTCTTGGGACCGTGTGACTCCATGCGGTCTTGGGACCGTTTGGCTTCATGCAGTCTTGGGACCGTGTGACTCCATGCGGTCTTGGGACCATTTGGCTTCATGCTGTCTTGGGACCGTGTGACTCCATGTGGTCTTGGGACCGTGTGAGTCCATGCGGTCTTAGGACCGTGTGAGTCCATGCGGTCTTGAGACCGGTTAGGTCTTTTGTGATTTTTTTGTGTCTTTTTCTGTAGGTAAAAAGGAGAAAAGTTAATCTAACAGTATATTTGCAATAAAAGAGGATAACTAGAGATTCTATCTAATATATCTGAGGAAGAGTGTGGAAAACTTAAAGGAAATTACTAAGATAACATCACAAAATTGGAGGTTATCAGTTCATAATCATGAAATCCTGATTTTGTTCATGGAATTATTGAAGGATTTGAATGTTTAAAACAACATTTTAAAACAATTGAGGTCAATAGACAATCAAAAGAGATTTCCAAAAAATATTTGTACATATTTTTCTTAGGTCATATGCACAAGTTATGAATTTTGCATTGTAGACCAATCAGAAGGCATGAAAGTATATGCATGACATCAATTTAAATTGATTAAAAGTCGATGTAAATAAAAGGGAAAATTACTAGAAAATCATACACATATGTCACACATTAATCAAATACTTTGGGGCATATTGGTCATTTATACCTAACTAGCAAATGCACGTAGAAAAGAAAAATCAAAATTCAAAATGCCAGAATCGCCCTTGCGATATTGATGAGATGATTAAATGAGAAGGAGCTCCGAGGTCATTTTATGACCAAGATTCTACCTTCACGAGCCATGGTGTGAACACCTGCATGAGCCCCCCATTGGCTTTGATCCAGATCATGGCACACACCCTTTTCTAGGGAACTAAGGCTCCCAGTCCATTGCTCATCGACTGACGAATTGGAAGAAGCCATCCAAGAGGAGCAAGAGAAGCTGTGTCCCTGAAGCTCATCAAAAAACAAAGAAAATAGGGGAGGACCCATCGACATGAAGACCATAGGAGCCGAGGTGAAAGACATCAGATAAAAGTCAGAAAATTCTCATGATGATCAAATGAAGGTCTAGGCATTACTCCCATGGTTGGGGGAGCCCTGTGATGCCATGGTGTCAAATGCAAGTGAGGGTAAGTACTGGCCCCTATAAGGAATGATGCTTGGAGATGATGCATGGCAAACTGAGGAAGAAGAGACCAATAACAGGCATCGAGGAAGCCTATCGATTGCCCAATCAGACCAGAGGTGGTAGAGGACGGAAGGATGATATCAATGTTGCTGGGAGGAAGCATCGAGTAAGACATGGATTTTAGGTCTATTAGAGATCCAATCGAGGGCTGAGGAGGATGAGTCAGGGCCTAGGGGCTCTCTTGGAACCCTAAAGTAAGGAGGGAAAGAGGTGTGGTGATGGCAGTGGATATTGGTGGAAGGGGAGATGAAACCCTATTTGCGCATTTCGTGTATACATCGAGATAGAGAGTGATCTAGGGGTCATTAGATGGGGGGGTGAAGAGACGATCAGATATGGAAAGAAATAATGAGACACAAAGGCATTATAATGGAGAAGCGAACTAGGAAATAGGTTTGCTAGGAACTAGTTTCACACAACAAAAGAAATAGAGGAGGGAGACGACTATGGAGCTGTTAGACCTGGGATGACTTAAGTCCCGGCCATGAGATGGTGTGTGAGGAGGCAAGGAAAATTAATGTAACATGTGACTAGGAGGTAAAATGTGAGACTTTAGGTTAAATCATACATTGAATGCAATTTCAATAAATTGACATTGAAAACTATATGTAACTTTTCCCTAATCAACTTGAAGGTTCAAACATAGTCATAATGACTTGAAATTTGAGCCATAGGCTAATTGATGGTCTCGAACATTCCTAGATAATTAGACTTCAATTTTATACATGTTTTGGTCCATATCTTCTATATTGGCTATTAATCATAATAGTAATGCATTCAAACGGTGAGATAATTTAAAAAGGCTATTCCTATTACATTTTTTGAGTCAATATTCGAGATATACTATATTTTGTATGCAAGAGACACCTGTTCACTTCTCTAACCTCTTTCCTATGCTTTAAGGTCATTTCAAAGGAGAGAGAAAATGAAAGAGGATTATTATGAGTTAATTGATACACATAATGCACAATTGAAAGTGAAAATGAACTTGAGTCTTATTTTAACTTTTCTCATCCCATTTTTATATAAGAAATACTATTATTGGTCCATTTTCATTAAAACCCCTCAACTATTATTATTAAAAAAACTTTATTCTAACTTTTAAATTGGCTTTGAAAATTGGGATGAGACACCACCCCACAAAGAGGATTCCATACCTAAAATCCAATCAAGTATAATTTGTTATACTAAATAACTTAGTAACATAGATGTACTATGCTAGTATATGAATAATGTATCCACATTTATCTATAGAGACTAATCTATGAGAGTTATACAACACCTAGGGTTGTCTTAACATTATTATACTTACTACGATTACCTACATTGTGATGGTAGTTTCATCATCATTTTGATTGATACTATTGCAATACTATTTTAGAAAGTATTAAAAATACCATGCATACAAACACTAGGGTTTATTAATTTCTCTTATCTTCTACTGCATAAGCATGCGATACCAAATTTCATAATAGGTTTTCCTAGGGTATTATCATTTTTTAAGGTAGGTGTGTGTGTACTTGAAGAGTATGATAACTATAAGGGTTTTCCTTTGGTTTTTTAGAATTTGGGTTATCTCATAATGTAGAGTAGATTTTACCATGGTGAATTAATCTTCTTGCTCCAATGATAAAGATGTTAGATATCATCTACATGACATACACAGACTAAGGTGCAAGATTAGAGTTTAGCTTAAAAGCACATTTCAACTATCCGTATTTAAGTATTAAAGTGTATTGTATGTAACATATTAAATCAATTTATCCATGAATTTAGTGCATAAATTATCACACATATCTGATAGATGTGTTCTTAATTTCTTCTGACTTCAGTTTGTCATTATCTCCTTCGATAAGAATTAAATTTTCGTACCATTATAAATGTGGTATTGAGAGTAGAGTTGTATATATCATTATATTTTTAGCAATTTGTGGTAATCCTTCAATACTTTTCCAAAAAAATTAATCTTATTACCAATTTACCTAACTTATTATCACCACCTAGAAAAGAGAAAATTCATCAAAAAACTTATTTCAATTACTTGATTAACATTCACATGGTCAACATAGTAGAGTTTACTCATTTTTGTTTGGTGATATTTATATATTTTTGACATTAATTAAGCATGTTACTCAAAATTTAGTTAATGTATTCACTACTAACTCTAAGCATTCCTAAAATTGAACTATAATCCTAGAGACTACATGTTACAAGATTCCACCCCTTAAAAGGATCACACCAAAACCTAACTAAGCACCTAGAAAGATAATAAGGGGCAATTCCACCAGCATATAAAATTCTAGAACTTGTTCTCATCATTTCTTCAAACTAGATGTAGGGTTTCTGGGTTAATCAAACCAGTCAGGGGGATTCTTTTCCAATGAGTTTCTCTACTTTCTAAACTTCATATGGTGGTTCATAAAAACATCAACAAGAAACTTTTATTTTTGTACGTATAGTGTAGAACATAATACTAAGTCTATTAATGAAAACTTCAAGATGTAGATCCAAAAATTGGTATCGAACCAAACCAACACTTTCTACCATATCTGTCCTATAAAAACTATTGTATCGTTAGTTTTCTCTACCAAGAGATCCTAGAACTCAAAATATCAATAATAGAAAATCCAAAAGCTTCTCTATCACATAGCATGGGAGAGGGACACTAGTTTCCTACTACATGATGTCCAATTCTTCTAGATCTACTTCTAATCAATCCTCATACGTCACATCAACCATAACATACCACTTCATCCAATATTAATTTATATTAGCAAGGGATATATAACCTTATCATGAGCCAACTGGGTCAAGTAGTTACTCAACCATACTAGAAAGATATTAGGGTCCCCATTATTGATGTTTTTCACTCTTGGTCTCTTTGAAAGACATGAGTGAACTATAAGGTCTTACACTGTCATAATTTGGTTCACCAAGAAACCATACATTCTAATGTCCTAGGGAAATCAACTATGCATACAATTACACTATATAATTGTGGAAAGCAAATCCTTAGGGGTCTCCTCTAGATATTCCACTATGATACTCTACTCATTTTGGGGTATGATGCATCATGGAGCTTAGGGTAATTCCATTATAAAGGGTGTAATGGTTAGATGTATAACAACTCAACATCTAAGGCAAAACCTGTCTAACCCTCAATAAGCCAATTCATGCTAATATTAGCTAAAGAGGTATCATCACCTAAAACTAAGTTGTGTTTCAATAATCAACTCAAAGTGTGAGCATATGAGTACACTTGGATAACCACAAAGAATATGGTTAAGGAGGGAACTAGGGTTTATACTATCTTAGAGTCATTAGGCATTAAACACTATATAATGGTCAAGTTGAAACTTCCATCACCACATAACTTCGGGGTTATCACTAAAAGGTCTAGGATATTAATAGGGATATGCTTCCACCATTAGAGAGAATGTAAAGGTAATTAGGATTATCCCAAGTGATTCTCAACCAATAAAGTGGTTTGGGGTAGGGTTTGTTAAATAAGACCCGACCCAAACTTGAAATTTTTTAGCAGGTTATGGTCTATGGTTTTTCGACAGGGTCCTAAAATTGATCCAAACCCGAAGAACCCAATATTAATTTAAGGTTGGGTCTGGGTTTGGACTGTAGACCCGAATTGACCTGATTGACCCAAAATTCACAATTTTATATATTTAAGTAAGATTACAAATAATATAGTTTAAGACAACCAATGTTCCTTTAAATTACTTCTATCATTCATGATATTTATTTTGACAATTCTATATGGTATTTTATTTGTTTGCATGATTTATCATACTAATTATATTATGAATTTGCATTTAAAACTCTCAAACAAACTACAATAAGATTTATATGTATTTCTCAATCATGTTGTAAGTTTTTCATAATGAAATTTGTTGATTTTGCCCAGCTTATCAACGATTAGAAAAATCATGACATTTTTTGAAATTGTTCTATTAGTATTTGGATTTATGGGTCAGACCCGATAGACCCAAAATTATATGCAGGTCATATTAGGGTCAAGGATTTCAGCCCAAAAATCCATCTTTTGAAAGTTTATGGTATGCCAAAAAGTGTTGACCCAAAATAGAACCTACTCAACCCAAACCTGATTGCCACACCTAGTTTGGGGAATAGGAAGAACCAATTCAAATAGGTATTCAAACCCTTAAGTGGTATTTCATGACTCAATCTAAAAATCTAAAAAGTTTTTGTACTGTAAACTAATTTCCCACCCAAAGCATAGGTACACAAATATGTCAAGATAACTTGAAATAGTTAGATTAGCTGATTTCCAAATTTCTGATACTATCTGGTAAGGAGTGAGACTGGTGAGGGGATCAAATATTTTCTTAATTGAGGAATAAACCCAACTAATCCATACACATGGAAAACTATATTGGAATATGTTTATTTCATTCATTTTTAAAAATAATGGTATACAAGAGTGATGAATATGTAGCAGTTGAATAATCATAAGTATTACACTATCACAAAAATAATCCATTAACATATCTCCTTCAACAATATGGATGTCATACATACATGAGAATCTGTAAACTTAACTTATACAAAAGGACCACTAGAAGAGGGAAACATAGCCATCCCAAGCAATCCTCAAAGTTCTATACTATGTCTAGAACATGCTCAACTTGTTCCACATCCTTTAACCTACCTACATCTTGGTGGGTTAGTAGCAATGAAAAAAAAAGGAAAACAGAAGGGAAAAGAATGTCAACATAAATTGTCTATATACAGAGAAAATGCAACCTGTCATTATTTAAGGTAAATATAAGAAAATTAATGAGATTTCAAATAAAGATATATCAATTCAACAAGACAGTCCAAAAGGGAAAGTACAACCAAGAGATTTATTAGGGTTAAATATATGAGGCATTTCATCACAATGAAGATGACTAATAAAAGATATTCTTGTGACACTAATTTCACTTCAATAATATATCAAATATAACCAGTTCATGTCAAAAGCAATTACACAAACACTATTTATGCAAGACTGAGACCCATAAGATTTCAAGCTAAAATTGTTGGGTGGAAAGAGCCAGCTTGGGCAGAAAGATGCTACCCTATGTATAGTATGAGTGAAAAGACACACTTGGGATGGAAAGGCACATCCAATGATATAATGGCGGTACAAAGGTACCACCACTCTAAATAACTATAGTCTATTATACATGCACAAATATAGAAGCAAGATGGAAATTCAGTCAAGCTTAGTTTAAGCATATAAAGAGGGATGGGAACATCCACATTTTTAACTAGGTCAGAGGACCATAATTAATAATTTCATAGGATCTCAATAACAAGTCAGAGAAATAACCTCAAAATGAAAGGTGTATGCATAGATCATAAAGATCAAACAAAAAGTGATCATATTGAACGTAGATGCCACACATGAGATTAATGATTTTAGATGTGATAATACCTAGATAATTGGAGTGTGCACACATTTCTTTGTTGAAAACCAAAGTATTCAGATCATGACTAAGGTTAGGGTAGAGACTTTTCAAGCCTATATACATTAAGTATGGGTTAGGGATTTCATTATTTCATTCAATTACTCAAAACCCTAAAATAATTTTCTAAAAACTTTGGAATCAAACTCTAAAAAATCCAACAATAGATTCATCCCATTTTTTATTTTAAAAGTATATTTATTTACAATTTTATGACATTGTAGCAATCAATTATGAGTTTATTTATATCAATGCACTTAAAGATATTTATTCCAAAAATTGGCTTTTAAAATCAATCAATTAGATCTCAAAACCTCACCACTAGTAAGTTCCCATTTTTTTACAAAAAACAAAAATTTTATTGACATATAGACAATTAGATAATACTTAAGTTTGATGTCTATAGTCATATTTTATTAATAAAATTGGATTTAAAATGATAAAAACACCCCACATCAGTGTTTTATGACACTAGACATGGTCAGGGCATTCCAATTATTTAGAAGATCTAAAACATAGCCGACACATTAGGAAAACCATGAAAAATGTTGATCATACCCATGTGCATCATGATATAGGAAAAATTAGCATTAAGGTGAACTAATAACTTGTCATTACTCATTGCTCTCAACAGAAAAACTTGCAAGCTAAATCCATGGATTTTGATTCCTTGATTGGCACTCATGATTCACACAGTCCGTAAGACCCCTGACCTTGTGTTCTGGTTGATCATGCTTTCTTACCATAATTAGATTCTTATAACCTTTATCTAATTCTATTTTGTGCTTTGATATCATGTGACAAGCCTAAGTTTTAAAGTTGTTTTAGTTTAGATGTTGTTTGAGATAGTTCTACATACATGTGCTTGTTTTGGATCTAGCTACAATTTACACACTTCTAGGGTTTTTCTTACAGTTTGTCACATGGTTGTTGTTCTCATATGTTTTGACATCATTTTGGAGAAAATTGTGCTTTGGGGCAGCTTGTTTCATCTTTCTTTAATGCAGTGACATAATCTGGGTTGAGTTTAAGGTTTGCTTGGATGTCGATGGTTAACCTTGATATGTGTTTAACTGATGAGCCTATGTTTCAATGATCGCCAAGCTTTTCTTTGACCAAGTTCTCTTTGTTCGATGATGTTTTGGGGTGTGCCCCTTACCTTGGCAGTCGATGAGGTATATGACCCCACTAAGTTTCCAAGAATCTAGGGTTAGTGATAGTTAAACTTTGATCACCATGGCCGCTGAAGATCTTCATCGGTCACCAAGCATGGTGATCTTCAATGATCGATGACCTCTTCTTGGACCAGGTTGGCCACTGAGTTTTCTTGTTTTTATCACCCTAAGTTGTATGCTTGGGTATGGTGCTTGCATAGATGAGTTTTAGTGGACACATGGCATGTGTTAGTTTGACACCTAACCTTCCTTCTCTCTCTCTCCAACCCTTAGCTATATAAACCTCTCTCCTTGCACGTAACTAAACCATTTACAACCTCCTTCTCTTTTCTCTCTGTCTCTCTTAGAGCTCACCCCTCTTGTTCTTAGTGGAGCAGGTGGAGCTCAAGTGGCCGATCCATGTTGCATGTTGAGCTAGGGTTTGGAGCAACCTTTCTTTGGTGATCCTTTTATCTTAGTAAGTGATCTCTCTCTTGATCTTCATTTCCTTGCCACCTTACCTTTTTTTCTTTGTCTTCTTGGCTAAATCCATGGTTCTCTAGGTAATGCTTGGGTTGAGCTTGAAGATCATCTCTTTTATTGCTCCTTTGACCTAGGATTTTTCTCTCTTGTGGTGGTGGAGCTAGCTTGTCTGAGAGTGCTGATCAAGCTAGGGTTTTCTCTCTCTTTTCTTAAAGTTTCCTTGCTGTTGGAGTTGCTTCTTCTCTATTGAGGCGATTTATATAACTTTCTCTACTATTATTTCTTACACTTACCTTACACACAAGTAATCTACCCTAAAAATGTGGTTCCTGGTAGAAAGATAATACCTATAATCTAGGATTTATGTTTTATGGTGATCTTGAGTAGATAAATTCCCTTTGATGAACCCTAATCTTTTGTACATGGAATCTTGTTTGATGATGGAGATTTTTATCCTTGCATGCATGTGCTAAATGTTGGTTTTCTCTCTCTAAGTAATGGTTTTGCTTTCTCTCATAATAGTCATTCTTTAGGGTTGTGGAGTTGACCTTCTTCATGTGGTTTACACCTTGGTGGTTTTTGGTTTCATGGTGATGATCAAACTGATGTTGGTGAGTTTTTGGTTGCCAAGCTTTTCTCTCTCTTCCCTTGAGGTTGCCAAGATGTTGAGTGGTTGCCAAGAATGGTTCTATGTGGCCGTTGATGTTGTTGGACAATAGTGGTCATTGAGGGTGGTTAACCCTAGCTCAACAATCACTAACATTGGACAACTTTAGTAGTCAATGAAGGGGTTGAACTCTACTTTTGTTATGTTTTTAAATTTGTGTTTTAGGTGCTCGCTAATGTAGCTGACCCTTAGCGGTCGACGAGGGTGGTGGACCCAGGTTCAACGGTCACCAACCACCTTGTGCCAATGGTCGTTGATACCTCCAAACCTAGGTGGTCGATGAAGTTTCTTGATTTGCATGGCTGTTATGTTTTGGTGATTTTATGATGATGGTGGTCGAATTATTCATATTAATAACTGAAGCATGCGATACAAATTAGAGTTATCTTAAATTGCTGATTTGAAACCCTAATCTGGTTACCTTGTTGAATCCAACCCTAATTCAAGTATATTATAATGTTACTTAGCTTTCTAGAGTAATTATCATGATTATGACGTGATTTATCTATCCTAATGTTGTAACCCTAATTTGCTGTTAGATAAACATCATAGCTAATAAATGATTATTGTATCACTTATGTATCACATGTATGACGATGAGCCTTGATGAGTCATGGAGAGATAATGATGTTCTTGCAAGGAATGATGCGATAACTCTATGACCTTGAGTATGGTCTTGTACCCTAATTGAGGTGATATCCTCCATGTGATGTTATAAGGTATTGGTATCCAATGGTGGTATGATGATGATGGTCTCATGTATGACAGTGTAACAATATCATGTGGTCATGTGATAATTCTTATGTTTCATACATTTTATATCTTTTAAAGTTGCACTCTACCTATGCTTTATAGAATTCCTTCAGGGTTTGCTTGTAACTTGATTGATGCATTAAAAGACACCCATTTGGCATTTACTAGCAAGTGGAAACCTAATCATGTAGTGACCTGAGGCGTAGAACCATTCAGTGTCAAAACTTGCTGGATGGGGAAATGAGTATTCCTAAGAGAAACTTAGAGCACATAATGTGGAGTATGGGGGCTGCAGGGAGTGTACATCCTTGACATATAGATTCAAAGGTTATGGAGGATGGCTGCGGTCATGCCTCAGTTTGAGGAATTATATATGTGACGTGATTGAGGACACATGTTGTTGTACCTTAGATGATAGGGTGGTATATATCTTGGTTTCGAGCACCATGACCTTTATACCAAGGACGGCCCGGTGTTTAGCAGCTTTAGCTTGATGTCACTACCTTTCACTCAACTGAACAAGGGTGGGAGATCTTAGGATGATGATACTCCATGATCTTATGCTAATTTGAACAACACTTTGCAACAGTCAGTTGGAGTTTGAGTGGTATATCTCACTCTCCCGAGGGCTTAATAAAATACGTAATACAACCGTGTAGTATTTCTGTTTAGGGTTAAACACGCTTCACATTGGATGCTAGACCTTGCCTTCTTTCTTATACTGTATAGTAGGTAATAGACTTACATGTTCTTCATATTCCTTCTAGTCATATATGTTGCCATGATTATCTGATTAGTTTGTACAATCTGCCTAACCTATTGAAATAATTTAGCATGTTGTATCTGCTTAATCTATTTAACACGCTTATTGATTTGAATCTACTCATCCTATTTAATAATGATACTTGTTGTAGCAATAACCAAAGATTGAGAGTTATATCTCTCACTAGGACATGGGTCTCACCTCATGGGTTACCACATCTTTTTAGGTGGTCATAAGCGATGTGGTTGGATATGTGCTATTGAGGAAGAGAAGCTTGGAGATCAGTTGATTGAGAAGGTCAGATAGATACAATTGTTATTAGTTGTTTTAGTAGAGTCCTAGTGCCATACTTGTACTCTCAGTTCTAGGAAGGGATGGGTTTTTAGATGTTTGTATGTTGACACACAATTTTGGCATTATGCCTTTGTTGTATATATGGCATGTACATGTGGAACAAGATCTTTTATATACAGGTGTGACCTCAACCACTGAATATATGTAATTACCTGATATGGTATGAGATATGGTATAGGTGGTTGGAACTTGTTGTAATGTTTCCTCACATAATGGTAAATGTTGGAATCAATTTTAATTTACCATGTTTTCTAGTGTATGGTTAACTAGTTGTTAATCACACACTTGTTTTGAGTAATCTCATTTGTGGGGCATTGGGTTGTCACACAGTCTTGACTCTAGGATATGATCCCAAAGAGTCCACAAGGATAACCCAAACTAGGTGACCCAAAGCATGACATTCAACAATGGTCATCCATATGGGGAAGTCCTTTACTAGGAGTTATAGACAGAAGAAGATTCAAAATTCTGAAGATAGGGAAATACATCTAAAACTAAAATCAGAAATGAGTTTTGAGACACCATCCCAAAGTTGAGGACTGAGAAAATGCTACAAATCCATGTAGAGAACATGTGATTTGAATCCAATTTCAAAATAATAAGTGAGGCAAACAAATTGGGGAAAGAAGATGTCCAAAATATAGATTGAATTAGGGTGCTTATCCTCTTTGCATTAGAATTATGAGAAGACCTGAGATGACTCTAGGCTTCTACATGACTTGCGAGGATCCTCTATGCCTGAGAAACTAACCATAGATAAATGGAGTAGTATGTCTGGTTGTGGGTAAGGGAGGTGGACATTGTGGGTGAATTGGGTTCTTGGAGGTCACATGGTCATGAAGAAGTCATAATTTATAGGGTTTAGGGTTAGGAGATACAATGTACCTTGGTGGAGATGAAAGCATAGAGAAATAGAGGGCAATGTTGGTCATAGGGTTACAGACCACAAAACTCTAGAAAATATAAGATCAAAGTGTATGGAAGGGATAGAGTAAGCTACATGTGAAGATAATGTGAGACAAGGGAAAAGAAAGAGGGAAATTGGAGAGAGGATGTTTTGTGTGAACTATTCGTGTAAAACTCAGTCTACTACAAAGGATAGGATATGACTTCTGAGTCATCTGTTAAAAAATAAACGAGGTAATCTATATCCAAAATACTTAGGGAGTTTGGTATATAAAACTATAGCATGACACAACAATTTAAATCCACAATGAAATTAGAGAATTAGTGTGATCTATATAGTTCCATTTTAAATATTACCAAATTTTCTTTTGCAATTTATTTAGGGTAGCATTGATTGTGCAATTGTGATGAAAATTCACATATAAGCTAACTAAAACATTTGAAATTCAATTGCTACATAAAATTTCACTTTTAGAAATTTTATCCAATTAGTTAGAGTATTTTATCATGATCTTGGCATTCTCTTTTATAATATAATTAAGACAACTAACATTATCAAATTGAAGTGAAATTTGGCATGTAGCATAAATATGATGTGCATAACTTGAATTTAACATTTGTTTCTTATTTTGAGACCATGTATAAATCCATGTAGCATACCAAGGGTTTTTAGTGTTATCTTGATAAACAATATTACAAATATTTACAGATTACAACGTTTGATAGTTAACATTAGTTTGGGATTATCTATCCAGTAAATAATTTACTTTTTTCACCAAAAAATATATTCTCTTTAAACATGCATCCATATTTTATCAATATTTACTCATGTTTCCACATTTTCTAGTTTTAAATATATAAATCCATGACTTGAGGATGGAGTAGTATTTTATTATATTTATCTCTACCTTAAATCATTAAATTCCCCATTCATTTTTGACTTTTACTTTTCCATACCTAACCATTGGAAAACTATAAAGAACCAATTTTAAATTAAAATATATTAATTTTTTTTAAATTATCCCTACTTGGTATAATATCTCAATTACTTGCATTAAAGCCTCAAGTAAGTGGGTTATTGTCTAAAACTTTATAATTATAGGTTTCTAACATGCTTATACAATCTACATAAGGAAAAAGGGTACAAAACTAAATGATGGTATAGTAAGGGAAAAAATTAAGATATATACCTAGGATTGAGTATGTTACAACATAGCTCTTAAGATAACCCAAACAAGATCTGAGATGTAATGGTAACATAATGGGTTTAGATAGATTTAGATGTATTATTTGAATTGATGAGAATAATAGGAATCATATAATGTTAATTATGGTAACTTTTCACTCTTGACTCTAACATGATGGAAACAACAACTAGGTGGTGCTTAGATGGTTTATTTTGATGAAAAATAAATAATTGAACTTTTCATAATAAATTGTAACTTTATAAGGCAAACAACTAATACACATAAATTTATAAGTGAACTAACATAGTCTAAAATGTAATTGGGATATATATAGAACACCATATGACAAATTAGAGAGTTACAACTTCTATATACTGAATAATACATGAATATTTTATTGTATCCCCACCCTCAATAATGTTTTTATTCCAATAATGGATTTATTAGTGTTTAAAACAATATTGAACAAAATGATGGGTAATACCCCTCAGACATGAAAAGATTGGTGGAGAATCATTTGGTTGGATTGTATACTAATATCATTAAGTGACTTTAATAAAAATATTGAATTAAAAATTGTTATGGTTGCATATAATATTGAGAGAAGATACTAATTAAGATAAGAAATTTCATAAAAAATCCTAATCATTAAATATTTGAGAGATATGTTAGCTTTATTGATAATTGGATATTGTAAAGTATTTAGTGACTAGATAAGCCAAAAGAAAACCAAACCTTAAATTAGTTGAGAAAGAGACTAATTGTAGATATGTTTCAACACAACAACATTCACTTTGATGAAGGACAAGCAAGGGCTTCCATATTTCAGATGGGTGTGGGTAAGGAAACAAATTCAAGAAAACAGGATTACAATTGGATCTTGGAATATTGATAGGAAATCTTGGATATAGTGGATACCATGATGGGAAGACAAGTCAATATAGCTTGCTTGTAGGAAACCAAGTGGAAAGGGGAACAATGTAGAGAGATTGGAGACATCTGGTACAAAATCTAGTATATAGGTATTGGTAAACATAGAAATGGTGTAGCCGTTATTGTTGATAAGATGTGAAGGATGATGTTGTTAAGATCACAATGATGGGTGACAAAACCATAGTTGTCAAGGTTGTTATTGGGGGGAAAATTTGTAACATTGTTAGCATTCATTTATCCCCCCCATGTTGGCCTTAGCGAGGAGGCTAAGAAGGATTTTTGGAATGAGATGGATGAATTGATGCAAGAAATATTGAAAGATAAGATTATTAGTGGGAGTGATCCAAATAGCCATGTGGGAAGTAGCAATGTTGGATATGAGAGAGTTCATAGTGGTTTTGGATATGGAAACATAAACAAAGAAGGAGAGAGGATATTAGATTTTGCTGACGTATGTGATATGATTTTGTAAATTACTTATTTCAAGAAAAGAGAATCTCATCATATTACTTTCAAGAGTGGTCATAATTAATTAGTTCCTAAAGAGGCTGGTGGATCGTAAAGTATGCAAGGATTGTAAAGAAATTCTTGACAAAGAATCACCACCCAACATAGGTTGGTGGTTTTGGCTATTAACATGAAGATCAATAAAGGCAAGCATAACATAAACCAAGATAGTATGATCAAGTGGTGGAATCTTAAAGGAGAAAAGATATTGGCTTTTCATGATAACCTCATCAACGAGGACACTTGGAACTTGGTGTATGATGTTAACACTATGTGGCATAATATGACCTTATGCATAACAAAAATTGCAAAAGAGGTTTTAGGGAGTGTGAAGGTTGTGGGCCTCCATAGAAAGAGACTTGGTGGAGGAATGATGAAGTAAAAAAGGCTATTAAATCAAAAGGTAGATCTATAAGAGCTTGTGCAAATCTTGAGATGATGCTACTTTTCATAGATACTAGAAAAAAGTGTGCCAATCCATACTCAACTACAAGTCTGAAAACTCTTGGCGGAGAGACACCAACATTTCCTATTATAGTTGGGGCACATCAAAGTTCCACACTCACCCTATATCTATTCATTCTTGTTATGGATGAGTTGACAAAGAATGGTTGAAGATAATATTCCTTGGTGTATGTTAATTGCTGATGTTATTATGTTGATTGATGAAACTAAACATGCATTGGACTCAAATGGATTGATTATTAGTTGAAAGTGGAGTATATGCATTTCAATTCCAGTCAATCTCACAGTGTGAATGGTGGAGCCAAGTCAAACTTTGGAGAAAGACATTGGACTCAAATGGATTGATTATTAGTTGAAAATGGAGTATATGCATTTCAATTCCAGTCAATCTCACAGTGTGAATGGTGGAGCCAAGTCAGACATACTCAATATACCAAAATGTGATAAATTTTGTTACTTGGACTCTATTATTCAAATAGATCGGGATGTCCAAGATGACAAATGTTACAAGATCACTGCATGATGGTGGAAATGGAGGAGTGCAACTAGAGTATTATGTGATTGGAAGATCCCTCTCAGATTAAAAAGCAAATTTTATAGAACAACTATCGACTGGACATACTCTATGGGAGTGAATGTTAGGCAATGAAGAAACAATGTCTTAACAAGGTGAATGTGGATGAAATTTGTATGTTGAGATGGATTTGTGGGAAGATAAGAAAATATCACTTGATAAATGATTGTATCAAGAATAAAGTGTGTGTGGTGAGCATTGAGGACAAGTTGTATGATGGACACTCAGATGGTATGGATATGTGCCATGTAGAACGATTAATGCGCATATACGAAGCAATGCTATTGAGTCAAGAACAATTAATAAAACAAGAGGAAGGTCTAAATTAACATGGAAAGAGCTTATAAAAAGAGATTTTGAATCTTTACATCTTGATTATAATATGACTCATGATAAAATTGTATGGACAAAAATGATCCATGTATCTGACTCGAACATGGTTAAGACTGAGGCTTAGATGATAATGATGATGATATATCAGTATTGTCCTTTAATACTAATCCATTAAATTACTTCATCTATAACATAAAAAGAGAAAGGAAATGCAAGATTCTAAGTTTGTATGTCACAGTTAGACTACATGTCAAATTTCAATTTATTTGAATGATGCTAGTTGTCATAACTGAAGTATAAAAGAAAATAATAAGATAGTGCTGAAGGGCTTAAATCAATTAGATAACCCAATAAAAATTACTAAAGCTAGAAAGTAACTTGATTTATAGGTTTACCACACCTTATTTAGTGCATGTGTCAATTCATTAAAATTGGACTCTTCTAGATTATTCATTAAAATTAGGAAAGAGAAAGGATGAGAAAAGATTAAAATCAATCACATTTAATAAATTTGTTAATCATGCTAAGATGAGGATTTGTGATATTTATTTTTCATTCAATTTCTTAGACTTTACTATTGTGAGATTTGTGTACACTGGATCTTTGATCCAACAATGTACATTTCATCTTCTTCATGACGCTCTTTACTTTTCTACCATGTATAATACATATACCCTTTCCTTCATTTTTTCTTTGCATTTTCTCACTCTTCCTTCCATTTTTCTTTGTGATTTCTACTATATTGGATTTATTATGCATTTTCACATCCAAAGAGCCCTAGCTTCTATATCTACAATCCCTCTACCAATAACCCCATTGCATGCCCTCTTTCCTTATTTCCATTATCCACAATGCTTGACCTCATATATAAGATGTATTGAACACATGTGGCCTTCAATGTTTTCCCACATCCAATTTTCCTCTGATCTCTATCCCTTGTATCCATCTAAGTCAGTCTCCTTCTTGAGAGTGATGGGTTGGGAATTGGATACACACGACCTCAAAACCAAATTACTACATAAGAACCTTCCTTAAGATATGAGGAATCTATTCTCGATCATTCTTTTGTGTCGTCTTACTCTCAAGGGCTCTGCTCAATCTCAAGCACAACTAGTTTCTAGAGTACCTTTGGCAAAGTGAGGGGATTCCTATTGAGGGTTAAATAAGAATTTTGCAGGTCTGTGAGCATCTACTTAATGATATGTATTTTTGTATCTTCTTCTTCTTTATTGAACCAAGTTACCCCTCTCATTAGTTACTCTGTGGTTTCAGTTAGTCTTTGTTTCTTTAGGCTCGCGAGGACCCACTAGAGTTACTTCGGTGACTTATGTAGGGTTTTTCATTGTTGGGTGTTGACTTCTCACCTCACCGGAGTCAACCAACAAACCTACTTCTTCATAGTGTGCTGGAGTGATCAGGATGAAAATCACAAATAGTGTTTTGATGGGGCTCACCCTCAATTAATTTTGACATGTGACATTTTTAAGGACATTGTAGTCTTATTACTATTTCCTTTCTCTGTGAGTCATGTAAATTTTAGAAGGGCATTCTATACCATGTCACACATCAACCTTGTATGAATGGTGCATGAGCATAAAAGTCTTTTCACTTGAATATGATTTATACATCACGTAAATGAAGGAAACTTGTAAAATCCATAATTAATTAATGGTAACTTAGAAAATTATAATATTTTATGATTCAAAGCCAAAAATTAGTTCTCCATCTAATTTTATGGGTTTCATAACCTAATTATGGTATAATAGAAATGTGATTTTAAGATTTATTTAATTAATGGGAATTTTACCCTTAACTATCTAATTTATAAAAGGCGATCTTGAACCTAGAAGTGGACCTAGGGTTTGACTTCAAATATGCATATATCAGATCTCATGTATGATACATTCTTCCACTAATAATTGGGAAATCACCTATTTTCCTATCTCTTGACTTATTTGAGCTTGAAACCCCTACTCCTATTAATAAGGCTTATTCCTTGGATTTATCTAATTGAGAAATCCTTTTTGATTATTTGTTTATCTCTTATCAAGCACTAAGATTGTTGAATGTTCATGTATCGATATCGTGACCCTACTTGATATATTGTTAATGTCTTCATCCCTCATATTTGAATTGAACTTGCATGTGATTTTATTATGCATTGTGTGATGACTTACTAGCATAATGTAATATGTGTTCTTTTTGGGTGTATGTGTAAATTCCCACACCATTTGTTATTGCATATGTATTAATTATTTCAAACAAATTCAAAAGAGAAGATGTGTATCATATCTTGCTCAAAGTACATGTGTGTTTTTCATTCTATCCCCATATTATAGAGCATATATGTATATTACCTTCTCATTCCAATATATGGTATGTGTGTTATCTCCTACCTACATGTTTTATATTGTTCTAGTATTGTCACATGTAAGACACCATATGCTTTGTTCATGTTTGATATGAAAGTAATTGGCAAGTTTCTTAATGAACTCTTTAATGATGCTTAATCTTTTGATTAATCATTTTCTTGTAATATTCTCTCTTGATATCCATTTAGATGGTTCCATGTCTCTTTTTGATTGGGAGCCTTGATAAGTTTATGATATTCACTTAGCTATTGCCCAATTCCCTATTAAATGTGCATACCATATTAGTTGACCTCTTCCACTATTTATTCTATTGTGGGGTTTGCTTCTCACACCTTAGGTAAAGAAGACTTTGAAATGATGACCAAGTTGACTATATGTCTATCTGAAATACCTTGAAAGATAGTGTAATGACCCCGCCTCCCAGTAACCCCCAATTAAGGGAGACCAAGAGGTCAGAGTCATTATCCCAATTTCTGGATCAAAGGTTCGACAAATAATCTATAATAATTATCAAATTCTACTAAACTAAACTGAAAGGCTGTAATAAAAAAAATTAACTTCGCATACCTTTTTCAAAAACTTGGACATCTACCTCTATCCACATCTGGAGTCTATTATAACTAATCCTCCTTTGTACTTTAATTCTCATTTAATTCCACATATACCACTTTACTGTTTGTTCTTTTCACTTGTACCTAAAACAACGAAAAACAAAAATGTCGGTCAACATAAATGAATTATGCTGGTATGTGGGGGAAACAATAATCGTGCAATTAACTGTAACAACATATTGCAGTCAAATATGATTTAACAAACAACTTTACATTTTTAACATAACTGCTCAATCCTTACATACCCTAACCTTTGCGCTATCCCTGCAGTGGACCTGGATGCTACCTTCCTTATGGTAGATCCCCATTTAACCCCTCATGATCCTACCTAATAGGTGAATCAGTTTCTAGGGTTGAGTCACATGGCACTACCTGTAGGTAGCCCACTCCTTAACTCATGGTGCGCTAAAGAGTTGCATGGCACTACACGTAGGTAGCCCAATCCCTAACTCTTGATAACCTAGACCTTGCTCTAGGTTACCATTTTTTTTAGCCTTTGCAAAGCCACAAAGGAGGACCAGGATCTGAGCCAGTCATGTATGCATACTTATGGTGATAGTCATAGTCAATTTATAGTTGCATGGAATAAAAGTCATCCAAGCAGTTATTTTCAGGCAACTCATAAAACAACCGGGAATTGCCGTGAAACTAAAGTGATTATCCATAAGCGTAACCACATACCTATCAGGCTAATTTGAGATAGAATAATCCAATCAAGAAATCCAAATAGGCAAGCAAGCACATTATGAGATCCTGAAATATGCATACAATTTCCTATTATTAATCATGCCATCAAGATCGATTAAACCTAACTCACTTCCTAGGGTTTCTAGTCCACTTTTAGGGTTTCCATTGCAATTAGAGTTTTCCTTCTTCTTTTACTATTTTAAATCCTAATGATCTCAGATATTAAGGTTATCCTTTAACAACATATAACCCTATTTTCAGATTAAAGGCACAATTAGCCATCAATTGAGTCCATTAAGCCTCTTTTACATCAAAGCTACCATTTTTATCCTTTTAATCCACGACAAGATCATTATTCTCATTTATCATCAATTCATAGTTCATTATGGTCTAAATCACACATGAACTCTATTTTTCATTAATTCTACCTTTATCCATTAGAAAACCCTAATTACTACATTACAAGTATTTATCCACAATTAGGAACTTTTATACTCGAAATAGCTTAGAATTATCATATCTTAACTTTATTCACAATTTTGAATAATTAAAACCATTATGAGTCACATTTACTAATATTAGGGTTTCAAGGCCCATTAAAGCATATTTATGCACATGAAACTCTAAATTAAACCAATTACGTGCAAAGTTCATCCTTTTCATTCTTAATGTATCTTTTCATGATTAACATGCTAATATCAACGTTAATCATCCATTAAACCCTACTAATTACATTAATCATCTTAAAATAGGGTTTCTTAATCATTAATACATTAAAGTTGATAAATTACACTACCTTTTGAATTTCAAGATGAATTAGCCTCTGAAACCATTTTTAATGAATTCCTCTCATTTTTCTGATAAAAATACATATATTATATGTACCAATCCGAGATACCATTATTTAGTTATGAATTTTGTAAGGATTACCTTTTTGGACCAATCAGAGGATGCCACATCGCCTCTATTCATGCAACATTGCTTGCTGCTTGGAAAACATTTCAAAATGACTATTCTACACTTGGTTAAGTGATTTCTCGTTCATCCCGTGGAGGGCATTTCCATCCACATGCCTCTACCGCTTCTTCAACCTCGTGCATCTCGATGGCTGCCGCCCTAGCCACCGATCTGTAGCAAACGTGAGTGCACCCCCTCGTCTCCAGAGTCCGGTGACCACCAGGGACGACACCCTCACCTCCGACGCTCCTCCCCACACTCAGGGTGACCCTTAACTCACAGCCAAGGTAGCTGGCTTGCGCTGGCCATGCCTACAACATGTGGCCGGCCCTGCAGCCATGCCGCTGCTGCTACACATGATCCAGGGCACAATGTCGATGACCAACCTTCCCCTGGTGTCATGGGAGAATCCTACATCGATCAAGCTCATCAACTGGTTCCTCATCACTCCATAGACGCACTACCTCTCATAGTTAGGGTTTTGATGAAGAAGATGAAGAAGAGAGAGAGAGAGAGAGTTGCGTGGGATCTCTATGGAACTCGAACCAGGGCTCTACCCTTTATATAGGGGTGGGTAACAAAGCCTTAGGTAGGTTATTCACAAATTACCAAATTCTTTTCCCAATAGGAACCCTTTTCCTTCAATGAGAAGTAATCGTCTCTCTCCTATTTATCTCCTTGATATTCCTTATTTCATGGATAATTAGAAATACACAAATTAGCTCTTTCATTCTCTTTGTACTTGCCTTTTAATCATTGGTCACAGAATTATATTTTCTTTTAATAGAAAATACCACCTCTTTAATAATACCACAAAATTCATTCATTATGCATCATATTATCCTCTTATTTTCTATTATTGGTATTTTCTCTTTCTTTTTCTTCATTGGGGCTCCTTGAACCCAAGGAACTCTAATATTTTGAAATCCCTTTTTAAGGATACTTATTATCCTTCTAGATACATCTATTTCCATTATTTCTCATTATCTTGTTTATTCCTTATTAAAATATCTCTTTTTGAGGATTTCTCTTTATCTTTCTTTTTATTTTCCTCATTGGCATTCCATTTAACATTAGGAATCCTTTGGATACGAAAATCCACCAAGGATAACTCAATTATACCTCTTTTCACTTCGTTCCCACATTTTATCATTGTTTTCAATTTCTTTCTTAATAAAGAAATATTTAATTGATCTTTTCTTTTCTTATTGCATTATCTTTTCAACTTTGGACTCCTTGGAACCCAAGGAACCCAAGAGGCACGAAATCCACCTTTGGATTAAATTCTTTTGCCTTCTAGAGGTTTCTACATTTTCTTTTCTCCATTTCTTATTAATAATGGAGTTCCTTTTGTCTTTTCCTTGTTATTGGACCCAATAGCCAATAAAGCCCACAAAACAACCATCAAGGCTATTGTAAACGAAATCCATTTATTCAAAACAAATTATATCATTATTTGTTCAAATATCTTTAATATGAGAAATTACATTCCTCACCAAATGAACCCAAAAGTTGGGGTTATAACATCCTTCCCTCTTATAGGAATTTTGTCCTCAAAATTCCACCAAGCAAACAAACAATTTAGGATAAGACTTTTCCATGTCCATCATTGGCCCCTATGTGGCTTTGACCTATCCATGGCACTTCCAAAGAACCTTTATCATCACATATTCTTTTCTCTGAGTTCTTTCACCTTGGCATCTATAAACCTCATAGGTAACTCAGGTCATTTCAGCCTCCCTTGGGGCTCACTAGGTTCATTGCTCAGCACATGGCCTAGGTACCTCACATAGTGCTCTAAATTGGACACATAGAACTCATCACACATTACTTTATCTTGAGGGGTAAGGTCAAGCTTATCCTTCTCCACCAAACCATGCCAAAAGAACCCATGCATCAGAGACTCAACTCTCTTAGCTATAACTTAGAGGGGTCATATTTTGATGTCACATATTCCCCCACAGTGAATTGCATGTCAGACTACTTTGCATCAGATTATGACTCTTGTCATCCTTGGGCTCTTTTCAGCCCTTGCATGATCAAAGTGACTTCATCTGCACACACTGTGGTCTTTTCCTAACCTTCACGAGGTCCCTTCACCAACATCATCTTAATGAAGTGGTGAATGACACAACCTCCCTTGCAGAGCTTCTTTACACCCCGATACTGGCTATGGTGGTTATCATCACATCTTACAAAGGGAAAGAACTGTCTCTATGTATCACCCTGAATGAGCACACATGCTCTCATCAAACCCTTTAGTCTAGATCATACTAACCATTAGTTAGGGGTGATAAGTGGTACTAACATCGAGTTCTTCATGTACCTACTTCCACCTTATGACAGTGAACCTTTAGGTCATACTCAAGAACTTTTGAACTCACATCATGGTGTAGTTGAACCATCTCTCTCATATGTAGTTCAACTGGATCTGTCCCTTTCCAGTACTCTTTCTTTCTCATGTCATATAGGTAAGGCGATTTACCATAACCCCTATTGCATCTTGACCTTCCTTGGTCTAGGGGAGACTCACCAAAACATCCATAGTGATGAACTCCCATTCCCTCTCAGGGACTCTCTTTATCCTCCATAACAAAACACTGGGTTACTGGGTTTCATCCTTCACCTTCTGTCATGCATGGCAACATATCACATGCAAATCCATCTTAAGCATCCAAAATACTACTGTCACTTACTATCTTTGTAGTACCAAGGTGTATCATGATCTCCTGCATGTCATGATTCCTCAAGATTGATTCCCCAGAAACCCCAAACTACTCTAATCGGGGTTTCATCACCTTCCTTTTCAGAGAAGTGCATCTGAGGTGCTACAACCATCCTTTCATTGCATCAAGGACTAGGCTGGCTAACCAAACAACCATTAACTTGATCAATCAATATTGTTACATCTGAGTGTTAGCTAAACTTATCTCTGTTCTAGCTGAGGGTTAACCTAACAACCTCTTCTAGCCTCCATCTAAACTAGGAAGTTGTATCTCATCTAAAGCATCCATTACCACTACACATCCTTAGGTGTTAGGTAAAGTTGAAGACATACACCTCCATGTATTCCATTTATTAACTCATCTCATCTCTAAGTCTATCTTCATCAAGAAAACTCTAATTTGTAATGTTACCTATTCTCTGATACTTGTCACATGATAGAACAAAATTGTATGCATCTCTAGATATGGTTGGCCAAAAGAAACCACATTGTAAAACTTTCAAAGCAGTTTTCTTTGAACTCATGTGACCACCAACTGGACCTGAGTGTCATTGTTCTAAGACAAGTTGGGATTCTTCCTCGGTGATACAACATCTATAGAGACCATTAGCACAGACCTTGAAGAGGTACGGTTCATCCCAGTGGAATTTCCTCACATCATGCATGGATTTCTTCAGTTAATTGTCGATGCATTCAGGGTGGATGACACTGGCTGCAAGGTAGTTCACATAGTCCAAGTATCAAGGAGTAGCTTCCGAGACTTTCATGAGCTGGTCGTCCGGAAGAGAATTATTAATTGGGATCTTCTCAGTTTCTAGGGTGTGGATATGACTGAGGTGGTCTGCCACAACATTCTCTGTACCTTTCTTACTTCTTATCTCTAGATCAAATTATTGCAAGAGGAGAATCCATCTGATCAGCCTGGGTTTTGCATCTTTCTTTTTCAGGAGGTAACAAATAGCAGCGTGATCTGTGTAGACAACAACCTTCGAACCAATGAGGTATGATCTGAACTTGTCAAAGGCATACACAACTGCTAAGAGTTCCTTCTCGGTAGTTGCATAATTCCTCTGAGCTTCATCAAGGGTCTTAGATGCATAGTAGATGTCATGATGTTTCTTTTCTATACATTGGCCCAAAACAACTCCCACAACATAATCACTGGAATCACACATAATTTCAAATGGGTGATCCCAATCGGGAGCTCTGAAGATGGGGGTTATTGTAAGAGCATACTTCAGGTTGTTGAAACTTTTGATGCATTCTTCATCAAAATGAAAATCAGCATCCTTTAGCAGCAAGTTTGTCATCGACTTGGTTATCTTGGAGAAATCTTTGATAAACCTTATGTAGAAACCTGCATGACCAAGGAACGTGTGAACCTCTCTTACATTGGTAGGGATAGAGAGCTTGGAAATCACTTTGATCTTGGCCTTGTCCACTTCAATTCCTTGATTACTGACCCTATGTCCAAGGACAATGCCTTCCTTTACCATAAAGTGACACTTCTCCCAATTTAGCACTAGATGTGCTTCTTCACATCGTTTGAGGATGAGGGAGAGGGGCTTCAGGCATGAGTCGTATGAATCCCCATACATGGAAAAATCATCCATAAAAAGTTCCATGATAGTTTCAGTTAGACCAGCAAATATGGCTGCCATGCCGCGTTGGAAGGTTGCAGGCGCATTACAAAGCCCAAATGGCATCCTTCTAAAAGCATATGTTCTAAAGGGGCAAGTAAAAGTAGTTTTCTCTTGGTCATATGGATGTATAGGAATTTGATAAATACAGAGTAACCATCAAGATAGCAAAAATATTCCTGGTGAGCCAATCGCTCTAAGACTTGATCTAGAAAAGGCATCAGGAAGTGATCCTTACGAGTTGCCTTGTTCAACTTCATGTAATCGATACACATCCTCCACCCGGTAACTGTTCAAGTGGGGATGAGTTCATTATCTTCATTCTGTATCACATTAGTGCCACCTTTCTTTGGGATAACATGTACCGGACTCACCCATGGTGAGTCAGATATAGGATAGATGATTCTGGTAGTGAGCAATTTAATGACTTCACGACAGACTACTTCCTTCATATTTGGATTAATCTTTCGTTGATGTTCAACCATCGGCTTGTGGTCTTCCACCATAGGGATCTTGTGCATGCAAAGTGCTTGATTGACCCCGGTGAGATCACTCATCTTGTAGCCGATAGATTTCCTTCTTTCTTTTAATTCTTTTAGGAGTTTATCTTCTTGTTCGACCGTTAGATCAGAATTTATAATAACTGGGCAGACCTTGAGGTCATCTAGAAACACATACTTTAGTCCCTCGGGTAGGGGCTTCATTTCAGGAGTTTTTGGTTTCTCACATAGGTCTTCAGCTACATTCACAACCTTGAATTCCTCAAATTTAGCTTCAAGATCTTCTGCGGCAACATTTAGTTGGAGAACATGATCTTTTACTTGTTCGTCAATGAAGTTATCAGCAGAAGGGTTTGTTAGATCCACTTCTAAAGGTTTGTCTTATTCATAATCCTCTTATGTAAGGAGTGACATTTGCTCTATGCAATCAATCAAGTAGACTTCTTCTTGCATGCTTGGTCTTTGCATGCTTTCAAAAACTTTGAACTCGAGAGTTTCTTTACCTAGTCTGAGGAGCAAGGTTCCTGCTTCCACATCAATCAAAGCTCTTATGGTGGCAAGGAATGGACAGCCAAAGATAAGAGGGTATATGGTGTCTTCTTTTATGTCCATGATGACAAAGTCACATGGGACATAAGAGTCTTTTCCTACCTTGACTGGGACATCCTCGATGATTCCCAACGGGAGAGTCATAGAATTGTTTGCAAACTATATGGTCATGCCAGTTGGAAGAAGTTCTACAAACCCTAGCCTCTTGCAAAGGCTAAGTGGCATGATAGATATGCTAGCACCAAGATCGGCCAATCCCTTCTTACATGAAGAGTCACCAATATGGCATGAAATCCCAAAGGATCCTAGGTCTTTCTACTTCTTGGGCATCTTTCTATGAATGATATCAGAAGTGGTTGTTGCTAACTTGACCGTCTTGTATTCTTCAGTAATATACTTCCTTGTGAGGAGAGACTTTAAGTATTTTGTCCAAGCCGGTATCTCAGCTAGTGCATCTAGAAAGGGTATATCAACATGAAGCTTCTTCATAGCTTCCTTAAACTTGTTGAATCAAGTATCTAGCTTTGTCTGCTTCAAACGAGTCGGGAAAGGAGGACGAGGTTTGTACACTGGCACATCTAGCTCAGGTGTTTCTTCAACTGCAGTAACAACATGTTCTTCTAAACTTGCTTTGTCTACCTTATCAGCGGTTGGTGGTTCTTTCAGTTGAGATTCATGTGCTGTAGAGTCTTGGGTAATCACAAAGTCATCATTGTCTGTAATAACCATGGGTGTCTTGACAAGAGGATCAGAATAGTCTTTTCCAGACCAGATGGTGACAACCTTCAGTTGTTCAGGATGCTTAGGATTGTTCTCTGGTTGGCCAACAAAGGCTCCAGTAGGTGGCTTGAGGCTAGCTGAAAGTTGAGCTAGCTGAGATTCAATAGCCTTCTGATGGGCTTGCTAGTTTGCTATCATAATCTATTCAGACTGTAATATATTCTCAATGGATGAGAGTTTGTCATTAGGAGAGATGGGACTGACTTGCTGTCCTTGCTGTTGATAAGGGACTTGGTTTGGATTCTAGAACTGAGAATTGTTCTGATAATTGTTGTTGCTTCTGTTCTAGACGTTACCTCAAAAGTTCCCTTGATTCCCAAAATTTGGTTGTTGGTTATATTGGAAACTTGGCGGACCTCATTGTTGATTATTTGAACTAAGTTTTCGTGAGTTTTACACTCCTGAAGGGTTTCCATATTGGAAAATTGGATGGTTCCTTTTCTGATTCAGATTATAATATCCTTGACAAGGGATAGTGCTGGCAGCATTTAGATTTTCCATTTGACCATTATCTCCTTGGCCACAAGTATTACCCAAAATGACATCATAGAGAATGTTATAGGCTAGAGTAGAATGATCAGTGCCTTTCCATGCTTCACAAAATAGTGAAGCTGATTTGACTTGTTCTTGTTATCGAGGGGGTGAGCGTCTTCTTTCATAGGCAGAAAAAGATGATTCAAGATGGTCTTTCTTGGCAAATAGAAGCTTAAGAGACTCAGCGACATACTTATACTCGAGAGTAGCTTCTGCCATAGCTACCTTCAACACTCCTTTACTTACGGGTCTACCCCAGTTGGCTTGATTTTCAGCTCCAAGGGTGACAACCTTCCATGCGCTATCATAACTTTGACACATGAAGTTTCCTCTTGATGAGGAGTCTAAAAACTTCTTGATATCATCATCCGCACCCCTATAAAAGATTTCGATGAGTTGATTCTTAGGGATGCCATGATGTGGACACTTCCTTAAGAGCTCTTTGTATATTTCCCATGCCTCTGCAAGGGTTTCTCCAGGGACCTGAGTGAATTACATTATTCGGCTCCTAATTTCATAGGTGAGAGAAGGAGGGTAGAATTTTTCTAGAAAAACATTTTGAAGTTGTTCCTAAGTGGTGATGGGTTCGCATTGCAAAGAGTTGTACCAACTCATGGCTCTATCGACAAGAGAATATTTGAAGAGACAGAGTCTGATGGAATCATCTGTGACTCCATTATGCTTTGTCATAGCACATAGATCTATAAACCTCAGAAGATGTTCTTGACTATCTTCTCCTTGTTTACCATAGAAAGGGATGTTCTAAAGCAGTGTAACCCAATGTGCTCTTATCTCAAAATTTGGAGCGTTGATGGGAGGAGGTTGTACTGGGTGATGAATGTCAACAACTTTATGTATTGAGAATTCCCTAAGGTCTTTTTGTAACTCCGCTGCTTGAGTTGCTGCTTGAGCTACTTGGATTTCTTCCTGAACTGCAACTCATGCTTCTTTCATAAGCCTGTCTCTTTGTGCATTAAGGGCTTGAGCTACCCTTCGGGTAATTTCCTCCTCTTGTGCCATTCTAGCTTGGTTCTCTCTACTCTGACGATGAAAAGTTCTTTCTATCTCAGGGTCAAAGCTAGCAGCAAGGCCGAAACTATTCGAGCGGTGCATGCACTAGTCTTTGAGGGTACTTAGGATGGAAAGGTCTTTTGGAAGTAAGATGAACGGAGTAGAGTCAAATTCAAGTAGATGCTCGATTGTATAAAAAATAAAAGTAAAATCCTAGATTAGCCTTAATAGAACTAGATTTAACTAGATGATTATGTTGTCCCCGACAATGGTGCCAGAATTTGACGTGGTTCTTACTGCACTAACAAACTCACTCAGGGCTCAAATCTCTGGGTTTTTACCAAAACCTTGTGCAATAATACTACCCGCAAGCGGACGGGTCTTATCACAGTATAGTTGAGGATTGAATCCCAAGGGACAACGTTTTTAAGAATCTTTTAACTAGTCGAATCTAGTTGAATCAAGACTAATATTTAAAACAGAGGTTTGTTTGAGTTTAATTAAACTAAATAAGAGGAAAGTAAAGAGTAGGATCAAAAGTTTATTAAAGATTAATGATAGGAATCACTAGGATGGTCCCAGATTTCACCATCGCTACACATGCAAACACATCCAAACATCAAACATCCTGGCTAGATAAAACCATCCAAATGGAGCTACTGCAAAAAACCCCCATACGGGCATCAGGTTTGCGTAAGCATCACCTTAGGCATTAGATGTCTCGTCGCCATCCAGATCACACACTTATGGCTCCAAAGATACAGATATCCAACTGAAGTTGCGGGCCCCCCATACGGGCATTAGGCACACAGAAGCATCACCGTGGGCTAGATGTATCGTCCCCTCACGGGTCACACACTCACTACTTCAGGGAATCCCAATAGAAGTTGTCGTCAGGGAGTCAACCACATTAATCGTCATTCAAAACCTACGTATAGAAGTTCTCGCAACATAGGAATGAAATAGATAAATGCAAGCAGGTGATCAATCCACAAGCACACATCGAACAATTAACAACAAAATGAAAAGTTATATACAAGCCATGGAATGTTTAACATCTGAACATGTAAGCATGGGAAACGAGGCTAGTCCCCACACCCCAGTGAAAGGAAACTACTTGCTCATGGTGAGAGAAACAAGTAAAACAAGAGAGAGGGAAGATTCTGCCATGAGCATGGTGAAGAAGATGATCACAACTAGGTGGAGAGACAGTCTTCTACACAACGTTGGGGCATATCTGGACTAGGGAAGAACACCACATAAGTCGGGGCAGATCTTCTCTCTCTTCTCGTAGTCCTTGCTCACAGTAGGAGGAGCAGCTCGTGGATGTGATGGCGGCTTAGGCACGACGTAGATGCAATAGATCTAGATCTAGATCTAGATCTAGATGGAGTGGCTTATAGATCTAAGTTTCCACCTCAGATCTGGGTGAACGGGGGCGCAAGACCACCACAGAGGCAGGCTCTTGGCTATGGAGATCGTCTCCTTAGGCTCAGGACAGACATGTAGCCTAACGACGTATGGAGAGGATGCCTTGAATGGAAGGGGTAGGGGCCTATTTGTAGGAGTGGCTTGGCAGGTGCCACGGTCGTGGCTTTGTCTCACAGACTGCGGTCACGGTTGTTTGATTGATACTACGGTCGCAGTTCTGTTCTTGGCCGCGTAGTCACGGTTCCTTGCCTTGTGGTCACGATTTCTATCACACTGACGTTGTCACAGTTTCTTCTCTGGCTTCAGGTCGTGGTTCATTGGATGGCTAAGGGGAAGACAACGAGCAGGGAAGGAGAACCACATGCATAGTGTGCGTTGATTGTGACTTGCAGGTGTGTTATGGGTGTTGGTGATGGTAGACATGAAGCGAGCGGATGTTAGAAGTGAAGGGACCACGGGTTGAAGTCTGTAGATGGCGGATGGTGGAAGAGGAAGATGAGAACTGCGGTCGCAGATTGTGGAACCGCAGTCGTGGTTTATAGCAGAAGGATAGGTCGCATTTCTTGAGTAGGTCATAGTTCTTGAGTAGGTCACGGTTCTTGAGTAGGTCGCGGTGGTGGCGAGGCTGCATGGTCGTGGTGTTGAGAAGGAAGGGACTGCGGTCGGGAAGCGGCAGACCAACAGAGGAGGGGTGATCGCGGTCTGAAGTGGAGTCCAAGGTGACGTCGCTGTGTGGTGAAGAAGTCGCGGTCTACTGGATGGAAGAGAGGTTGCGATGTTGGGTCGCTGAGATAAGTGGTCGCAGTTCTTTTGAGAAAACCACGACCGCGGTTCGGCATACCACCGTTGTGGTTATGGTGATCGCGGTTATATGGTGTTGTGCAGCAGTTGTAGGGGGGCAGGTGGTGACGCTGATGGTGGAAAGCGATAGTGGAGATGAAGGCAAGGCGGAGAAGACGAGGTGCAGAGAAGGCGAGGGGAACCATGGGCTGAGGAGGAAGCACTACGGGTCGTAGTTGGAGCATGGTGAGGTTGAGATGCTGCATGGTGGTGAGCGGCTAAGGCATGAGGTCGAGGTGGAAGAGGGTGGGGGATGCTGTCACAAAAGAGCTTGAAGATGACCACGGTCGTGGTCATGCGTACCGCGGTCACAATGTTGGCAAGTGTATGGTCAAGGTGAGTTGAGGGTATGGCCACGATCGCAGTAGGAGGGAGTGGTCGCGATCTTGGACCCGCTGACAAGTGGTCGCGATTGTTGGAAGAGAAGAACCGCGGGCAAGCTAGTAGATCAAGTCGTAGTTATGTAGCAATCCGACCTGCGGTGTAGGGGATGGAGAGACCACGGGTGACATGTCTGTGGTTAGGGCATTGCCGCTCCCGCAGTTGAAGAGGAAGGAGTGCTAGGTCACGGTCTGTAGTGAGCAGATCGCGGTGATTGTTTGTTGACAGTGGGATGAGTGGAGGGCCCAGTCGAGGCACAAGAAAAGGAGAGAGCCCTCAACACTACTGATTTGAATAAAGAAGAAAAGGGGCGTGACCAGATATATGGGTCGAGAAGCTTGGGCCCAAACTTGGCTTCTTTGACTTAATTAGACCTGCAAATAGGTGTATAAACCCAATTAAAACAATGATAAATCCGATTAAGCCAAGTCAACTCACATATTAGAAGATATAGCAAATAAAAGCAAATAATCATAGCAAAATTGGGCCAAACGAGGCAACTGAACCCGGATGAATGCACATTCATCACCATTTCATGGTACAATCTAGTGTAGTACTAGGACATGTCAATTCTAACAAGGGTATTGAAGTGGACAGGGCAAAGGTTGAAGCCATTGTGAATATGTCTACTCTATCTTCAGTCAAAGACATATGCATCTTTCTTGGCCATGCAGGTTTTTATAGAAGATTCATTAAAGATTTCTCTAAGATTGCGAAGCCGCTGTGTTCCCTACTTGCAAAAGACGCCGAGTTTGTATTTGATGATGATTTCCACACAACCTTTTCTAAGCTCAAGGAGCCCTCATTTCAGTCCCAATTATTCAACCTCTGGATTGGGATTCTCCTTTTGAGCTAATGTGTGATGCAAGTGATTTTGTAGTGGGGGCTGTTCTAGGACAGAAAAAAGACAAGAAACTCCATGCCATCTATTATGCAAGCAAAACCCTTGATGAAGCACAGATCAACTATACAACCACTGAGCCCGCTGCCATAGCAGCCTGAGTTTCTACAACAACACCAGTTTCCCCAACAACATGATTCCATAGACCAGCCGATGGACATTCCAGATCTCGTCAGCTAGTTTTTCCCTGATCAAGAGGGTGGTGGCCCTCATTTTTGATATTTGATCCATGAAAGGTATCCGATTGTGAACTTCATAAGATTGATTGATGCAGTGAGGACACTGCTGATTCCAAGATTTGGGGGGGGCACAACCGGCCCGTAATTGTAGTTTTCATTTTGCATTTCCTTTCGTTTGAGTCAGTTGTGTCAGTTTGTTTTCTATTTTATTCCATGTTCTATTTTCTTCGATCACAATATTAATATGATTTGAGGCTACCATGTTAGAATGAACCCCATGCTTGATCTATCATGTCCTTTGTATTTCTTGTGGCTATATGAAAATATTTTCAAGAGCATGCATGTATCAAATGAAAAAGGAAAGTTCCCATGTACATGATCTTGTTTTGTGTTTGTGGGTTGAAATGTCAATTTTTACATCTTTGATTTCTCAATACATGTAGCGGTTCCAAATTTTTGCGAATAAATCAACTTTGCGACACTTACTATAATACATGATAATCTTGTCAAACTCTTAGTGCATTTACAATCAATTTTTCAGTGAAATTTTTTCAAAAGAATGATTAAAATCTTGCTAGTCTTAACACTCTTGTTGACTCTTTGGTGTTATACCATGCTTGCACTATCTTTTGTTTACCTTTACCCAATAAAAGATGAAAAATGTCCCACATATCATGCTAGCCTAGTGTGAGTCTGATATGGTAATGATGGTTAGGTGATATGAAAATAAAAAAGAGGGTAAAAACAACACCCCAACCGGCATTCCACATGAGCATAAGCCTAAATTAGCAGTCGAATGCCGAAAAACCCAAAAATTTCCATCATCATATCCTTTGAGAAAAGAGTACAACTAATTTGTTAATGTTAGCACTTATTTCATCATCTTATATCCATACTAGCTAAAAATTTTGTAATGTACATCCACTGATTGTTTGGCTCGATTATCCAAATTCATTTAGTGTTGTCTAGTTGATTATTTTGTTTGATTTGGAACCACCATTGCTGAACTTAAATTCTCTATCTTAGATGTCTAAAGTAAGAAGATAACAATGAACACAAACACAATGTACATGGTTGGTTGAGCTGATTGCATATCTTGTTTTCATTTAATCCATGCATGAGCTTGATTATTCTTTCACCTTGAATGTAGCCCTGTTCTTTTTGCCTGAGGATAAGCAATAGTTCAAGCTTAGGGGATTTGTTGTGTGTTTTCTACATCATCTTTTCACATATTATCACACACAAATTTGATTCATTTTGATATCACTTAGCCTCTTTTCATATTACTTTTACCATCTTTTTGTTACTTTACTTATCACATAACTTGCATTGCAGATATGTTCCAAGAAAGACCAATTTCAGAGTTTAATTCTGCTGAAACAACATAATGCACGTCGTTCATGCTAAAGGCATGGCGTGCAATATTTCAGAAGAGTTTTCAATTCACCCAGACAGCAAAATGCACGGTGTGTTTGGGCCTTGAGCACGACGTGTGAGTTTCTAGAAAAGTGCAGAAAAGCAAATGCACGGAGTGCACTCAAATGCACAACATGCACCTGGAGCGTCAAACAAACCAAAATCTACTGGAAAGTCACACATCATGCATTACTACAGCACACGCCATGCGCAGTACATTCTGGAGCAACTGTCGAAGCCTTTGCACGGTGTGCACTTGGAACGCACGTTGTGTCGTTATCAGTTTTAGAAATTTGAAAGCTACAATCTTTTGTTTAAAATGAAGATGGAACTTAATGGGCAATTATCTATGGTCATAATTCAAAATTATCTCATCCCATAGCAAGTCTAGAGTAGAGGAGGGAGATTTTGAGGAGAAAGGAGGTGGTTTCTTGCCAAAGGATCCCATTTCTTCTTCTCTTCTTCTCCATTGTCTTCTCCAAGGTACAACCAAGCTTCCCCAACTTCATGCAGCTTCTCGGGAGAGGAGGCAGTTCATTTTAAAGTAGCTAAAGGAGGATAATTTCATCTCAAAGCCGGAATTCCTCCTTGTGGTTACATTTCTGGATCTTTTTGTTTTTCCTCCTCTAGATCATGTTAAAACCTAAATTTTCTATAGCAATAATGCAAAGCATGATTATGGACGAGTAATTCCCTTTTCTCGGGCATGGGAGAGTAGCTCCCATGTCATAGCATGTATGGAACAAGTTAATTTCGTACTAAATACTATGTTTCTTGTTTTTCCACAATGAAAGTACCGGTTTTATCATCTCTTGCATGTATTGCTGGCCACTTTATATGCATGTGTTCTGCTTTCTTGCTTGATCTGAGAAGATAGATAGGAATGTATGGAGGTTCTCTTCTTGGCAACTCTTTTTCTACCATGAGTGTGGAGATAAATGAGTTGAGGAACATGTTGTGATCAAAAAACAAAATTTATGCATGAGAATGTAACTTTGAGTTGAGATCATTGCACTTACACCGGGAGGTGAAGTGCAACACAACCTTTCCTTTAAAACAAGTGCTTATGTATGTTTAAATTTTCATGTTCCTATGATGTGCTATGATATGTGAGTGAAATTCTAATGTCTAAGATCCTTGATCTCTGAATCTAAACCTCTTTTAGTAAATCTTTTCGTTGTTTATTTAAGTCTAAATTTCTACAATTAGATAAACATCACCATCCTTTTTAAACCGATCTAGATTGTTGAACTTTAGTGATGTTGCGTTTGATTAATTACCAAAGCTCCTTGTATTCAACCTCAACTACGACTACCTCCATATACTTGCGGAGATTGGTTAAGTTTAGTAAATGATCCTTCTTAGGATTGAAACTCGTTAGCGTAAATAGCCAAAAGCTTCTCAGGAGGAGGAATGCGTTGACACGCCCCATCATAGAAGTGGCCAGAAACTAGCGCAGGACAACCAACTCTTTCTCTCGAGTAAGTGGAGGTAGAGGAGGAGGCTCTGAAAAAGGAGGAGGCACGGTGATGACCTGGTGACCCCCAGAGGTGGCATGTGCTTCTAATGTCGTCAACGGCGGCTCCACGTGTGGTATCCTGAATTGTGGGCTCAATAGTTTAGAATATCCATCTACTAGCCTCTCATGGGACTAGGAGGACTCACCACTCTTGTCCATGTACAGATCGGTTCTCCTGAAAACATAGATAGAGATAAGAATCCTAATATAAGTTTGAGATACTAGAATGTCGACTGCTAAAGCTCTGATATCATTTTGTAAGGAGTGGGACTCACTAAGGGGACCACTCCCTACTCTATAATTTTGAGAACACTGTAGCAATTCCCCAAACATATGGACATAGCATATAGATAGAAGGGAATCTAAATCACTCTCAAAATAATATGGAAAAATATAGCATAATGTAATAGGAGCGGAAAATAAGGTTTAATTATTACATGATCCCATTATTTCTAAAAACTTGTCCACATGGACTTAAAAGAAACATAAAGGAAACTATGACTAAATGGATCAATTGCAGAGGGAAATCTAGGCATCTCAAAAACTTCCACAAACTACTACTGATCAGGTTCCTCGAACCTTGGGTCCTCAAGTACAACTCCTCTATGGTGACCACATGCTCCTCTACACCTAGGTGGAAGGGAACATCACCCAAAACATAGGAAACAAAGTATAGAGGTTAGAAAAGGTTGAGTATGCACATATATAAAACACTTTGGGCATTATAATGGGTTATAAGTACAAAAGAGATGTTCCCACAAGAAAGGGGGCTATTTGCAACGAAGTAAGTTCAAGAGAAATGTAACAAAAGAAATGAGGCATATTAAATTTAGATTACAAGAATGATAATAAAAGTATCTTGCCATAACAATTATCCACAATTCCATTTTTAAACAATAAACATTTGCATGCATAACAATGTAGACTAAATATACCTAAAATAGGGCCATAACACCATAGGATCATGGCCTAAAAGAAATAAGGGTGGAAACACACACCCCGGGCAGAAACACACACTCTATATAAGTACGGTTGTGCATAAGTACCACTATTCTAGATATTCTAGTCAAACATGTAGCATGCATAAAATAGAGAGGAAAGACTAGTATTTCAGTCAACTTTTAATAAAAAGGCAATCATAGAATGTGGGGTACAAGTACCCATATAAATAAGGTAGTCCAAAAAAAACTACATGGATATAATGAGTCAACATTAGGAAATATAAATGTTCAAGAATTTAGATTTCATAAGGAATAACAGTTCAAGAGATGCCTCTTTAAAAGAAAGTAGGTTTTAGTCAAATAATGCCCAAAATAAAATAGAGGATGTGCATACCTTATGATCAGACCTAAATATTCAGTAACACCTCCTAGGCTCAGGGTCAAGGTTGTCTCAACCTAGTCACAATATATGTTCATTCAATTAATATCATGTGCATTACATTCCTTGTTTAGAATTCGACCCTACTGTAGGATGGACATTTGATCATGAAACTATGCCGTTAAATCGGTCGTATTTTTTGATTTAAAAAATATATATGTTTGTATTTTTCTACTGAACTAATAATTAGTTATGACTTTTACAAGTTAAAATCATTTACTGATTAAAATGAAAATAAGTAAGGAAATGACCAGATTACCCCTGAGGTATTGCAATCATAATGTATCGCGTGACGCTGAAACTTTGGTTGTGTATTACTGATAACCCATTGGTCAAGCACATGTCAAAATAGGTAAAAAGGTGAATTTGCCCTCACTGACAATACATGCAAAAGCAAAGAATTTCATGGGCAGAGGGGACAATTTCCTCGAAGGGGTTGCTTCCTTCTCCAGTTCCATGGTTGCTTTGACTGGAGCTTGGCACGGAAGAACCTATTCCTTGTCCCATGTCTGAGAAGGAGGAGGATGGGTAGGCCTATCATGGAAACATGGCAATCTCATCAGACCTCTGATCAAGCTTTGAAACTTATCGATAAGGAAACGGAAAGTCAAAAGATCTAGTGCTATGGCTCACAATGGGTTGTGTTAATAACAACATACATGAAGAACTCAAAAACAAACATAGAGCTGAGATTCTATGCACACCCTGTTACTCGAATTCATTGTGGAGTGCTCCTTGGTGGTAGGACTCCAGACACTTGTTGTGCAAGGTCTTGGAGCTATTGGTTCAGAGGGATACTCCATCCATCCATGGATGAGTAGTACGCCACGATGTAGAGGGGAAATTAGTACCCCGCGATGCACTAACACTACAACACGGGATAAGACCTCTTATGGGTTTTCTAGGTGTGCGTTGTAACAAATCCCAAGACCCAAAACAAGATTAAGGACCTTAGGAACTTCTACTGATGAGGTGGCAAAAATACAGAAGCAACATCGCCAGACGTTCAAGCAATCCAAGATAGACAGTGAGAAAATGTGTATACGGAATGACAGAGTGGAGGGTGATGTAGCCCTATTTTAGGGCTCCATCTTGTGCCATTTTGTACTTTTATCACATCTAAACAAGTTAGATTGCAAGTTAATTCCCTCAATATGTGTTTTACTGTCAAATGCACCTATGGACGTTATTTGCATTATTTTTAGGTACTTGGACCATGCATTGGATGGATGAGAGAGAAGGAAGGAGTTCTAGGGTTCCTCCATCCATGGAGGGGCCCAAAGAAGGCTCCAAAGCTCCCTCAACCCACCCCTAATGGCCAAGATTCGACATCAAGCAAAGAAGTCCTTTGATAATGAAGTTTGAAGCCATTTTTGCCTTTGAAGACTCCAGCATAGCCATGGTGCCAAGGAACGGTCGTGCTGGAAATTACACAAAGTTACAGGTTGATGGCCAAATTTTGCAAGCTCCAACAACTCAACCACCATGGTCATGCTACCCAACACGGCCGTTCTATGAAGCCCCAAAATGGTCGTGCTACCCAACATGGCCATGCTAGCCAAAGAACAAAATGAGCCTACTCAAGGGAATGGCCTCCTCTCAAACTCTACCACCACGAACGTGCTACCCATCACGACCGTTCTACCTAGCCCCCACCACGGCCGTGCTACCAGCCTCCATTCCACCACATCAACCTATGTTTTTACCATTTTCTTAGAATGACCGTTCTCTACCACCACGACCATTCCCACTACCACCCACCACGACTATGCTACCACCTAAACCCTACCACTTTCTGCACTATTTTCCTAAACTACCCCCACTTACCCTAGTGCTTCCCCACCACCTATATATACATAGGTGGTGGTTGGGGCACAGAGGTTAGACCCCCTAGATTCCATCACTCCTCTCCACCCACTCCTTGACCATTCATTGCATCCTACTTGCATTTATGCTCACAATCTACCATTTCCACCTCATTTCCACCTTGGAAACCTAGATTTCTAGGTTTTCTTCCATAATCCCCTATATTCTCATACCCATTTGCACCATTGGAGGAGAGAGTACGTCCCCAAGATGCTAGGAGGTGAAGAAGGAGGCTTCTACTTCAAGGTCCATGGAGTTCTACCCCTTCTTTCCACTTCTTTTGCTATTCTTTGATCATGTCTAGCTAATCCCCTAGTGGTGGGCTGTTTGGGGTTAAATTGTGACTTTGATACCATGTTGGGGGAAAATAGCTTGTAATGAACATAATTTCTATCTATGATGATTTCTTCTTTCTTCTATCTCATTTCCTATTTTATTGCATGTGGTGTGTGCCTATAACATGGATTGCTTGCTTTAAGATGTTTGATGACACCTAACTTCTAAGAGGAATTGGAGTGTATGTGGCCAATCTTAGGAATGGCTCCTAGGTCCAATTAGTGGATCCCTATCTAACCCCTTTGTTCCTACATACACATCCCTCCTTCTACAAGTGAGTGTGATATCTAAGTGGCTAGTGTAAGTGTGATAAGTGCAATTTCCTAGAGCTTTCTAAAGGCTGGATGGCTAGTGGCATGAGGTAAAAAACCCTCATCTCTACTCCCATTTCCACCATTAGATCTCAATTAACCTAATACCACTTACCCTAGAGACCTAGAATTGACACATCCTACTAGAATTACACCTAACCCTAGTTATTCAACCAGTAGTATAGGGTACATTCTATTAGCACTTGCCTTGTTGTTTGGTTTGGTAATCTAGATAGAGTTGTGATAATTGCTTGCTATGTTGTGATCCCCCAACTAATATCAAATCACATCCCCCAAATGACCCACCTACCTAATCTCATTGCTTAAAACTCAATTTTCCTTCTTAGCTTGTTCATGCTAGTCTAGTTTAGTTGCTTTTGTCCAATCTAATTAATTGCTTAATCTTGTTCTTTAGGGTTAACTTAGGCTCTTTCTCTCCCTAGTGGTTAACTTGGCTCTTAGTTGTTAATTGATCTGCTAGTGTAGTGTAGTTAACCTTTTCTCTTGTTCTATTAGTTGCTTAATCTAGTTCATTAGACTTTCATGCTTAGGGTAACTTAGGGTTGTGATAATCTAGATTTCATAATTGCCTTTACTTCCTTGTTCACCTAGTTTAACAAATAACCAAATCACCTTTAAACCCTTCAACCCTAATCTCCGCAATAGGAACGCAGCCAACACCAGCCTAGCTGTAGTGCCCCATCTCTCCCTAAGGATCGACCCCTATGCTTGCCCTTCACCTATGCTACAATAGTACCTCGTGCACTTGCGGGTGACCTATTTGGTATTGTGATCGACTTGTTTAGGGTTAATATAAATTTTGAAAAATCCACACGTGTGTTCAAGTCCCATGGAGTGCATCTAGTCACCCCTTGTTGGCTAGTGTGAACAACTCTGGCTCAGAAGCACCAAGCTTTCTGGTGCCGTTGTCGGGGATAGAGTCACTCAGCCTAGCTAGTTAGTGTAGCTTAGCCTTTCCTTTTTCCCTCATCATTTCTATTCTTTATTCTTTATTCACTTTTTCATATTGCCATTCTAACTTGGTTTCTTATTGCTTGTTTGTGTATTGTGCAGGTGACAGATGTGCATTCGCCACACGCGTTCCACTTGTATCGACTTGGTGTTGTATGACCCCGAGGTAGGTAGGAGGAGACACCAAAGTCGCCGCAACCAACACTGAGAAGCTGAGATGGCAGACAAAAACCGTCATGTGAATGCTCAACAACCTCCACCACATCCCAACCACCCACTCCATGAGTATTTCACCCCGGGGAACTACAATTCACCTATTGCCACCTTAGTTGACCAAATGTTGAATCAACAGTTCTCCATTCCACCCGCACTCCTTGGCCTCCTCCCTACCTACTATAGGATTGAGAATGAGAATCCCTATTAATACATCAATGCATTCCTTGAGACGTACTCTACTTTCTATACCCCCACTGCTACCGACGAATCCATCCGGAGAACCCTCTTCCCATTCTCCTTAAAAGAAAAGCTAAAGAGTGGTACATTTCGAAGCCAGAGTTGGTAACTTGGAATGAAGTCAAGAATGAATTCCATAAAAAGTTCTTCCCAATTGCTAAGTTAACCTACATGAGAAGATGCATCACTTCATTTGCCCAAAAATAGAATGAGCCCTTCCACGAGGCGTGGGAGAGGTTCCTAAAGCTCCTCCGCAAATGCCCTCACCATGAATGCCATTGTGGCAACTAGTTCAAGCCTTCTACACTGGGCTTGAAGAGTTGATCCAAAACAATGTCGATTCATCATGTCGGGGTACTTTCATGGAAAAGCCACCCAAGGAGTCATGGCCTTTGTTTGAGCATCTTACTAAAAATCCCCGCCATTAGGTTTCTACAAAAGGGGAGCATTGCGGCTGGAACTACGTCCCTCCACCTTCCTCTATAGCTCCAGCACGCAACGTTGCCAACCCTGACATGATGAAGATGATGGTGGACATGATGAAGATGATGAAGAACCAAGCTGGTGGTTCTCCTAGACAATCCACCATGGTGGTCGATTTTGTTGATGAAGAAGTGCATGCCTTGCACTCTTTTGGAAGCCAAAACAATCAAGGCTCCATATCCAACATGTATACTCCCGAGTGGAGGAACCATCCAATTTTCTCATGGAAGCAACAAAATGAAGATGGGCAAGGAAAAGGGCAGCCAAGGTCAAGGTATAATTCCAAATTTGAAGATGAAGTACTTGGGAGGTTGAGAAATTTCAATGAGGTAAAGAGAGAAGTGTCATCCCAAGGGCAAAATATTAGCCGTCTTGAACAAAGGCTTGATCAAATCTCAATCTCACTTGCTCACCATGAAGAAGGAAGACTCCCATCTCAACCAATGACAAACCCAAACAACGATGGTGGTTATGCAAATTCTACTCAAGGTGCATATGTCCCACCGTGAGGCCAAACATCCCCACTCCTCCAATACCAAGGACCACCACATCAATATGCTCCGCCTCTACCTCACTCATACCAACAACCACCTCTGCAATACCACCCCAACCACCACAACAACCACAACCACAATTCATCCTCCAAAACCCAAATTCACCTCACCAAAGGCCGCCACCACCCCAACAGCCACAACCATCCTCACAAGCCCCTCCTTCCTCCCATGCACAAGTGAATATGGTGTCTGTAATACGGGGGAGAGAAGCTTCTCTGAAGCTTGAAAAAAGGGAAAATAAAGTGATTGAAATTGATGATAAAGGCTCGATGATAAAAGGGTCTAGCAAAGATAAAAAAAGCTCCAAGAGTTTGTTGCTCAAGTAATGCTAGAGAATGCCAAGTGCACCCAAGTTTCTACTGCTCCCAGCATGAACGTAGAAGTGCCCTCACATGTCCCACCCTCTCTTGGAAGTAATGAAAGTGCAAGAGATTTGACTCTTCCGTCTGTTGGTGACAAGGTCATGTTTGCTACACCACATTCCATTGACATAGTAGCACTTGTGGCAATAACATGTTGGTTACCAAAACCTCCTCATGATATGAGAATCACCATCATCCCTCCTCAAGGCCCACTGAGTGTTGCAGAAACATTTGATGCAATTGGGGAGGAATCCCATAAAACATTAGAAGGTCCATCTCTCCAAGAAAAGAGCAACAATGTCATGAATATCCTAGGATCCTTGAAGAAAGGAACATCATGCATCAAAGCATTCTTTTTGTTGGTGAAAGATGTTTACATGGGGAAGAGAAAACTGGTGCTACTACCGCCCAAAGAAATTGTTGCTACAAAATCAGTGAATTTGACAAGTCCTACTATAATTATGCCTAACCCTAGTTCTCCACTAGTAGTATAGGGTACATTCTACTAGCACTTGCCTTGTTGTTTGGTTTGGTAATCTAGATAGAATTGTAATAATTGCTTGCTATGTTGTGATACCCCAACTAATATCAAACCACCCCCCCAAATGGCCCACCTACCTAATCTCATTGCTTAAAACCCAATTTGCCTTCTTAGCTTATTCATGCTAGTCTAGTTTAGTTGCTTTTGTCCAATCTAATTAATTGCTTAATCTTGTTCTTTAGGGTTAAATTAGGCTCTTGCTCTCCCTAGTGGTTAACTTAGCTCTTAGTTGTTAATTTACTCTGCTAGTGTAGTTTAGTTAACCTTTGCTCTTGTTCTGTTAGTTGCTTAATCTAGTTCATTAGACTTGCCTGCTTAGGATAACTTAGGGTTGTGATAATCTAGATTTCATAATTGCCTTTTATTTCTTATTCACCTAGTTTAACAACCAACCAATGCCCTTTTAAACCCTTCAACCCTAATCTCTGCAATAGGAATGCAGCCAACACTAGCCTAGTTGTAGTGCCCCCTATGTCCCTGAGGATCGACCCCTACACTTGCCCTTCACCTATGCAACAATAGTACCATGTGTGCTTGCGAGCGACCTATTTGGTATTGTGATCGACTTGGTTAGGGTTAATATAAATTTTGAAAGATACACATGTGTGTCCTCCCTTAGGGTTGCATATAGCCACCTCTAGTTGGCTAGTGTGTAACCTTGGTGGGAATGGAACCAAGCTTGAAGTAGAAGCCTCCTTCTTCACCTCCTAGCAGCTTGGGGACGTCCTCTCTCCTCCAATGGTGTAGATGGGAATGAGAATATAGGGGATTATGGAGGAAAACCTAGAAATCTAGGTTTCCAAGGTGGAAATGAGGTGGAAATGGTAGACAAGAAGCATAAATGCATGTAGGATGTAATGAATGCTCAAGGAGTGTGTGGATAGGAGTGATGGAAGCTAGGGGGTCTAATCTTTGTGCCCCAACCGCCACCTATGTATATATAGGTGGTGGGGAAGCACTAGGGTAAGTGAAGATAGTTTAGGAAAAATAGTGCAAAAAATGGTAGGGTTTAGGTGGTAGCACGGTCATGCTGGGAAGCACAACCGTGGTGGGTGATAGTGGGAATGGCCATGGTAGTAGAGAATGGCCATTCTTAGAAAATGGCAAAAACACAGGCTGAAGTGGTGGAATGTAGGCTAGTAGAACAGCCGCGCTGGGTAGCATGACCGTGGTGGGGACTTGGTAGAATGACCATTCTCAGCAGCACGACCATGGTGGTAGAGTTTGAGAGGAGTCCATTCCCTTGAGCATGCCAGTTCTGTTCTTCGGCTAGCACAGACGTGATGGGTAGCACAACCATTTTGGGGCTTCATAGAACGGTTGTGCTGGGTAGCACGGACGTGGTGGCTGAGTTGCTGAAGCTGGAAAAATTTAGCCATCAACATGTAACTTTGTGTAATTGCTAGCATGGCCATTCCATGGCACCACAATCGTGCTGGGGTCTTCAAAGGCAAAAAATGGCTTCAAACTTCATTATAAATGGACTTCCTTGCTTGATTTCGAATCTTGGCCATTAGGGATAGGTTGAGGGAGATTTGGGCCTTCTTTGGGCCCCTCCATGGGTGGAGGAACCCTAGAACTCCTTCCTTCTCTCTCATCCATCCAAAGCATGGTCTAAGTACCTAAACATAATGCAAAGAATGTTCATAAGTGCATTTGATAGTAAAACACATATTGATGGAATTAACTTGCAATATAACTTGTTTAGATGTGATTAAAGTACAAAATGGCACAAGATGGAGCCCTAGAATAGGGCTACATCACCACCCCAAACTTAAAAGATACTTGTCCTCAAGTATGCTCCAACTCAATCTCTCTTTTCAATTTTATTTCAACAAATAAGAATGATAAATGCATAGCAATAGAAAATTATTGACGACATGGTCTTGGAAGTGACTAAGTGCATGTGATTCACCTCTCTCCTCTCCTCTTTCACAAACCAATCATGAAATGGGCATTGAGCATGCAAACTTCAAATATAGAGCATAGAATACACAAGTTGTCCATATGTCCTTCATATCATTCCAGGTAGACCATTTCTTGTTGGTGTCAATCAAAGATGACTAGAAGTGTTGTTTCACTTTCATGCATTCAATCTTATGCCTCAAACCACATCAAATGACCCACATGGCTGTGGAAAAGGGCAAAGTGAGCTAGATTTGATGTTTTCTAGCTTAATGGGTATGAAAATATAAGAAAGTTTGGTGCTTCCATGTCATAGGTGTACACACTAGCCAACAAGAGGTGACTAGATGCACTCCACGGGACTCAAACACATGTGTGGATCTTTTGAAATTTATATTAACCCTAAACAAGTCGATCACAATACCAAATAGGTCACCTGCAAGTGCACAGGGTACTATTGTAGCATAAGTGAAGGGCAAGCATAGGGGTCGACCCTCAGGGACAGAGGGGGCACTAGATCTAGGTTGGCGTTGGCTACATTCCTATTACAGAGATTAGGGTTTAAGGGTTTAAAGGTGATTTGGTTGTTTGTTAAACTAGGTGAACAAGGAAGTAAAGGCAATTATGAAATCTAGATTATCACAACCCTAGATTATCCTAAGCAGGCAAGTGTAATGAACTAGATTAAGCAACTAACATAAAAAAGTAAAAGTTAACTACACTATACTAGAAGAGCAATTAACAACTAAGAACTAAGTTAACCACTAGGGAGAGCAAGAGCCTAAGTTAACCCTAAAGAATAAGATTAAGCAATTAATTAGATTGAACAAAAGCAATTAAACTAGACTAGCATGAACAAGCTAAGAAGGTAAATTGGGTTTTAAGCAATGAGATTAGGTAGGTGGGATGTTTGGGGGATGTCGTTTGATATTAGTTGGGGGATCACAACATAGAAAGCAATTATCACAACTCTATCTAGATTACCAAACCAAACAACAAGGCAAGTGCTAGTAGAATGTACCCTATACTACTGGTTGGAGAACTAGGGTTAGGTGTAATTCTAGTAGGACTTGTCAAGTCTAGGTCTCTAGAGTAAGTGGTATTAGCTCAATTGAGAGCTAAGGGTGGAAATGGGAGTAGAAATGAGGGGTTTTCACCTCATGCCACTAGCCATCTAGCCTTTAGAAAGCTCTAGGCAATTGCACTAATCATACTTACACTAGCCATTTAGATCTCACACTCACTTGTAGAAGGAGGGATGTTTATGTAGGAATAAAGGGGGTTAGATAGGGATCCTCTAATTGGACTAGGATCCATTCCTAAGATTGGCCACATACACTCCAATTCTCCTAGAAGCTAGGTGTCATCAAACATCTTAAAGCAAGCAATCCATTTTATAGGCACACACCACATGCAATGAAATAGGAAATGAGATAGAAGTAAGAAGCAATTATCATAGATAGAAATTATGTTCATTACATGCTATTTTCCCCCAACATGGTATCAAAGTCACATTTTAACCCCAAACAGCCCGCCACTAGGGGCTTAGCTAGACATGATCAAAGAAATAACAAAAGAAAGGGAAAGAAGGGGGTAGAACTCCATGTAGCTTGAAGTAGAAGCATCCTTCTTCACCTCCTAGCAGCTTGGAGACATCCACTCTCCTCCAATGGTGCAGATGGGCATGAGAATATAGGGGATTATGGAGGAAAACCTAGAAATAATCTAGGTTACCAAGGAGGAAATGAGGTGGAAATGGTAGATGGAGAGCATAAATGCAAGTAAGATGCAATGAATGCTCAAGGAGAGGGTGGATCAGAGTGATGGAAGCTAGGGGGTCTAACCTTCGTGTCCCAGCCACCACCTATGTATATATAGGTGGTGGGGAAGCACTAGGGTAAGTGGGGTTGTTTAGGAAAAACAATATAGAAAGTGGTAGGGTTTAGGTGGTAGCACGATCATGCTGGGCAGCACGACTATGGTCGGTGGTAGTGGGAATGGCTATGGTGGTGGAGAATAGCCGTTCTAAGAAAATGGCAAAAACATTGGTTGATGTGGTGGAATGGAGGCTGGTAGCACGACCGTGTTGGGAAGCACGACCATGTTGGGCAGAACTACCGTAGTGGGGGCTAGGTAGAACGGTCGTGCTGGGCAGCACGACCGTGGTGGTAGAGTTTGAAAGGAGGCCATTCCCTTGAGTAGGCCCATTTTGTTCTTCGGCTAGCACGACCATTTTGGGGCTTCATAGAATGGTCGTGTTGGGTAGCATGGCCATGGTGGCTGAGTTGCTGAAGCTTACAAAATTTGGCCATCAACCTGTAACTATGTGTAATTGCCAGTACGGTCGTTCCTTGGCACCACGGCTGTGTTGGGGTCTTCAAAGGAAAAAATGGCTTCAAACTTCATTATCAAAGGAATTTTTTTTCTTGATGTCGAATCTTGGCCATTAGGGGTAGGTTGAGGGAGGTTTAGAACCTTATTTGGCCCCCTCTAAGGGTGGAGGAACCCTAGGACTCCTTCCTTCTCTCTCATCCATCCAAAGCATGGTCCAAGTACATGAAAATAATGCAAAGAACGTCCATAGGTGCATTTGATAATAAAACACATATTTAGGGAATTGACTTGCAATATAACTTGTTTAGATGTGATAAAAGTACAAAATGGCACAATATGGAGCTCTAAAATAGGGCTACATCACCACCCCAAACTTAAAACATACTTGTCCTCAAGTATTCTCCAACTCTATCTCTCTTTTTAGTTTTCTTTCAACAAATGAGAATGATAAATGCATAGAAACAAAAAATTATTGACTACATGGTCTTGGAAGTGACTAAGTGCATGTGATTCACCTCTCTCCTCTGCTTTTTTACAAACCAATCATGAAATGGGCACTGAGCATGCAAACTTTAAATATAGAGCATAGAATGCACAAGTTGTCCATATGTCCTTCATATCATTCTGGGTAGATTGTTTCATGTTGGTGCTAATCAAAGATGCCTAGGAGTGTTGTTTCACTTTTATGTATTCAACCTTATGCCTCAAACCACATCAAATGACCCACAGGGCTATGGAAAAGGGTAAAGTGAGCTAGATTTGATGTTTTCTAGTGCAATGGGTATGAAAATAGAAGAAAGGATTGTGGAAAGAATTTTCTTTGGAGTGTTATTACATAGAGCACACATCTTTTCTTTATTTGAATGCTCTTAAATAGGAGCATCCTTTTATTTTCTTTTTTATTTCTTTTTCTTTTCTTTCTTTTCTTTGCCCTTGGTGTAGATAGGGCATATGGTGGATAGAGTGAAGCGGGGAGATAAAGATATGGCAACCACAGACTTTTGGAGGTGTCCAAGGATGATTATGTGCACTGGGGCATCCTTTCATGAGGTAGAGAGGTATGAAGATGGTGAAAGAATAGTCAAATCAAAGAGGGGTCATTAGTGTAGTTTTCCATATAAGATTTCATGCATGTAAGCTAATTCAACACTTCATCTTATGATATCACACCACATGATTGAACAACATGACATTCATACTTATATCAAGTGATTTCACAAGCTCTAAGCGTTTGTAGCTTGCTCACTTCATGATTCAACCAAAACATTCACAAACTTAAGAGAGGTGGTGCACATGTAAAAAGTCAAAAATCAATACCAAATAGTAATAAAATCTAAGAGAACGACATGAATTTGTCAAAGGATTAAAAATTTCATTTCAAACAGTAGAGATTAAGTCAAAACATTATTTTTGGGCAAGAAAATTCAAGTTTGGGCAATATTGACCAAAATGGAGCCAATTTGCCTTCAATCACATCTAAACCTAACTTTTTGGGAAATTAAAGCATAAAGAAGCAAATCCTAGTTAAAACACACAAAATTATCAAAATCTACATGGAAAAGCAATGCATGACATGGAAGAGCAAAAAGAGCAAAATTTTTGAAAAATTACACAAAAAGGCATGAAATTAAAATACATGTATGCATGAATGCAAGCAGACACACAAGGTCAGGATAGACAAGTATGAATGTTAGTCAAACTTTTTGATCATCTTGCAAACAATTAGCACAAGGCACATAGAGAAAAATGTGGTGAAAGAAGGGCTTACCTCCCTACCACCCCAAAATTTCAAATCATGTCGTCATTGGCATGAAATCGAAGTTTAGAATAGTAGGGTAAGGGGTATGGGGTTGTGGAAGACAACCGCCAAAGGCTGGAGTGGTTAATGTAATACTAGGTGAGCAGGATAGGATCACCATGTCTGTGCTGAGCAACACAGCCATTCTAGATTTCCAGGCACACGGCTGTGCTGTGTGGCATGGCCGTTCTGAACTTCTTCCTGTAGCTCCTCTATTGATTTGCAATCTTCTCTTCCACTTTGACCTCCTCCTTGACTAAACCCTTTAACATCATCTTTTCTTCCTTGTACCTATGCTGACATGATTCACAAATAGAATACTATCAAGTATAGTGTGTGTGTGTGTGTGTTTCTTGAAAACTAAAAGAAAGTACGATAAAACAAGGTTTAAGAATCTCAAACTACGTGGGTTGCCTCCCACTAGCGCTAAATTTATAGCCTTCAGCCAGGCTTGTTGCTCTCTTCACTAAGTGTTGACACCCACGTTGTCTTCCTTCTCTTCCACAATGATCCTTTCTAGAGTTTTGATGACATGTGCTTCATACCAAGGAGTGTATATTGAACGGAAGTATGGACTTGATTTCCATAGCTATAAGGGATCATAGTAGCATAGACTGTCACCGAAGTCTTCATTACCCATCGTGTACATCTCCTCTTTAGTAAATATAAATAAATCAAACTTTCTCCTTTTATAAGTGATCGTCAGAGTGCCCGTACACACATTGATTTCTGCACCCACGGTGGACAAGAAGGGTCTCCCCAATATGAGGTACTCTTTTCCATCAATAGGTCCAGAATCCATAATCAAAAAATTGGTCACATATGCAATGTCTATCCTTTGATCCACTGCTACTATTGTGTTTTGCAATATCCCCAAGGGCTTCCTCTTATTCCATCACCCAAGACAAGGACACAATCCACCGATTCCATTTTATTGAGGCCAAGTCGTAGATACATGCTCCATGGCATGATACTTGTCCCTGTACCTAAATCAAGGAGAGTGTGCTCAATAGGTTGTGTACCAATGTAGCAGGTAATGAGAGGAACTCTCAGATCATCCCTTATTCTAGAAAGCCAAGGTCTCTAGGGTAAGTGGTATTAGGTCAATTGAGAGCCAAGGGTAGAAATGGGAGTAGAGATGATGGTTTTTCACCTCATGCCACTAGCCATCCAGCCTTTAGAAATCTCTAGACAATTGCACTAATCACACTTACACTAGCCACTTAGATCTCACATTCACTTGTAGAACGAGGGATGTGTATGTAGGAACAAAGGGGGCTGGCTAGGGATCCACTAATTGGACCTAGGATCCATTCCTAATATTGGCCACATATACTCCAATTCCTCCTAGAAGCTAAGTGTCATCAAACATCTTAAAGCAAGCAATCCATGTTATAGACACACACCACACACAATAAAATAGGAAATGAGATAGAAGTAGGAAGCAATCATCATAGATAGAAATTATGTTCATTACAAGCTATTTCCCCCCAATATGGTATCAAAGTCACATTTTGACCCCAAACAACCCACCACTAGGTGCTTAGCTAGACATGATCAAGAAAATAGCAAAAGATAGGGGAAGAAGGGGGTAGAACTCCATGAAGCTTGAAGTAGAAGCCTCCTTCTTCACCTCCTAGAAGCTTGGGGACGTCCTTTGTCCTCCAATGGCGCAGATGGGCATGAGAATATGGGGGATTATGGAGAAAAACCTAGAAAACTAGGTTTCCAAGGTGGAAGTGAGGTGGAAATGGTGGATGGGGAGCATAAATGCAAGGTGGAGTGCAATGAATGCTCAAGGGGGTAGTAGGGTGGAATAGAAGTAGCTAGGGGGTCTAACCTTCATGCCCCAGCCACCACCTATGTATATATAGGTAGTGGGAAGCACTAGGATAAGTGGGGGTAGTTTAGGAAAAATAGTGCAGAAAGTGGTAGGGTTTAGGTGGTAGCACGGCCGTGCTAGGCAGCACGGTCGTGGTGGGTGGTAGTGGGAATGACCGTGGTGGTGGAGAATGGTCGTTCTAAGAAAATAGAAAAAACACAGGTTGAAGTGGTGGAATGGAGGCTGGTAGCATGGCCACACTGGGCAACACGGCCATGGTGGGGGCTAGGTAGAACGGCTGTGCTGGGAAGCATGACCGTGGTGGTAGAGTTTGAGAGGAGGCCATTCCCTTGAGTAGGCCCATTCTGTTCTTCGGCTAGCACAAACGTATTGGGTAGCATGACTATTTTGGGGCTTCATAGAATGACCGTGATGGGTAACACGGACGTGGTGGCTGAGTTGCTGAAGCTTGCAAAATTTGGCCATCAACTTGTAAATTTGTGTAATTGCCAACACGACTGTTCCTTGGCACCACAGCCGTGCTGGGGTCTTCAAAGGCAAAAATGGCTTCAAACTTCATTATCAAAGGACTTCTTTGCTTGATGTCAAATCTTGGCCATTAGGGGTAGGTTGAGGGAGCTTTTGGGCCTTCTTTGCCCCCCCCATGGGTGTAGGAACCCTAAAACTCCTTCCTTCTCTTTCATCCATCCAAAGCATGGTCCAAGTACCTGAAAATAATGCAAAGAACGTCCATAGGTGCATTTGACAGTAAAACACATATTGAGGGAATCAACTTGCAATCTAACTTGTTTAGATGTGATAAAAGTACAAAATGGCACAAGATGGAGCCCTAAAATAGGGCTACATCAGCCATTTATGGTTACCTCGAGGCCAATTGAACCTAGACAAAGATAATAGCAGCTGCATACATGTCCTCACTGGAGATGAAGATCGACACCAAAAGCATCCTCCCATGAGACACGAGAGAAAATTGATGGGGGGGAAGGTTTAGAGGGGTACGGTGAAGGTTTCTGGGTCGCTAAGGGTTTTAGGGTGAGTACATGTGTGCACTAATTTGGGGAGTCGAGGGGATGGCAGATGCTTCCGCATAAGGGTGAATTTCATGTGTCTTATCTTAACTACCAATCACCCCGAGTAATAGTTCATTGGACTCGACAGGAAGGAGGGAAACTGTTGGTGAAAAAAGTGAGGTTTGGGCAAGTATAGAGATTGCAACGCCATCAGCAAAACGACACTTACATTTTCATCGACTTGCGAGGAAACTAGAGGTAGGGGACGACTAAGTCCCACTACCCGACTACCTAGGTACTCGACCCACAATGACCACATGACACATAACCGGCCCTTGGACCAAAGTCCAGGCCGTGACAAATGAAGTCAATTAAATCGACCCCAAACCTTATGTTAAACCATACATAGTCTCCTAGGGTCTAATTAAGGGTGAATTTGATGTCCAAATGACCCCAAATTTTAAGGGATAGCTAATAAGGATATGGGGAACTTGATTATAGGCTTAGATTTAGGTTTTGGGGTTAAATAAGATGTAAATTTACCATTGTGCATTTATCACCCATTAATTTAATGAAACTAACCTAATGATCAATTAGGGTAAAATCTTCTACCTTGATTCTGATCATGTTCTTCTGAGATCCCAAAACTAGCCTAATTCACAATTCTAGGGTCAAGTATTCTTGGGTTTCTAATATTTGCTAATTAATTTCCAATTTAGGTATTTTGGTAACAATATCATATGGTTTCATTTCTATGGAACCCTATTGAGTAGATTAGGCTTAAAGGAACAAAGTTGAGTTATTCATTCTAAAATAGGGAAGAGTAGTCTTTGAGAGATTTCTAATGAATTAAGGATAAGGAAAGATAAAAGAAAGGTTTGCACCTGGAATTGGGGTTGTTATAGAGTCAGTAACCTTACAACCAAGGTCTTACATATCTTGAGGTAGAGTCTTCTACCTCACCAAGGTCTTACCCACTCTTTCAAGCAGTTGGACACCTTCATGATGGAGATCCCCTCTTTACAACAAGTCTTTATCCTTGAATGATTTAACCACTCTACTCTCTTATCTTCTTGTTCTCCTCCTTCACCCAGAAAAGCTTTATGCACATTCTTCTACATCTTGAAGAAGCTTGCACCTTCTCCTTCACTTGGAGAAGTTTTCACCAACTTGATCTTGAAGAAAGTGGTTGGGAAAAGAGAAGATTTGAGAGCTTTACAAGCATACAATGAAGTAGCTCTCTCACATAGATCCTATCTCACTCATTGGATGAAATGAAGTGTAATCAAGATAGAGAAAGGGGCTCAAGTGAACTAAATGCACTCAACTATAACAAGGACCTTGGATAGCATGAATGGGAAACCTTTGAATGAAGTCCAAGAGGTCCTATTTATAGTTGGGGGTGTCCACTAGAGGGTAGGAACACTTAGGAATGTTTTCTAGCCATTTTGAGTGTTGCAACGGATATAATATTGAGTTTTGCAACTCCCTAATGACTAGAATCACTTTTCCTACACATTCCATATAGTGCATTCGGCCGAGTTTTCATAAAGGTAACTTGACCTATTGCACTATGTAACAAAGCCAATTTGAAGCATCAGTCAAATTTGTCCTATGTGTAACTCAACCGGATTGCTTGAAATCAATTTTTCTGAGTGCAAGGTTCGATCAACTTCTTTGAGTTGGCAAACTCGAGAACCAAAAAATTCTCAAAATACATCAAGGGTTCAGTCAAGTTTTGACCAACAAATAACTTGTAATGAATTTTGGAAAATTCTTTCTGAGTGAACAAACATTCGAATTAAGGGTTCCAAATTTTTTCTTGTCTTAGTTACAAGTAATATCATCAACATAAATGATTACAAACAAAATTTCATTTGCATTGCTTTTGACTTGAACTAGAACAAGCTAGGGCTTGATACATTTTATCCTTTTTATGTACCTAATGTCTAAAATTAATCTCAAACAAACATATTAGATACATATGAATGGAATGGTTAAGTCATTATTGAAATATGGACAATGTGTAACACTTAGGTCAATATTATCCCCCTTTTTGATAATGGCAAACCATTCCTCAACATATTGAAAAGGATATGAAATTTAGTCCTTTACCTTTGAGAAAGGATGTGAGAGTTAAACATTTACCTTGTGAATTGCAAGGGAATACATGAATGAACAATGTGGATTACTCCCCCTCAATTCATGCTTACCTTTTCCTGCATGGTTAATCTTTCCACAAATAACCATTGCACATCTACATACTATATGGTCCTTTATCCAGTTACATGATATATGAATAATTGATAAGAAAAGGATCATATAAGCAATAAAACAATATGTATGAGTTCACACTTTTCCCCCTTTTGGAATTATAGAAAAGGTAGGGGGTAGAAGAGCTAAAATGCACGTCTTCTTCACATGCAAAAACTAAACAAGAAACCACATACTACAACACCAAACAGAGACAAGGCAAAGCGAGACAATCAATCCATGGATTGATCCAAATATGGAGAACATACCAAGAACTCATAAGATAGAGAGAATCAAAGAGTTAATGTACATGAGATTAGGATTACAACACTAAACGTGTCCTCTAGAGATAAAAACTAGAAACCAATGAGAAACAATGAGATGACAAAATAGTATGTCTCAGATACATAGTGCCCAAATATCTAATACATGATAGTCTAGGAAAATATCTTGAGTTATCAACTATAATCCTTTTGGTATTAACGTTATAAATATTCATCTCAGAATATTTTGTACAAAAACCATTTAGATGTTTGATCATTGCCATGCAAGATCATATCTTTGAAATAGAAACATTAAAACTTACTTTATTGATGTATCATCCTTGTCATATAGGATGCCTTAAAGTGATTGTTTCTATATTGGCATAATGAAATAGTAGTTCTACTAACTCTATTACATGCTCATTGGGCTAAGATAAATTTAAATGTTTCTGCCTTGTCCATCATTGTCCTTCCATGAAGGGTTTTACTTCTTATCAGATCCTGCATATCAATATTCTGATCTCTATTTGGTATCACATACCAAATTGAAGAAGTAATCAAATTTATCTTATAGCATTTATACCTGAAGTGGATGGCTCAGTACCTTCCTTCTTCTTCTTTGATTCCTCTAACTAGAGTGGGAAATTTCTTTTCTAATGTCCAGGCTGGTGACAATGGTGACAATCACCTCTTACTTTCTTTACTCCTCCTTTTTCTTTAAGATCTGAAGACTTGGGATTCTGGCTATCTTTAAAACCCTTCTTAGCATTGCCTTTGTGTTTATATTTCCCCTTTTTCTTACTGATCATCATCACAAACTTGGGCTTGTCTTTCTTCCTTTGTGTCTGAGATGTTCTCAACATGTCCAACAACTCTGTCAATGACTTGTAAAAGTCGTTCTTATCATAGTTCATGACAAACTAACTATATGACTCTGGAAGGAACTGTAGAATCACATCAATGGCTAACTCTTGACCCAAGGGGAATCCCAGTCTGCCTAGGTTCTCCACATACCCAATCAACTTGAGTACATGAGGACCTACTGGGTCACCTTCTACCATGTTACATTTGAACATTGCCTTGGAGACATCATATCTCTCTTGCCTTACCTGATCTTGGTACACATTCTTAAGATGTGTGATCATCTTATCACACCCATAGTCTCATACTTCCTTTGCAACTCATAGTTCATGGAGCATATCATCAGACACTTGACATCCATGACATCTTCAGTATGCTTCTTGTAAGCATCCATGTCATCCCTTGGTGCATTTTGTGGTGGTTCCTCTGGTTTTGGCATTTCCAGGACATAGAGCTTGTGCTCATGTGTGAGAACGATTCTCAAAGTCCTGAACCAGTCGTGGAAGTTGCTCCCAGTTAGTTTTTCCTTCTTAAGAACTGATTGTAGAGAAAAGTGATTGTTGTTTGTTTCCATTTGATTCTATAAAAGAATTTGCAACTTTGTCAAAAACTCATTATTCATTTGATTTGATTAAATTTGGGTGATAATAATTAGGTATTTAATTCATTATCATTACCAACACCACAAAATAGAGTTAATTATCAAGGTAAGCAACTTTTGCCAATTGCATCATATGCAATTCTTGATATACGATATGCATAACTCCTTGCCATATCATCTGCATGCTTCTAGGCCTAGACACTTTGAGAATCACCATTTAAGCTTGACCCAATAGCCAATATGATAATATTGCATCCCTAGGAGGCAAAACCTACATTATTACCATCACACTTCCACAAGGTAGATGACACACCATGCAGAGGTGTAACCTACGCTTAGTAGGACAAGTTTTTCATGTGTATTGCTATTGCAAAGCATCTTAAACTTAATATGTTTGATTGAGAGGTTATATATATCATATATCTATACATATATTGTATCCAATAACCACATATCTAGTACGTATCATGTACATGCTATATCCCACATCGTAAACATGCAATATAAAACAAAAAACAATGGTTATGGCATGTCTACTTGTAATTCATTGGAGACACAAGGAATTACTACCACCTAAGTCAATCATCACACAACATGTATGAACCTACTGTTGGTGTAGACTTGTGCTTGCCAATCTGGGTAGATCGATTCAACCCTTGAACCAGTCGTCTCCCCTCTTGGCCAATCACTTGGTCATCATGGACGGTCGTATGGCCTCCAGTCCGACTGATATTTGGACCCCTTCCAAACAATCGGTTGGGTCCACCAGGAGGTCATCTAACTCCATCGTTCTATCCTCCATGGTCCTCTAAATGGTCGGATCATCTCACAAATTGGTCATCTCATCCATTGATGATCATCTTTCTCATCGTTGCAAGAAAGGACACTATCCTATTTCTATTAAACTATTACATTATAAAGAGAAACTTTGAGTTAAATTTGAGGGGAGCAAAGTTAGGAAAGAATTAACTTTACATTGGGGAGAGGAAGGTAGAGGTTCAGTACATAGACCAAAATAAACAAGAATAAAATCATACCATCCAACCACACACAGATTTAGGGTTTAGGCAATAACCATGCTACACATCCACCATCAAAACTACTTTTAGGGCGATGCATGTAATATATATATATATATATATATATATATATATATATAGTTTGGGGTTATGTGGTCTTTGATCAGATACCCATATGAGACAGTTTAAATATTTGCATGTATGCAATAAATAAATGATTAAACAAAAAATATGATCATATTGATTGTCCTAAATCATAATAAATTGACGTGGCTCTAATACCACGATTGGAAAATTTAGACATAGAGTATAATAGCGGAAATAAATTATATATATATATGTATTCCCATAACAGCAAGATCACATCAACTACTATGAAATAGGAAGGATAGTTTAGCGAGTTATACCTGACCCTGAAGCAAGTCTAGCGACAACAACTTGCTTCAATGCAACTGTGCACTAGTTGCTCTTGGATGTTGGTTGTGCAGATCTTGGTCTTCACCATGAACAACAAACACAAAAAATTATACAATGACTCATGTGGTCTCGCTAAGGACTGTAGGTTGACTTTACTTTTTGAGCAGCATCCAAAGGACTCCTACCTCTAGAGTAGTCCACACAGACCAACTAGAACTCTTGTCGTTCAACTAGAACAGAGAGAAAGTAATTGTCCCTCTCATTAGTGTACTAATCACCAACTTTCTCTCCCACAACAATGGTTCTCAATTGTTCTCTCATGTTGCTATCCCTCCCTTATCGGGTAGGACTTGCATGGGATCTCTTGGTTATCATAGCCAGAAAGGACAAAAATTGTCAGACGAAATGATTCTCAGTTATTTGTGTTGTGCTTTGGGAAGCCCCCAATACCCCTCTATTTATAGGTGAGGTTAGGGTCAGGGTTCCCAGTCTGTACGTGATTGTGCGGGAGTGGAAGGGACAGTAAGATCTTGAATTTTCATAACTTATGACACTCTAAATGGTCATCTGGCACACCTAGATAGTCGCCTGGTGCACAAGGAGGTCGTCTCCCCACTGCGAGATGGTCATCTGGCAATTTCCCAATAGCACACGAATTTGGCAATTCAATTCCAATTAATATTACATATTAATTTCCTTACACCACAAGTAATGCGCAATTGGATAAGTTCGGGAAGCATCCCAAACCTTCATTCGACCCAATTGATCCATCTCACCCATGTGAGATTCCCATCTCATTCACCCAGATGACCATTTGATGAACCGAGCTGAATCGATTGGTTCAACCAATCGGTTCATAGAGTAAAACTTAGCCAATTCGAACACAGATTAGCCTGACAACCCAAATGGCCGTCTCAACACTTGAGATGCTCATCTAGATGCAAAAAGGGCTGTCTCACCCAATGATATGGTCATTTGGCAATTTAATCAGCCAATCCATTGATCTGTCGCTTGATTTGAATACCTAAATGCTTTATTAATCAATCCAATTGTCATTTAAGATCAAACTCCTCTTTTAGATGAGTTCCTTTATGTGTGACACTATAGGTCCCAGATCATGTTGGTAGTGAATGTCCATAACTATCTTATGACATCACAAGAAAGGATCATGGACTAGTCACACATCAGTGCTACCCAAGTGAATGGAAAGTTGGAGAACAACTTCAGCCTACAATCTGTGTAAGGTGTTGTAGTGATTGTACAATTCCTTTGTCTCTGATATCCAGTGTGAACTCAAGGCATGGATCGTCTTCCTCTCAATGTTCAACTCATGTTTCTTGAACCAAGAGTAGACTATCTGAGATAATGTGACCTAAATATCATATATTGATTCACATGTGCATGTGCACGCATTTCCCAGTCTCTCTTATCAAGTGGCCAGGATATCATACTCTAGTAGGAGGGACAAATCCCATCTCTATCACTCACTGTATATCCCCATGTGTTAAAGTCACCCAATCATCACCATTATAACAACCCATGTTTCAAGACTACGTTTGATGATGTCAAAGAGTACCCAACGACATGTGATGAGTGTAGTGATTTCAGGTCTAAGAATCACAATCACCACCTTCACTATGAGAGATGACTATGACCACCAATGATGATTTCCATGTGTCACTCTCAAGGTGGGTCTGTCTGATACACTGTTCCCTAACATGTATCTATGTGCTTGGTTTGATATTGTCATATCATTACTAACAAGATTATGTCATCAACCAACCCACACTTTATTGTTTAGTGTTACTGGTGTCTATCTATCTTCCACAGTAACAACCGACTATGGACATGATAAGAATGTACAAACTCTTAGCATTGGTATGATCTCATCCTCCAAGGCTAATACTTGAAGACATACATCATTGAGTATTTTCATTCTTTAGATGTATATAATATTTCATCATTATCTCATAATTGAGTGAAACCAAATGAATTGGAATCTCGCCTCTATAAATATTAATCAAATCATATATGGTATATGCCACATCAATTACATGATTTTCTCTATGGGCATACCTTACCAACACATCAATCATAGGTTCAAGGTAAGCATCGATATCATTCCCAGGTTGTTTGGGACCCGATATCAGCAATGACAACATGATATATTTATTCTTCATACACAACCATGGAGGATGATTGTATACAACAATCATGATAGTCCAAGTACTATGTTGGTTGCTAAATGTTTCATATGGATTCATCCTGTCACTACAAAGTAGAAGTCTTAAATTTCTGGCTTCTTTGCCAAATTAAGGATACAATAAATCAATCTTCTTTGATTGTGGGGAATCAGATGCATGTCATAACATACTGTAGTTGTTTTTCCTTACCAATGCATGCCAAGATAAATCATATGCATCTACAACATTAGAAAACAAGCGTCAAAACCAGGATATTATAGGCAGATACCACATCACCTTGGAAGGAGACTCCATTTTGATCTTACCCAATGTCATCCTTTTGTACCTATACGCCCCACATTTTGGACATTCTTTGAGATTGATATAGTCCTTTTGAAACAACACACAGTCATTATGGAATGCATGTATTTTCTTAGCTTCCATTCCCATTTGGCACAACATATTTTTTGTTTCTTATGTTGATATTTGAAGCTTGTTGCCTTTAGGGAGAATTTCTTTCAACAAAGAAGTGAAGCTTTTATCACTCCATCTATTGTTAGCCTTCAGAGTATACAATCTCAACACAGTGCTCAACTTTGTAAGCTTAGTACAACCTAAGCATAATGGTTTCTCAACATCATGCACAATATTTCTAAATAAGGGAGGTGGGTCTATAACATTAACCCCACAACTATCAAGCATCACATCAAACATGTCTACTATAATAGGTTCATTCTTATAAACATCATCAACCATTTCTTCTTAGACACATCTACCACTACCAACATTTGTTGATCTTTCCTAGGAATCTCTTCATGTCAGTACCATTATGTATATCCCTATACAATCCCATTGCACATGACATGATATCTGATCGTGTCAACAATGTCAACTTTTTAGGTTGTTGCTACAATTCCTACAAGGGCAATAGAACCTACTCTCCATGTTTTTTCTATGTTCCTCTACAAATCTTACAAATTCATTGAGACCATTAATAAACTATAGAGTGTAGTGATTTGGTTTAGACATCCATGATCGGTCCATTTTTTGTATCATTAGATGGGATATGAGTAGCTCATCAGGTATTATCTAATAATTTAATTTTAGGGAGAAATATAGTTGAATAATTGACCCCTAACCATATAGTAGCATTCACATTCATGAATGTGTACCACCTATCCCATTCTTGAGAACTTAATATCACTAGTAAGTGCATAACACATGTTTGACTTTAATAAATTTTGGTAGCATTTCTCCGTAGTTCTCCAATTACACTGATGTAGATGAGCAAATACCCACATACATATGCACCCAGAGAACAAAAGGGGAAATGTTATCAAAATTTATTGAAATCGAACACACAACATACACTTACATCCTAAGTGAGATCAAGTGCTCAAGAACAATCCCAAATTGGGGACTTTCCAAGGTTTACTCCTAATGAGTAAATCATGGACGTATTTCTAGGCCAACAACATGGTTTAGGAATAAGGGTGTGGAAATTAGGGTTTATAGATTACATTTATATAATAGTGTTTACATATTATGGTTTACTCATAGATTAGAGTTTATTTACATCTTCCAATTGATAGATTAGGGTTTATTCACATATTCATTACAATATCTCAAACTCATCCATGTATGTTCCTTACCATGTTACATCATACTGAATGAATTCATTTAGATTTAGTGTGACACATCTCAGTTGAATCAAATATCTAATGTTTAGGATATCTACACATTAAGTGGGGGAAATCATATGATTCAAGCAAGATAGTAAAAATAAGCATCTACATTGTCAATTCAAGTTATTTAGAGTCATTTTCATGCAAGAGTAATCATTAGAGCATATATAATATCCTATTGAATTTAGGTGTCACAAACACCATAAAGATACTAATTTGTTTGCTTAATGTAGTATGAATCAACATTAAATACATAGTTACATATATGCATTTTCATCACAATCATATAATTCATCACAATCTAATTAATTTTCATCACAATTCACTGTGATTTTTATTAATTTCATCAAAATAGGGTACCTAATTATCTCCATCTCCCTTACCCCTCTCCTCCTTTCTCCTCTCCTCTCCTTCCCATACCCTACTTGAAGCTTTATCTGCTAGTTCTTCTTCCTCTGCCTCTGACAGCAGTTCCTCTTCCTCCACCGATGTCGATCGCTCCTCCTCTTTCTCCTCTATCACCACAAGTTTCCTCTCCTCCTCCTTCTTATCTTCCTTTCTCTCCTCTATCTCTGTGATATCTCCATCTCCCTTCCCCCTTTCCTCCTTCCTCCTCTCCTCTCCTTCCCCTACCCTAGTATGATTTCTTCTCAAATATGAGAAGAAATCATACTAGGGCAGGGGAAGGGAGATGGAGATATCACAGAGATAGAGGAGAAAGGAAGAGAAGAATGAGGAGGAGAGGAAACTTGTAGTGGCATAGGAGAAAGAGGAGGAGCGATCGACATCAGTGGAGGAAGAGAAATTGGTGTCAGTGGAGGAGGAGGAAGAACTAGCAGACGAAGCTTCATGGACTCAACTAGCGGAAGTGGAGGAGCAGTTAGAGTAGCATCGAGGAGAAGAGAACCACCACCAAAAATGTTGAGGGCCGGAGAAATGACAAATCAAAAATTATTTGAGCACATGATTCCTGAGAAATGTGGGTAGGTGAAAGAGGGGGAAAGGTTTCTCATGGGGTTAAGTAGCATTGATTATTGGTAAAACCAACAATCTAGGATTTAGGTTTTCAATTTTTGATTGTATATAAACAACCTCCGGTCGAAACACAACTTTGTCACTGATTTTCTATGATAAAATGATGCCTAACCTCACAAACCAGCAATACCTATGTTTTCGATGTTGATTAGAAAAACTGATGAGAAATATCAAGTGGGGGTGGCAAAATTTTTGCGGGGCATGTGGCATGAACATATTTCTCATTGAATGTTGTACAAACAACTGACGAGAAAGGCCAATTGTTTTCCAAAGAACAGATGGTGTGTGCACCTCTTTATCATGTCGGTTGTATAGAAATGAATCAACAACGTAGGGTTTTTGAAGGTAAATGAAATACTCACAACATTTTGTGCAAAATTCTAATTTTGCGGATGATGTATAACATCAGGTTCTTTGAGAAATGACCGATGACAAAAATAAAGCACATCCTATGTTTTCTTAGCTAGTAAAACCATGGTGGTTGTCTATTAAGAACATGCACTTGAGATAACACCATCAATATTTCTTGAAAAAATAATCGACGCAATATGTCATATGCGTACTAGTGAACCTAAAAGGACAAATTGAGTACAAAGGTTTTCAGACCATTTCAAAGTGTTGAACATGATGAAATCCTTTCACCAATTGTCATGCTTGCTATTGAAGCTTATCTAGACTATGTGATTTGGCATATGAAGTTTAAAATCACATTTTCTTTAATGCAAACATTTGAGAGGGCATGCACATGACACAGCCAGAAGGTTTTATAACTTCATTAATGCAAATAAATATATAAGCTACAAAGATCAATCTATAGATTGAAACAAGCATCTTAGAGTTGGAATCTTTAATTTGACAAGATAGTCAAAGAGTTTGACTTTAGTCAAGATAAAAGATGAAATTTGTGATTAAAAAATATTTAGTGGGAGCATATATATATGTATATTCCACATATTGATGGGGAACAACATCCCAATACTGTAAGTATTAAAACCTGGCATGGAAATAACCTTCAACGTGAAGGATTTAGGTGAAACATCCTATGTGATAGGAACTGATATCTATAGAGATAGTTGTGGAAATTTCTTGACCTAAATATGAGCACTTTACAGGCTAGGTGTTGAAAGGGTTCAGCATGAAGGATTCAATGAGAGAGAGAGAGAAAATATGTTCATATTACATGGGATAAGTCTCTCAACAACCTTGTTTCCAATTTTTATGAAGAATGGGAAAAACATGAGTAAGATGCCATATGCACTAGCAATTGGTTGTATCATGTATGATATATAATGTACTCATCCCATAATCTTGTATGTATTGAACATGACAAGATGATATTAATAAGATTTCAATGAGTGTCAGTGGAATGCCATGAAGAACATACATAAGTACTTGAGAAACACTTAGGACTAGTTCCTAAATTATGGCAATAAGGAAGAGTTCGATATAAAGAGTTACATTGATGCAAGATTCTTTATGACCACAATATAGAATTTGTGTTTGACCATATAACTTAAAAGTTATAAGTTGGAAAAGGTTTTGGACAAAAGACCATTATTTTCATTCTACAATAGAAATTGAGTATCCTACTGTTATGAACACATGAGTGGATACTATATGGATCTAGAAGTTCATATGCATGAACTTATAGATGTTCCAACCATTGAAGACACATTTAAATATCGTGAAAACAATGGATCTATTGGTTAGGTAGGGAATATCAAATAGCATATTACAATGAATCCTACTCATATGAGATGTCATACAACAAAGAGATTTGAAACATGCAATATACTGACTAAAGGCAAAATGTTGCTAACCCACTGGATTAGCACTTGCATAGAAGAAACATGATGGACATGTCTAGATCACTAATAATAAGACTCGTGGGTGATTGTCTTTAAGTGCAAGTGGATTTTGTTGGTATGTATGCCCAGAGAGCCAATCATATGATGATTGAGATGGCATATCATGTAAATTATTTGATTATAAAGGCAATCTTCCAATTTGTTCAATTTCAACCAGTTATTAGATAATGATGAAACATAATGAATATCTAAAGAATGACATTACTCAATGATGTATGTCTTTGGGTTGATGACTTGAAGAATGAGATCATACGAATGTTAAGAGTATGTACATTTTTGCAATGTCCATAGTTGGATGTCATTGTGGAAGGTTGATAGATGATAGTGACACATAAGACTAGAGTGTGTGTTGGTTGATGACAAAACCTAATCAATCATGATATGTGATATCAAACCAAACACATATATACTTGTAGGAGAATAGTGTATCAGGCATACCCACTATGAGAGTGATACATGGAAACCATGGATACTTGTAGGGGAACAATGTATCAGATAGGCCCGTTGATGTGTGTAAACTACACATATGAAATGCAAGTGCACGTATTGAAGTAATATAGGCTAAAAATGGCTCAAATATCAAACTCAAGGAAATGTGAATCTAGAGACTACTACAAACAGTGACCTGATCATCTAGACTTATGGAAAAGAATGATTGGTTGATTAATTGACTAATTGTAAGAGTTAAAACTAAATTAATTGGTTTGTGATCAAAGATGGAATTGATTCCTTAAGAATACAATTTTAACACTGTTTACACTACAACTAACATTATTTCATTAATATTTGTTCCTCCTTATCCTAGAGAAAGGGACCTATAGCAAGAATTACCTACTCTTGTAGCATAATTCACTACCTAATCTAATATAAACCCCACTCTTGTAGAGATTTAACTATTAGTTAGGTTCTTTACTTAATCCTCTAGGTTATACCCTTCACAGTCATAAGCCCTCTCTCGAGGCGCGATCTAAGCTATGTAAATCTATGACATGTCCAACCCTTAATCCCTCTCTCGAAGTAATTAAAGGTCTAAGATATCAACTATGGTGATCACGCATAGATAATTCATGAAGCAGTCATAGAGTTATCTAACAATTAAGAGAAATATAGATATTAAATCATAATGTCAAAAAAATGCAAAACCAGACTACTCCTGGGACCTAAGGAACAAAGGGGATTAGCTCCATATGATTTCCATTGTCATCACATGGGAGAAGAGGAGAAAAATGTAGGAAATATTAGAAAACTAAAGTAACCCCCTAGAGAAGCTAGTCCAAATGACTCCCTCTGACGAACGTGACAATTTGTTGTCTTCTGACTACAAATCTGCCCACTGGAGGTGCCCGAATTGTTTGGAACATGGCCATCTCCTCTCATTTCTCCTCTCTCAACTCTCGATTGTCGTGCAATGGAAAAGAATATGATACCTAGGTTTCTCCACACTCCTCCTAAGTCATAGAAGTGACTTAGGGTGTCAATAAGTCTTAGTTGTTAGATTAACTATGATTTTAGATCTGGCATGATCATGTCAAGTCGGTATTACCCACTGTGTGTCAGTAGTATACACACTCTCAATTAGTCATGATCTCTTATAATCTGTCAGTACTATCGAGTGGACCATCGGTAGTATCAAGATTTTCTCTAACCTTCCATGTTGGATTTTTGACATAAGTCGGTACCACTGAGCTAACCATCGGTATTATCAAGATTTCATCATGGGTGCTCCTATTGATCTATCAATAGTACCGATCCCTTTGTTGGTACTACCGAGTTTCCTCGAGTCAGCCTGTTCCTTTTCATCAAGTTTCAATACCACTGACAGGCATGTCGATAGCACTGAGATGTGTTGTTTCTTGTAGATTCACATGAAATATAAACAATGATGAACATAAGCTCCAAAATAATGATAATCAATCAAGAATAGTAAAAGTAACAAATATTTGATGCAATTAAGTGTCAGAGGCCAATGATGCTATATAATGCACAAACGATATAAAAACAAACAATAAGTGCACAAAATCCATAATAAATAACCTGTGAGAATGCCAATTATTTAGTGTATTAAAATCCCCTAAGCTTAAATGTTGCTCATCCTTGAGCAACACACACTCAGATCTATTTGAGACAAGTCAGCAAAAGGACACACGATATGAATTTCCATTCTCAACTATCCCCGCCTGACGGTCCCAAACCGGCCTTTATTGACCACTGAATAATCAACTACTCTAAAGTGACCAAAAAAATCATAAAATATGTCCATCTTCATATCAATGAAACACTATCAATAGAGAAGTTAATATTATAGTCATCCATGCATTCACCTCATGCATCATGTGATTTCCTATCTACATTGCTATTTCCTGACTACCAACTAATTCAAATCAGTTTTCCTTATAAGAATGAATGAGGAGATCGATCATATTTGTGGCCTACCAATAAGAGCAATGAATGAAAATGAAGTAGGTGATTTATGAAGAATCACAAGTATCATCTAAATCATTTATGCAAAAATAAAACATGATGAACCTACATGGTGAAGGTGAGAAAATATGTGGATGCTAATGCCTACTGTTATGGGTGGATTGATGTATGCACTGAAAATTTCATCTGACTGGTGCAAGTGAAATAAAGAATACATCATGTACATGATTTAATCTTCCTTGGAAAAGAGATCCACAATGAGTCCAAGGAATTCTTTTCTACCTCTTTTTTCAAGTTTTTTTTCATTAGCCCATGCTTTAGCATGATTGAAGAGTATGTTCGGGATCCACTACACTAATCACACTTTTTCTTTTATTTTTATTTTTCTTGTATTTTATTTTATTTTTGAGAGGTATGGATGTGTATCCCCGTACTTTTACTTTCAAAAGAGAAAAAAGAATACATAGTGTAGCATGAATGATGCAAAAGATATGGAATCTACATGGAATTCGTTATGCAACTAGATGATATGCATACGAGATTTTCACTTTTTTCCAGTGTGTAACTAATGCAATAAATAAAAAGTAACTATCATGTTATTCTTATGCAAATGCAATCAAAAGGAAACAATTCAAGTTACTTGATCATCTTAAAGTGGTGGATCAAAATGGATGGAAAAATGGATGGAATCACAATATTAAGAGACAATGCCTTTCTTAAGCTATGATATGTCCCTCTACTATTGAACTGTGTATAGGGTAACCATAAGATTTCTTTCTAAAACTTCAATTTAAGGTCTCGTTAAGTGTTTGGTCAATTCAAGCTCAAACCCCATTATCATCCACTTTTCATGGATAACTAAGTCTTCCATTCATATCAAATGTCCTAAAGCTGACTAACCCATACACTTCCTCTAGGTGATGTTTCCTTCAGAATTCACAACTAAGCTTTCAAAGATATGACAAAAAGGAAATTAGATTACATTGCAAAAGCACAGAAGAGCACACTCTATGAAATGGCAGAAACCATGCAACTAATGCTCCACTATTACATTAGATAGATGTGGATTCTACAAATAAAAAATAAATAAAAGCACACTAAATAACAAAATAAAGACAAAGTCATTCCAACACCCCCCCAAGCTTAAACTTGACTATGTCCTCAAAGTCAAAATCCAAATCTAGAGGTGGAATAGGGGTTTGTCGGTGGTATCAATGGCCAATTCTTGTGGCTCTGTGAGTTTTGTTGAAAAAAGTCGGTAGTACCGACATTGGTGTCGAAAGCATTGACTTTCTAAAAACTTTTACCTAATAAGGAGTCAGTAGTACCAACTTTGGTGTCGATAGTAATGAATTTAACTCTACCTACACACCAAACAAGAGCATCAAGGTAGCTTTTTACATCAACTAAAATCTAACATGAAAAATATGAAATGTAACTAATGAAAAGATCGAAAAAATAGTAAATAACAAAAATAAAATTGGGTTGCCTCCCATAAGCGCCCTGGTATAATGTCCTAGGATCGACAAGGTGATTTTATTCAACCTGGGTTATCTCGAGATGGTGGTGAAGAATCATCTGGCAGTCTGAACTCCACTCTATCATCTCCTATCCCGAGTGTCAAGTAACCTCTACCCATGGCAATGTTCACATCAGCTGTAGCTTGGAATGACCTTCATAACAACATCTCTTATCCTTAAATCTTGTGCATATCCATAACAACAAAATTGACAGGATTGATAAACTTATCAACTTTTACTATAACATCCTCGCATATCCCATACAGCCTCACAATTGATCTGTACTCCAACTCAATTGTCATAGGTGTTTTCATTGATTCCTTCAATCCCAACTTTTGCAATGTAGAGAGAGGCATGAGATTTATGATCACCCCAAAATCACATTGTGCTTGCTGGAAATGCTTGTTGCCTATCGAACAAGGAGTGTAGAAACATCATGTATCTTTTCTCTTCATCAGAAATCTTCCCTAGATCATAGAACTAACCCCTTCATCAACATGCAAGACATCTATATCTTTTATCTATATTTTCTTTTTGATGATATGATTTAAAAATCTTCCATATGTAGAAATTTGATATATCACCTCTACAAGTGGGATGTTGATGTGGAGCTTTTAGAAGATATCTAGGAACTTCTTAAAATACCTTTCCTCTTTTCTTGGCTTCAGAATATCTATGAATTGTGTGTGCGGCTTCTCTGTATGCTTGTGTAGAGGAACATATGGCACATTAAGGATCTCCTCCCCTAAGCTTGCTTCAACGCCACCTTCTAGGATAGAACTTGGAATGTTTCCCATGGGTGGAATAGCTAGTGGTTGCTCCTTCTAACTTGTGAATGATTCCTTAATCAATATGACTACTCCACTTCAAAGTAGAACCTTCACTTGCTCTTCTTGTAGATGTACCTTTTCAGGAACTGGAGGCTTTGTCATGGCAATGGTGGAAGTTTGAAGTTCATTGTCTTGCAACAACGGTTAGATGTGCTATCCTTGTCACTTGTTGTTGATACTGTATTCACTGATGTGCTTGTGTGAGCATAGCGCACTGGCATTTTACATCCCCCTGGTTTTCCATATAGGTTGCAGGGGTATGGAACTTTTTGCACATACACCCAATCTGGCTCGAGAGTGTGTTCTTTGGTGACTCCTCAGTAAGATATTCTGGCTCCTTGACAATAGAGATAAAGTTTACTTGGTGATGCTGATGAGTTGTATCTACATTCCCATGCAATCCTCATTGTATGGGATTCTTTATGGAGGCCACTTCTACTAACAGTTGAGAAATTTGATTTTTGATGTTGCAGATTTGTGCCTCATGATTTCGTTGCACCGATTTTGTATGGTCCAGTAAGATCTTGGTCTGACTCACTATCCTACCTAGCATGTATTTAGTTTTATCTATCTTACTGGATCCCATGTCCTGTTGATACTACTATCCTAGGTACATGCAATCCTCCTCCTCACCTCTGATGGGGTGTTGAATATTTGCTCAAGCTTCTTGTTGAGGTTATCCATCTTCTCACTCAATGCTTCTATGACTTTAAACTCTCTGAGACTTTAACCGTTGTTGGGGTTTCTCTTTCATCTCCCCATGACTAATTTGTATCCATATTATTTAGAATCTCATGACACCTTGATGGCTTGTTGTTGAGGAGAAATCTTGATTTCGCACTATCAAGTGTGGTCCTCTCTCCTTAATGCAATATGTAGTAGAAGGTCTTAGCTTGGTCATTGAGATAAATCCCATGATGAGGAACCTTCCTCAATATACTCTAAAACCTTTCCCATGCTTCAAATTATGACTCTTCCACACGTTGCTTGAAATTGTAGATCTTCTTGACCAACTCATTTGTCTTCTAGGGTGGAAAGTAATGCTGAAAGAAGACATCTATCGTCTGATCCCAGGTTTCTATTGACTCTGGCGAGAGATTGGGAAGCCATGACTTTGTATTGTCTTCCAATGAAGAAGGAAATAGTTTTAGATATATAATTGTCGTTGGAACCCTATCAATCCTCACTATATTGTAGCTCTCGACAAAGTTGTTGATGTGCGTCATTGGGTCCTCAGTGCTATGGCCATGGAATGCTTGTGATTTAACCAACGCCACCAAGCAAGGGTCTATATTGTAGCTACCAACATTGATAGCCTACCTTTTTATCAAGCCCAATTGATATGTTGTAGAAGATGCCTTTATCTTCTCCTAGAGGGTCTGCTCTTCAGCTTCTGCGTCACTGATTTTTGCTTCTTGTTGTTGTGTTATTTGTGTTGGTGTAGTTGGGATGATATTCTCAGCTAAAGCTCCAAACACTTGTGCCCTACAAAAAATCTCTTCTTGATATGTAATGGATGGAGTAGACTCTCTGTAATATGTGGTTAGAGCATGAACCATGAACTAGTACTTGAAACTTAACAATGGTGTGAGAATAATTAATACTAGTGAATTGACAATATTTATAATTTAGCTTAGAAATAGTAAACAAAAATTAAAATTTGTAGCCTAGAGTGGCAGGTCACAACACTCGTAGTGTTGAACACACCGTTTTCCCTGGCAACAACGCCCAAACACTTGATGTGTGTAAACTAAATGTATGAAATACAAGTGCGTGTATCAAAGTAATATAGGCCAAAAGAGGCTCAAATATCAAACTCAGGGAAACATGAATCTAGAGACTACTACTAGCACTAACCTGATCTGTTAGACCTATGGGAAAGATTGATTGGTTGATTAATTATCTAACTACAATAATTAAAACTAAATTAATTGGTTTGTGATCAAAGATGCAATGGATTTCTTAGGAATACAACTTTACCACAGTTCGCACTGCATTGACCTCATTTTATCAATATTTATTCCTCCTAATCCTGGACCAAGGGACCTGTAGAAAGAATTACCTACTCTCACAACGTGATTCACTCGTAGCAATTTAACTATTAGTTAGGTTATTTACCTAATCCTCTAGGTTATACCCTTCACAGTCATAAGCCCTATCTCGAGGCACGATCTAAGCTATGTAAATATTTGACCTGTCCAACCCTTAATTACTCTCTCAAAGCAATTAATGATCTAAGAAATCAACTATGGTGATAAAGCATAGATAATTCATGAAGCAATCGTAGAGTTATGTCCAAAAATTAAGAGAAATATAAATATTAACTCATAATGTCAAAAATAATGCAAAACCAAGCTACTCTCGGGTCCTAAGGAACAAAGGGGATTAGCTTTGCATGATTTTTGTTGTCATCCACATGGGAGAAGAGAAGAAAATGTGGGAAACATTAGAAAACTAAAGTAACCTCCTAGAGAAGCTGGTCCAGATGACTTCCTCTGACGAACGTGACAATTTGTTGTCTTCTGACTGCAAATCTATCCACCAGGGATGCCAGAATCATTTGAACGTGGTCGTCTCCTCTCCTTTCTCCTCTCTCGACTCTCAACTATTGTGCAATAGAAAACAACATGATACCTAGGTCTATCCGCACTCCTCCTAAGTCAAAGAAGTGACTTAGGGCATCATTAAGTCACAGCCGTCAAGATTAGCTATGATTTTAGATTTGGCATGATCATGTCTAGTCGGTATTACAGACTGGGTTTCAGTAGTATCGAAACCTTCAATTAGTTGTGATCTCTTATAAGTTTTCAGTACTACCAAGTTGACCATCGGTAGTATCGATATTTTCTATGACCTTGCTTGTTGGATTTTCTCTTACGGGTTGCAAAAATTCACAAATTTTTGATCCCTTCTGCTCCCACTTAGAGTGGGAACCCTAACCCTAACCCTCCTATAAATAGAGGGGTAATGGGGGATTCTCATACACAACTCAATTGCCTCATATAATTGTTTGTCTTCTCTGGTTGTGGTAACTGAGAGAACCTGAGAAAGTCCTACCCAATAAAGGGAGGGATGGCATGGAAGCACACTTGTGGGAGATCAAGTTGGTGCTAGTACACTAACGTGGAGGGACAACTCCTTATCAGTTCTAATAGAATGAATGGAGTTCCCGATTGTCTATGTGGACTACCATAGAGGCATGGAGCTTTTCCTGCTAGGTGGACAATGTCAAGTTGTTGTTTGTGGTGATTAACCAGGAGTTGTTGTTGATGCCATTTGAGTGTTACTTGAAGAAAGGCACAACTACAATGAGGAAATTGTTTCTCAACTTGCTCTAGGGCTAGGTATGACCTCATAAACCATCCCTTCCAATATTACATAGTTATCAATATGATCATCTGTAAAGGGGAATATGGTAGATTATTTTTTATAATTCTTCTTCCTATCTAATGCCATATTTCCCACCATATTCTGCATGCTTCTCACTTATGCCGTTCTCAAAAAAATGCCAATGAATTTCTTAAGGATTTTATGAAAAGAGATGCTTGAATCCAAAGGTGAACCTCCTTTTGTGAATTTTATTTATAGCCTTATTGAGCATTGCATTGGAATCCCCTTGTACAGATCATCTATATATTATCTTGAATTTTGTTTATGGCTATAAAGTCTTTGGATTGGGTTACACTTGCAAATATAAGGGTGGCTCTCTCGTCATGTCTATGACCCATATGCTCCTAACTTGATCTGTGCAATCATCCAAGAATGACCTTATGCCATCCTATAATGTATTTTTCTTATGTTTATATTTCATGGAGTAGGTTTGGAAGCAATGTGTTTGTATTATTGACATGATGTATTTGACATGACCGTTTATGTATTATCTTTGTTATCTCATGAGATTGTATCTTGCCATGTTATGTTCGGTAGTCCTCTTGATTATCAATATATGTTTTGAATTTTATCTGAATATATCTTAATATCTTTATAATATATTATAGGTGTGATCCTTAATGGCTAAATTTACTCTATTATGATATTCCAAATTTATTATCCCATGTTGTTTTTTAATATGGAGTATCATAGTGAGGGAAAGCATCATGTCTAGGGGTTTTCTTTCTCATTCACCCAACCTTTTTGTAAATGACAAAGGGGGAGGGATATACCTTGTGTTTATCATTGAGCTTTAAAGTAATATTCTCTTGACTAAGATAAATAACCATGTGCCTTCTCACTGTCTTCAGAGGCACACTTTGATATAAGTCAATGTATATTTACTACAAATATGGATGTCATGTTTCACACCTCTCAAGTAAAATTTGTTGGTTATATGCCATGAGAGCCATCATGTGATGATTGTAAAATGGATATGTGTACTTGATTTTGTTATCAATAAAAGGCAAGTCCACTTTTAATGTTTATTTAGTATTGATATAATGAATAAACTTAATAATGTCTAAATAATGTTTTAACGTGATGACATATGGTTTGGGTTGAGGACCTAAGCATAAGATCACATGTATAATAAGAGTTATCAATATTGTTATGTCCCTTGTCGATTAGTATTGTGGATAGTATAGCACAACTATAATACTAGCATGTAAGGTGATTGATAACTATCTCTTTAGTCATATATCAGATATCAACTCAGATGATGAATACTTATTAGAAAAACAAGTTATAATGGATAACCCCACCTTGAGATTGACACATGGAAGTTAAAAGACATGTCTGAGTCATATGTCAATATGAAAATGGTGATTGTGATCCTTAGTCCTGGAATCATTATAGTAACACATGTTGTTATGTGCACTTTGACACTAGCCCAACATGCTCTGAGACGTGAGTTGCCAAAAAGGTGGTGACTAGATGCACTATGACACATGGGGCATACTATTAGTAATCTAGATGTAATTTAACCCTCCTTTGGAGTGATGTCCACAAACACTTGATAAGTGAGGCTATAAAATGCATGACCATGTTCATGTCAGTCAAAATATGATATTGATCTCACACTGTCTCAAATAGTCTGCTCTAGTTCAAGGAACATGATTGAATGTTGAGATGATAACATTCCATCCCTTGGGTTCAATCTAGATATTGTGACAAAGGGATTATACAGTCATGCTAACATTGTTCACTTTTCATGTTGTTGTCCAACTCATTCCTAGTACTTAGGTGGCAATGATGTGTGACTAGATGCCAATTTTCACCTATGTTGATTTGGACATCACTACCAATGTAATTAGGAGCCTACCGGGTCACACATATGGATGCAAAAGGCAATTGAAGTTTATAATGAAACATATGATTGTAATTATTTTGAATCATAAATAAGCTAACCAAATCTCAAATCGGGCAACCTAATGTCATACCATCTGATTACATGATTGGATCAATATATCAACTAATTGTCAATTGATCGATTGAGTTTCCATTGGACTTCAAAAATCTAGTGATCTACTTTTGATATTGGGTGATCATAGTCCAACATGGAAAGCTTCAGATATCATATTTAAACTCTCGTGATTGGTTGATCTGCTTCTGAGATTGTGTGATCATGGGCTGAGATTGGGTTATCTACAAACAAGATTGGGTGATCTCAAATCTTGTATATTTTTTAGAATTGGACTATTTTTTGGAATGCGATGATTGGAATTAGGTTTTTCCAAGCCCAAGACTCTCCTATGTAAAGGGGCAGTCCCAAAGGGTAGAACAAAACTCTTTTCACACAGCTTGTGAAACAAGTCCGTTGCCAAACTTTCATCTTGGAGAAAGGAAGTCATCCTAAGAACTTCTACCCAAGATAGGAGAAGAAAGGGAGTTCTAGGATGCCTAGCATGTAGAAAACTCATGTTCCTCTTTGAATGATTGACCATGGTGGTGCACCATGGTCTCCCTCATTCTTGTGGATGAAGTAAAGGATGAGGCATATGTGTGGAGGCTTAGAGAACATGTTCTACAAGGCAACAACAAGCTGCTTCTTGGTGCACAATCTAAATCTTATTCTTGTTATATATCCAAACTTCTTGGTGGATGTTTTAGATCTAGATTTGGAGGATCAAGTTCTTTATCAACATAAGGCATAACCAATTGTCAGTTAAGTAGTTTTTGCAAAGGTATCACCTTTATACCCTCTTATGTCTTTTATTGGATGATGTTTTATAACTATGGAGAATCCAATAGATTTGGTAAAAAGGGAAGAAATGTTTGTTATTCCTTAGTGCCCCCTTCCAAAAACCAAATAGTGGTATTTGAGCCAATGTGCTTCTAAATAAGTTAAAACTCAATGACTCAAATCGAACATATCTTTGGTGTTGTCATCTAGGGCACATAAATGAGAAGTGCAATTCTAGACTCCATGAATATGCTTTTCTAGACTCTTTTCATTTTGAATCAATAGAGACATGTGAATCTTATTTATTAAGAAAGATGACAAAAGCACCTTTCACTAGCAACAATGAGAGAGAAAGAGACTTATTAGGATTCCTACATATTGATATGTGTGGATCTTTTAGGACAAGTTCTGGAGGTGGATATCAATAATTCATCACTTTTAATAATGATTTTAGTAGATTTAGACATGTGTATCTTATAAAACACAAATCAAAATTGTTTGAAAAGGTCAAGGAGTTCATGAATGAAGTACAAAGTCAACTTGGAAAAAGAATTAAAAAACTTAGATCAGATCAAGGTGGTACATATCTTAGCCAAGACTTTGAGATCCTTTTGAGGGATTGTGGTATTGTATCACAATGGACTCCACCTAGAACACCACAACATAATGATGTATCAGCAATGAGGAATTGTACCTTGCTAGACATGGTACCATCAATGATGAGTTTATTCGATCTTTTGATTCCCTTTTGGGGGTATGCTCTAGAAATTACAACATTTATACTTACTTGAGTACCTTCCAGATCCATGGAAAGGACACCATATGAGATATGGAATGGGAAATGTCTCAATATGTCTTTCCTAGAAGTTTTGGGATGTGAAGCTTATGTCAAGACATTATTTTGTGAAAAGCTTGGAACCAACTTGGGTAAATGTATCTTCATTGAGTACCCCAAGGAAACTAAGGGTTACTACTTCTATATTTTATTCGGAGACAAATTGTTTGTTGCCAAAACTGATGTATTTCTGGGAAAAGATTTATTTTTAAGGGAACCAATGGGAGGAGAATAGAACTTGAAGAAGTTCAAGAACACCAAGATAACATTGAATCGATGGAGGTAGATAAAGGAACAATATGAACCACAAACTATTGTGGAGCCTCAAGTCCCTATCATAGAATAGGAACTTCAGAGGTATAGTAGAGCACATCTTGAGCCTGAGAGAAATTGATATTTCATGACTCATGAAGACAATATGTTGATCATTGAAGATTATATGCCAACTACCTACAATGAGGCTATTAAGGGACTAGATTTTGAGAAATGGCTTGAGTCCATGAGATTTGAGATGGAGTCCATGTATATCAAAAAATTGTGGACTTGGTGGATGCACCTAAAGGGATAAAATACATAGGGTGCAAATGGGCCTTCAAGAAGAAGACTGACATGGATGTTAATGTACAAACCTAAAAAGGTAGATTGTGTTGACCTAAGTAATACACATTGTCCATATTTTGATAATAAATTAACCATTCCATTCATATGTATCTATTATGCTTCTTTGAGATTGATTATAGGCATTAGGTACATGAAAAGGATCAAATCTATCAAACCCTAGCTTGTTCTCGTTCAAGTCAAAAGCAATGCAAATGCACTTTTGTAGAAAAAACTCCAAATCACCTTAGATGATTTTTGTAATCATTTGTATTGATGATATGACTTGTAACTAAGATGAGAAAAAATTAGGAACTATTAATTCGAATGTTTGATCACTCAAAAAGAAATTTCCAAAATTCATTATAGGTTGTTTGTCGGTCGAGATTCAAACTCGACCAATCCCTTGATGGATTTTAAGAATACTTTGGTTCGGTCAAGTTTGCCACTCCCAGAACTCGACCGATCCATGCACTTAGAAAAATTGATTTCAAGCGATCGGTCGAGTTGCACACAGGACAAACTCGACCGATGCTTCAAATTGGCTTTGTCACATAGTGCAATCAGTGAGTTACTTTTATGAAAACTTGACCAAATACACTATATGAAATGAGTAGAAAAAGAGATTCTAGTCGTTGGGCAGTTGCAAAACTCAAAATCATATCTATTACAACCATCAAAATATCTAGAAAATGTTCCTAACTGTTCCTACCCTCTAGTGAACACCCCCATCTATAAATAGGACCTCTTGGAGTTCATTCTAAGGTTGATCATTCATTTTGTCCAAGGTCCTTGCTATAGTTGAGTGCATGCAGTCCACTTGAGCCCCTTTATCTATCTTGATTTCACTTCATTTCATCCATATGAGTGAGATAAGATTTGTGTGAGAGAGCTACTTCATTGTATGTTTGTAAATCTCTCAAAGCTTCTCTTTTCCCAATCCTTTCCTTCAAGATCAAGTTGGTGCAAGCTTCTCCAAGTGAAGGAGAAGGTGTATAAAGCTTCTCCAAATGAAGGAGGAGAACAAGGTTGAAGATATAAGAGTAGAGTGGATAAATCCTTAAAGGCTAAAGAGTTGTTGCAAAGAGAGGATCTCTTTGGAGAAGGTGTCCAACATCTTGCAAGAGTGGGTAAGACCTTGGTGAGGTAGAAGACTCTAGATCCAAATAGGTAAGACCTTGGTTGTAATGTTATTGACTCCCTTGACCTAAGGGAAGATTGGTATCCTTGTCCCAGAAAAAGGTAAATTGTATGTCTTATAATGGAATATAATTATTGTCCCAGAAAAAAGGTCAATTGTATGTCTTATAATGGAATATAAGTATACATAAGTTGCAAAATCCTAGGGATTGACCTCTCTAGGTAGTAGACTGACTCTCTCCTAGTTTGGAGAGTGGAAACACTCTAAAACATCTTGTTTAAGTGCTTTTCTCAATCTCTCTCATCCTTTCTATGCATGTGTAGATTACTATCAAATTCACTATTTGCAATTGTGTCTAGTTGAAGTAACTTGAAGGTCTAAGGAATTTTGTGCAAGTGTTTTTATCTCTTTACACCCCACCCCTCTAGAGCCCATTGATATAGCAAGTGGTATCAGAACCATAGTCTTCTCTGACACATCTCCCATGAGATGAGAAGATGGGTGACTTACTTGGGTCCCTCAACCTAGAGGGAGGCTTCTCCATGAGACCCCCAATTTTTGACAAAACAAATTTCCTCTATTGTTAATGAAGGATGTAGTTCTACCTTTAATGGATGAACTATGACATGTGGAAGGTGATGATTCTTCCATATAAGGAGCCAACGGGTTATGTAGCTACTTGGGATGAAGCTACACTCAAGAAGGCGCAGTTGAATGATAAGGCAATAAGCATCATCTATGATTCCTTCACTCCCTCTGAGTTCAATCGGATTTCATCATGGGACCCAGACCATGAGATTTGGAACAAGTTGTGCATTACCTATTGAAGGCACACAACAAGTCAAAGAATCAAATATATACATGCTTAATGGACTGCTTGAAAACTTCAAATGGGAAAGAAGGAAAGAGTGGCGAAATGTACACAAGGATCAACACCATCATTAACGAGCTTGTTGGTTTGGGCTACACCTTGGATAGAGGAACCATAAACTCCAAGATCCTAAGGTCTCTTCCCAAGTGATGGGAATCCAAGGTGACTTCCATTGAAGAAGTTAGAATCCTTGGTGACTTAACCACCGAGTAGCTAATTGGAAACCTTCAATCTCATGAGACAAGGTTAGACAAGCAAGAGGATAAAGAATCAAAGAAGATCAAAGACAATGCCTTCAAAGCTCAAGTGGAGGTAATGCTTCTCCAACAACAACTTGCTTTTTAGTCCTCTCCTCCATCCTCAAGTGAATATGATGGATTTAGTAATCATGAAGCAAACTACTCCAAGGGAAATCATTTCAAGGGAAAGTCTTCCTCATCCTCCACTACTACATGTTATGAATGTGGTCAAAAGGGGCACTAAAAGAATGAATGCCCCAAGGTAAAGAAGGCCTGCCATAAAAGCAGTCACAAAAAGAAGGATGACTATAAGAAGGAATGCAAGTACTAGAGGAAGGACAAGAAGGAAAAAAGGAGAAAGGATGCAGCTTGGAAGGAATCATCCTCTAGTGGTTCAAACTCTGATGAAGGAGAATGCCATCTTGCACTCATGGCCTCTACAAGTGAAGATATTGGTGAGGTAAGTGGGGTAAGCTTGCATGAGTTATCTAAGGAAACTCTTATTGATATGCTTAATGCTACCCACTCTTCTTATTTTGAATGAAAGTCTAAAAAGAAGAGGTTGGGTAAGATCCTAGATGATTTGTATGCTAAAATTGATATTCTTAATCAAAATGAGAAGTTGCATCTTGATAGCATTGATTCCTTGTAAGGTTAGTTTCTTGATCTTGAGCTCCAATACAATGGAGTTGAAGTAGAGAATGGGATCTACCTTAAGAACATAAATAGTCTTAAGGAAGAAAACCAAGCTCTAGTAGATAAGCTTGCTTTACTTAAAACTGAAAATGATAATCTCAAGCTTTCTTGCGATGGTACTAAGGATCAAAATAGAATTTATCATGATGAGCTTGTTATGCTTATATCTAAAAATGCTAGATTGCTTGCTCAAGTTAATGATCTTTCTTCTAGACCTTTATTGCCTAGTCATGAAGTTGCTAGTCTTACTTTAGAAAATGATTCTTATCTTACTAAAGCCCTCTATTTAGAGGATAACTTACTTCATGCACAAGATGATATTTTTATCTTATCTTCTATTTTCATTACTGTTAGTGATGATAATCACAAACTAAGAGCTTCCTTGCAGAAATCCCTCAAAGGGAAAAAGTCCCTTAATGAAATTCTAGATCACTCTACCAAGCAAGATGGTAAAAGTGGTTTGGGATATGTAGGGGGAGATCTAAAGAGCAATATCAAGGGAAAGGATAAGAAAAAGAGTAAGGGACCTCCTATCTTCCATGGAGAGTCTTCTGGCTCTAAGAACCCTATAGTTTGTATGCATTGCAAGAGTGATGATCATTACTCTACTTACTATCCTTATAAAGATAAGGGGACCAACCCAAAGATGAAATGGGTCTCCAAGCTAACACTAGATCCCAAAGTTTGAATTGGGCATCGACATCTTCCATTCTTGTAGGTAAAAGGAAAATGGATTGTTGATGGTGGCTGATCAAAGCATATGATAGGTGAAATCAGCCACTTCAACCAATTCACAAAGAAGAAAGGAGGATCAGTTAAATTTGGTGACAACAACAAGGGTAAGATGATATGTGAGGGTGATTTAGGTGATTCACTATGCATAAAAAATGTTCTTCTTGTGGATGGCCTACATCACAATTTAATAAGTGTTAGTTGTGATAATGGTTATCTTGCCCTTTTTATCTCACTTGAATGCTTGCTTCTAGATTCCCTCTCCTACAATGTTATATATAAGAGAATTAGGAATGGTAATTTCTATATTATTGTTCATGACTCTATTAATCGTATTGTTGGTAGATGTCCTGTTGCCAATTCGAATGATATTTATTTATGGAACCATAGGCTTAGTCATGTAAATATGCATTATTTGAAGAAGTTAAGCAAAAAGGATTTTTTAATGGGACTTCCTCAATTAGATTTTGAAAAGGATGAGGAATGTCAACCTTATACCCAAGGAAAGAAAACCAAGTCCTCCCTCAAAACCAAAGGAGTCCTTAGCATCAAAAGAGTTCTTGAGCTTCTTCACATTGATCTATTTAGACCCATGCATACACAATCATTTCGTGGTAGTAAGTATTTTCTTGTGATTTTTGATGTTGTTTTCGATATACTTGGACCTTATTTCTTGTTTCAAAAAGTGATACTCTTGATTTATTCTCAAATTTTTGCAAACGAATTGAAAATGAAGCTTATTGTCATATCATCTCTATCTACAGTGATCATGAAGGAGAATTTGAAAATGATTTGTTTGAACGTTTTCGTGAGGAATCTAGATATGCACATAACTTTTCTTCACCTTGAACACCTCAACAAAATGGGGGTGTAGAGAGAAAGAATAGGTCACTACATGAAATGGCTAGGACTATGCTTCTAGAGTATGACACTCCAAGAAGTTTTGGGCCAAAGCCGTTAGTACTTCATGTTTTGTGCAAAATTGGGTTTTTTCTCATCCTTCCTTAAAGAAAACACCCTATGAGCTACGACATGGTAGAAAATCATCCATTGATTTCTTTCATATTTTTTGTTGTCCTTGTTTTGTTTTGAACACCAAGGATTCCCTCGACAAGTTTGATCTGAAGTCTTACAAGGCTTTGTTTCTTGGTATAACACTACTAGAAAGGCTTATAGAGTATTATTTTACATTAAATTCTGTAAAGTAGAAGAATCTATTAATGTTAAAACTAACCCCTCTATTTATAAGAATATTACTAACGATGATGTTGTATATGAGGTGATCCCTCACTTGAAATAGCTCAACATTGTTGATAAAGGAAAGGAGCCTTAGTTGATGAAGAAGAGAAATAAGAAGAAAAGAAGGTTCCAACCCCCTACCTTGCAAAGCATCATCCAAAATATCTCACCATAGGTCATCCTTTTCAAAGGGTGAAGATGTGGGTTGCCTACAACAAAGAACAAGTAGATAATGCCTTCATCTCACAACTTAAGCCAAAAGATGCCAAAGAAGCTCTCAAGGATGATGAATGGATCCTAGACATATAAGAAGAGTTGGAACAGTTTGAAAAGAACAAAGTGTGGACTCTAGTGCCAAGACCAAGTGATCGAAAGATCATTGGCACCAAGTGGGTCTACTGCAATAAGCTTGATGAAAGCGGAAAAGTGGGTAAGAAATAAAGCAGGGTTAGTTGTTGAAGGCTACAACTAGTAGGAAGGTATTGATTTTGACGAAACATAAGCACATGTAGCTAGACTTGAGTCAATTAGTTGCTTTTTCTAGTCATAAGAATTTTTTTCTTTATCAAATGGATGTTAAAAGTGCATTTTTCAATGGTACAATTGAGTAGGAAGTATTTTTTACTCAACCTCCAAAATTTTAACATGTTAATTTTCCTAACCATGTTTATTTGTTACAAAAATCTCTCTGTGGACTCAAACAAGCACCTAGAGCTTGGTATGAGAAAGTAAAGAACTTTTTGCTAGACGATGTCTATATCATGGGCAAAGTCAATTCTACCGTGTTTCTAAAACACACTTCTAGAAAAAATTTTATCATTCAAATTTGTGTTGATGATATTATCTTTGGTTGAACTGGCCTTGACCTTCGTAAGGAGTTTAGTGCTCTTATGCAGAGTGAGTTTGAGATGAGCATGATTGGGGAGCTTAATTTCTTCCTTGGCTTGAAAATCAAACAAACAAAAGATGGGAACTTTGTCAACCAAGGCAAGTACACTAGTGAACTACTTAAACTCTTTGAGATGGAGAACACCAAGCCAATGGACACCCCCATGTCAAACACTACCAAGCTTAACATAGATGAACAGGGAGAAAAGGTAGATTTTAAGCTCTATAGAGGTATGATTGGAAGTTTATTTTATTTGAATGCCTCTAGACCTAATATAATGTTTAGTGTTGGCTTGTGTGCTCACTTTAAATCAAGTCCTAGGAAATCACATCTCATAGTGGTTAAGAGGATTTTGAGGCATCTAGCCAAAACTCAAAACTTTGGACTATGGTATCCTAAGTTAAGGGACTTTACTCCTATTGTCTATAGTGATGTTGATTATGTAGGTTGCTTGACTGATAGAAAGTGCACAAGTGGCACTTGCTTCTTCCTAGGACCATGCCTAGTTTCTTGGTTCTCTAAGAAACAAAGAATTGTAGCTATTTCAACTACTGAGGCTGAATACATTTGTAGCTGGGAGTTGTTGTGCCCAAGTCCTATGGATAAAGCAAATGCTTTAAGACTTTAACATTCATTTTGATTCTTCTCCTACCTATTGTGATTATACTAGTGCAGATAATATGTCTTATAATCCAATTTCATAGTAAAGATAAACACATAGAGGTCCTTCATCACTTTCTTTGTGACCACATTGCCAAGAAGGATATTTATATCACGCATGTGGACACGGAGAATCAGCTTGCAGAAATTTTCACTAAACCTCTAGCTAGAGAGCAATTTACTTTTATTAGATCAAATTTTTTTATAACTACTCTTGATGATATCGACATGCCTTCTAGCTAGTTGTTTTGTTACCTATATGCTTTTGCTCACATCTTGCTCACCTTATGATTGGTATGTGCTAAATTGTCATGTTTTCATGCCTTGTTTCTCTTTTTTGGGTATTTTTTTGCCAACAAACATTTTGTCACAAAATAGTACCCTATTATGAGTGGAATGTGCCTCAATATGTATAAATGCATGGTAGGCTAGAAAACTATATATATAGCACCCTAGAGGCTTGGAATTAAATTTTATAAGGTTTGGTCTAGTTGAACATTCAGTCAAGTGTGTCCTGCTAACAACTCTATTGATCGCTATCTGAGAACTAAGATGACATGCCTGTTCGTTGAGTTTCCAACCCACAAAACTCTACAGATCATGCAACTGGACCAAATTAAAATAGGGTATCGGCCAACTTTTCTCCCTCTCAACTAGATAAAAATCAACCAATACTAAGCTCCAGTTCTCTAGTTCTCCAACCCTAGGTTCGACCTTCCTCTCCCAGATCCTGTTTGGCCTCCCTTGCCCCTATCTACCTCGACCTAGGTAGCTAGATGACCTATTAGTTGTGGTTTCTTTCTCCTTTAGTGATCTTCCCTTCTCCATCTGCCTTCCTGGACTCAAATCAAAGGAAAATATTCACCCCTATTGGAGCACCATCTTCTTCATCTGCTCCTTGCCCCATTTCCTATGATGGCACCTTCTTATTATCCTCACAAGCTTTAAATCTCTATAAGGAACTCCTTCCTACGAATCTTTTCCTTTTTCAAGCTTTACATGAACCTCATTTCACCACTAATGAGGCTATAAAGGAGTTCACTGAGGTGTTTTCAACCCATCACCTTAGCGCATTGTGTGTAGAACGTCTATGCTACTCTAATTCTATCACTATCACCAAGGTGGTCCATGAGTTTTATGAAATCTCCAATGGAACTACACTACAAATGTGCTACCACCTGATACTGAGGTAGTTCTTACTTCTATGATAGCCGATACCAAATTTGTCATCTCTGAAGATTCTTTGAATATCTATTTCAATGGTACTGAGGTTACCGACTTATGGAGGTCTAACTGCCCTAACTATCATGACATGCTTGGCCCTAAGGATTTCTACAAAATCTATGATCTTACACTCTTAATATTCATAAGATTTTGAAGAAGACCAATGTCCCTTATAGGATGACATGCTTGGCCCTGAGGATTTTGAAAAAATCTATGATCTTACACTCTTACTATTCATAAGATTTTGAAAAAGACTAATGTACCTTATAGGAATAAATCAACCATGTCATCCTCTTCCCTTGATATCAAAATCACCTTATTGCATTGGTGGTTAACTACAATGTCCATTCGAAGAAAAATCAAATGGAGATTGTAGAAAACACCATTGTAATAATGTACTGTCTTTTGAAAAATAGTGGAGTCAAGTGGTCTCGCTACACTCTTCATAACATGACGTTCTTTGACTCTAGGAAAAATACCTCTAGCATACATCCTCCCTATCCTTCCTTGATATGTGGTCTTTTTGCTTTGTGACTCAAAAATCACTTTTCCATGATTTCCACTACAAATCTAGTCAGAAAGGAATCAACATCAGTGTGACTACAATCAAGAAGACCTTTCTTCCTACCTCCCCTACCACTCTTGGAGCCTCCACTTCCACCCAAGCCCCTCCACTACCTCCACCAGCCCTCCTAATCACACCTCTTTTAATTTATCAAATGAAACCCTCATGGGATATATGATACATCAACATGCGTATAACCTTCAAGTTCATGATCATCCCCACCAGGACCTTTGACAGATCATGTCAACCATGAACCTATCTTGTAGCCATCCCTACCCTACCTACCAGGCGTACCCTGGAGTTGACTATGCCTCCTATGCATACAGTCAGTTCTACCCTAACCCACCACTTCCTGTTGCTTCTACTGCCACCCTTGTTGCTGATGGTAGACATGCCCCTACACCTGCTGCTTTTCCTCTATTGGATCTCCCTATTGGTCATGTTTCCACTCTACTTGCTGGTTTTGATGGAACTTTTGCTCCTTCCTTTGAGAAAGTGAATGCATTACATGCATGTGGCATGTCATGGGCTATGTAGAATGCTAGGTGGCATGGTCGTGCCTTTGGACCTCCTACTGATGAGGAGATTCTAGATGAGGATACTACTGAGGATGCAGAGGATGTCGAGGATGATGGTTCTGATGATAGTTTTGTCAGTTCTTCTGGTGATGATGGTGAGGCTACAACTGTTGCCTCTATTGCACCATCTGATGATGATGGGGACTACCACCCTGAGGATGAGGATGATGGTGAGGCTACAACTGTTGCCTCTATTGCACCATCTATCGATGATGAGGACTACCAGCCCAAGGACAAGGATGATGATGTATTTGATGTCGTTGATAGTGATAGTGTAGATTTTTAGTTCCATAGTCTTTAGAGTATATATATATATATATATATATATATATATATATATATATATATATATATATATATATATATATATATATTAGCATTGGTCATCTTGCACATAATATAAGAAATGTATGTCTAGAATACATATTGATGTTAATCTAGATTCCCTTAGTTGTCGAACCTAAGGAAACATGCAAAGACTTATTTATGCATAGTGTGACATGACATCCTTCAGTAGATGTAGTGGGAGGATATGCTTTCCATTAGACCTCATACATGTGATGTGTGAAGATCTTATGGAATGAATGCTATAGATAATTACTCATACTTCATTTCATTTACTGCTAATATAATGATATGTACTCAATAAAATAGAAATATAAATCTCTTAAAGTGTTCAAGGAGATTATAAATGAAGTATGACTTTGATAACAATTTTAAGAAACTTTGATGAGATCAAATGTTGAAATACTTTACATCAATACATTGAGTACCTTCAAAGAAAGGACTGTGATAATGTATCACAAGTCAAATCCATATGAACATATTGGTGTGTCAGAATGAAGGAATTATACCATGATGAGTCATGGTATAATTATCAAATAATAGAGTTTTCATATATCCTCATTAATATATACCTATCACTAAATGATGTACTGTCTGAATGGTTTATGAGACATCATATGTGATATGATTTGGGAATGTCCCAATATGTCTAAGGATTGAAACCTACATTGAGAAAGCAGTTTCTTGAAAAGGTTTATCCACAAATTGTTATTGTTGAATCTTACTATTAATCCCAATCCAATAACAAAATTTGTTTTGTTGATACGATAACTGAGTTCCTAAAGAATCAGTGAGACTTAGAGTAGAACTCAAAATGTTTGAGGTCAACAAAGAGGTACAATGAGAACTAAGAGAATCACAATATGTTGTGGAATCTCAGGTTCATCATGAAACACAGAATAAAATATTTCTAGTAGAACACATCTGAGATTGGTGGATTGTGAATCTAACGATTCATATGGGTTGGTCATAATAGGATGAGCCAACTAGTCAACTAGAAGTTGATTCTGAGTAATATGGGATCCATGTAATCTAATAAGGTAGGACATTGATAACTCCACCTAAAGGGTAATACCTAAAGGGTGTAATAGGTTCTTGTTGCAAAGACGTACATGGATAGCAAAAAAGGACAAATTGGTTGAAATTTTTTTAAAATCAATTCAAGTTATTGAACGTGATAGAAATTCCTTTACCGATTATCATGCTTGTTGTTGTAGTTAAAATAGACTGAGATTTTTCATATGAAAATAAAACTAGATTCCTTAAATGCAATACATTAGAGTATGTGCATGTGACACAACGTAAAAGGTTTTACAACTTCATGAATGCAAATAAGGTCTATATAAACTACAAAGTTCAATATGGGATTGAAACAAGCATCCCAGAGGATGTATTTTAACTTGATAAAAAAAGTCAAAGAGTTTGACTTGAATCAAGACAAAAGATGAAATTTGTGTTTAAAAAAGATTTAGTGGGATCATATATGAACATTCCACATGTGATGAGGAATGGCATCTCAATATTGTGAATATTGATCTAGCATGAAAACCCCTTCAACTGTGAAGGACATGGTGAGATATCTTATGAGATAAGGATCAAGACCTAAGAGATAGTTCTTGAATGTTTCATAATGGAAGTTTGCAAACATACAATAACAATGTGTTGAAGGAGTTTGATACTGAAGGATTCAATGAGAGAGAATCTGGATTAGTCTCTCATGAACCATATGCTCCAATTCTTGTGAGGAATGAAAATCGCATGAATAAGATTCTGTATGATGGATCTATCATGAACTATAAATGTACTTATCCCATATAATCTTGTATGTATTGGACATGACAAGATGATATTAAATTCCAATAAGGGTTATTGGAATGTCATTAAAGACATTCATTAGTACTTATGAAATACTTAAGAATAAATTGCTAGTCAACAAGGATAACAATAAAAGGAAGAGTTGGGTGTAAAGGGTTACAACAATGCAAGCTTCTATAATGACAAAATGATCACAAATTAAAACATGTTTGATTAAAAAAATGTGTAATTAGTTGGAAGGGTTCCAAACTAATAGCCATTAATTCTATTCTACAATAAAAGTTGAGTATACTTGAGTTATGTACATATAGTGATACTATATGGATCTAGAAGTTCATATGATGAACTTATAGATGTTCCAACCATTGATGACTTAGTAGTGATACTATGACAACAATGGAGGTACTTGTTAGGCATGAAATATCAGATACCATGTTATGGTGGTTTCATCTCAGAGTGAAGAGATAAGAAACATGAAATATAGTGACTAATAGTAAAGTGTTGCTAACCCACTGGACACAGTAGAAGCATGGTGGACATGTTTAGGTCACTCAGATTAAGATTCGTGGGTGATTGTCTCTAAGTTCAAGTGGGATTCTATTAGTAAGGTATGCCCATAGAGAAAATCATGTGATTGACATGACATATACCATATAGGATTTGATTAATACTTATAGAGGTGAGCTTCCAATTCATCTTGTTTCACTCAGTTATGAGGTAATGAGGAAATGTTATGAACATCTAAAGAATGATAATACTCAATGACGTATGTCTCCAAGTATTAGCCTTGGAGGATGAGATCATATGATTGCTCAGAGTATGTACATTCTTATCATGTCCCTAGTTGTTTCTTACTGTTGAAGGTAGATAGACACCAGTAACACTAAAGACTAGAGTTTGGGTTGGTTGGTGACATAATCTCATTAGTCATGATGTGGAAGTATCAAACCAAGAACACAGATACATGTTATGGAACAATGTATCATACAAACCCACTATGAGAGTGACACATAGAAATCATCATTGGTGGTCATAGTCAGCTCTCATAGTGAAAGTGGTGATTGTGATTCTTAGACTTGAAATTACTACACTCGTCACTGTCGTTGGGTATGCTTTGACATCATCAAACACAGTCTTGAAACATGGGTTGTTGTAACAGTGATCATTGGGTGACTTTGACACATGGGGATAGACTGTGAGTGATAGAGATGGGATTTGTCCCTCCTACTAGAGTATGATATCCTAGACACTTGATAAGCGAGATTGAGAAATGCATATGCATGCATATGTGAATCAATATATGATATTGAGGTCACATTATCTCAGACAGTCTGCTCTTTGTTCAAGAAACATGAGTTAAACGTTCAGAGGATGATGATCCATGCCTTGAGTTCACTCTGGATATCAGAGACAAAGGAATTATACAATCACTGCAACACCTTACATAGATTTTAGGCTGAAGCTGTTCTCCAACTTTCCATTCACTTGGGTAGCATTGATGTACGACTAGGCACCGCTCGTTGCTTGTGATGTCATAATCTAGTTATGGGCATTCATTGCCAACGTCATATGGGACCTATAGGATCACACACAAAGGAACTCATCTATAAGAGGAGCTTGGTCTTGAATGACAATTGGATTGATTACTAAAGTATTTAAGTATTCAATTCACACAATAGATCAATGGAATCTTATTGAATTGACAAATGACTATCTCACTAGGTGAGATGGCCATTTGGATATCCATACGAGCGTCTCAAGTGTTGAGATGACCATTTGGGTTGTCAGGATAATCTATGTTTGAATTGGCTAAGTTCTTCTCTATGAACCGATCGGTTAGGCTCAATTCACTAGATGGTCGTCTAGGTGAATGTGATGGGAATCTTGCATGGGTGAGACTGCTCGATTGGGCCAAACGAAGGTTCTAGATGTTTCTCAAACATATTTGATTGCACATTACTTGTGGTGCAAGGAAAGTAATATATAATATTAATTGGAATTGAATTGCCAAATTCATGTGTGATTGGAAAACTTCCACACGAGCATCTCACAGTGCGAGATGACCGCCTCATGTACTAGATAGTCGTCTGGTGTGCCGGACGACCATTTGGAGTGTCATAGGTTGCAAAAATTCAAGATCTTATGATCTCTTCCACTCCCGCACAATCACGTATGGACGGGAACCCTGACCCAAACCCCACCTATAAATATAGGGGTATTGGGGGCTTCTCAGAGCACAATATAGACAACTGAATCAGTTCCTTTAACAATTGTTATCCTCTGTGGTTGTGATAATTGAGAGATCCCAAGCAAGTCCTACCCGACAAGGGAGGGATGGCGATAGGAGAGAACAACTGAGAATCATTGTTGTGGTTGAGAAAGTTGGTGACTAGTACACCAACGGGAGGGACGAATCCTTCCTGTTTGTTCTAGTTGAATGACAGGAGTTCTAGTTGGTCTGTGTGGACTACTCTAGAGACAGGAGTCCTTTGGCTGCTGCTCAAAGAGTAAAGTCAGCCTACAATCTGTGGCAAGACCATAAGAGTTGTTGTAGAAGTTTTTCTATTCGTCATTCATGGTGAAGACCAAGAGCAATTAGTTTGCAGTTGCATTGAAGTGAGTTGTTGTCATTGGACTTGCTCCAAGACCAGGTATAACTCACTAAACCATCCTTCCTATTTCATAGTACTTGACATGATCTAGCTATTATGGGAATATAGATAGATAAATTTTTATTTCCACTACTATACTATGTGCCTGATTTTCCCAACATGATGACCTAAAGAAACCATGGGGAGAAGGTGTGATGACTTATGATGCTTTGCACGGAGAGATGTTTAATTTACATACTATTCTATCTTGCATTATTAACAGCTTTCTATCTTATGGGAACTTGTATGTCTACAACATCAAAGGAACCAAGGCATGTCCTATATGTGAGGAAAATATAGATTCTATCATACTAAACATGGTGGTAAGACTGTATATTTGTCATCAAAGGTTTTTGCTCAAGGTTCATCCTTATCAAAAGTTGCGTAAAACATTCAATGACTCAACTAAAGAAAAGAGTGCCCTTGAACCTATATTAGGGCAAGGATGTTTATGCAAAAGTAAAGAACATTTTAATTTATTTTGGTAAGAGACCGCATACTACTCACACAGGGGAAAAGTCTTTATTCAAAAAGAGGTTGATATTCAAGGATCTTCCTTATTGGAGTTCTTTGATAGTTCTACATCATATCGATGTCATGCAAGTTGAGAAAAATGTTTGTGATAGCAGTATTGGAGCTCTTGAATATACCCGATAATACTAAAGATGGAATCAAATCTAGAATGGACCTATATAAAATAGGTATAAGGAAATAATTAACTAAAGAATCTACCAAAGATCACCACACATATCTACCTCCTTCTTGTTACGCCTTGTCTACAAAGTAGAAGAGAACTTTTTGTGAGTGCTTGTGTAATGGTAAGGTACCATAGGGATACTCAACCAATATCCATATATTGGTATCAACGAAGGATCTAAAGTCGATAGGTCTTAAATATCATGATTGTCACACTCTAATGCAACATATATTGCATGTAGCTATTTGATCTATACTTCCTAAGCATGTAAGGTTTGCAATCACTAGGCTTTGATTCTTCTTCAACACTTTATGCATAAAAAGTAATTGATTATGAGATTCTAGATAAGCTACAAAGAGAAGTGGTTGTTACCCTGTGTCAACTTGAGCAATATCCCCCCCTTAATTCTTTGATATCATGGTACATCTAGTTAGCCATTTGACTAGGGAATGAAAATGTTAGATCCAATTTTCTTGCATTGGATGTATCCTTTTGAAAGGTATATGAGTGTTTTTAAAGGTGATGTTTGGAACCATTGTTGCCCTTAAGGGAGTATTATTGAGTGATATATTTCTAGGGAGGCTATGGACTTTTGAACTGACTTTTTGTGTTGCAACAAAACTCCTACTAATATTGTAAACTGTGATGTTTATTCCAACAAAGGTATTTTGGGAGAAAGAAAGATAAATATCAGTCACAAGAAGTGAGAACAAGCACACTTGTATGTTTTACACAATATTAACGATGTGGGTATTCATATCACTAAACACACGAATGAGCTAAAGACAAGTTATCCTCAAGCCAATTCAATGTGGCTTGCTAGAGAGCATAATCAGACATTTATTAGGTAGTTTGAAAAGAAAGTATTCAATCAACTATCTCAAATACCAAATAATGTTATAGAAACAATCAAATGACTCACATAGAAGCCAAAGACCCACGTTACATCTTATAAAGGATTTGACATAAATGGATTTTCATACTACACAAAATGTCAAGATGATAAAAGTGTCATCCAAAATAGTGGGGTCACCCTTCAGGCATCTTCATTGTATTTTTCTAGTTCTAAGGATAAGATTCCACGTGAAGGAAAGATGTCTTATTACGATGTCATTGAAGACATATGGGAAATTGACTACACAGAGTTTAGAGTTCCATTATTTATGTGTTAATGGGTTGATAACAAGAAAGGAGTTGTAGTTGACGAACTCAATTTCACATAGTCAATTTTGTGTGGATAGACAAGAAGGATGAACCCCTCATTATGGCATAATAGGAAAAACATGTATTCTATATCGATGATGCTACAAAAAAATTGGTCTGTCGTTCTTCATGGAAAAAAAATAGTTCATTTCAGATCATGTTGATGAAGAAGAGTACTATGAGAAGTATGATGACTCTAGACCATTTTCTATTGTCTTACCAAGTGTAAATGTTGAATCTAACATTGATGACATACATGAGAAGATCACACATAAGATATTAGTTTAAGGTAGAATGCTCATATGTGATCTAGCTTTCTTGCATTATATAACGTTTATTTGTTCATATGTGATCTGACTTTATATATGTGATGATCTGATGTTTTATATGTGATCTAATTTTTTATATGTGATCTGGTTTTTTTCATGTGTTTACTTTTGATTTTATAGATGGCATCTGACTAGAAGCACAATGATCATGAGTGTGATGATCTTGAGCATCTTGAGTATGAGGATCCATCAGAAGATGTGATGGCAGATATCGGAGCTTCTATCGCCGATGTGGTTCATGGTATCCCCCTTCCCTCTAATTACTATCATATGAGATTCATACGTGTCTTTTCAGGAATGAGTGACATACCTCTCTCATATGAGCACCCAGATGCCACCACAGTCAAAAAGGTAGAAGGTGGATTTATTGGGTGTCTCAAACGACTCATTATATGTCTTTAGGTATGACAAATGTATATTGAAACTTATATAAATAACTGAAAGCTAATATGAGAATACATGCATGCAGCCTACAATATCTAAGAAGCCCCCTAGGGTTCCAAAGCCACCTCCCCCTCATTTTATCCCACGTGAGTTGTTTGAATCATTAGGACCTAAGTCCAAGATGCTGAAAAGATGATTACACACTACAGACCAAACAGATACCAATGTGATCAATCTTGGGGAGGAGATCATAGGTATATAATGGGATAATATTATAGTGTTTATAGATGTTTTTGAGCTATTTAAGTAGGATTTTCTGAACACATCAATGATAAAACTTTAGATACAGTGAGTGTGAATACCCCATCATATGTAAATAATCATTTAATTATTTCCTATGTATTAAGTGAGTATTGCATATATATTGTTTCAATCATTTGTATTACATGGCTTGTGACTTCGGAACAGAAAATGAGGGATTTCTAATTCCATCATTGATTAGCGATGTGCTTAGAGATTTAATTGATGTCAAAGAATACGTGACTATTGTGATGCAATTTTTTGGTGCTTCCAAGACCATGATCTTAGCTTCCTTTAATATTATGTAAGTTTTTCTCTTACTATTTATATGTCTAACCTATGAATATAATTTGTTATGGGGTTTAATTTTTATTTTATTTTCCTTATATTCACTTAGAAATAGGCATTGGTAGTAGTTGGTGATTGTTCTTGAGGCTTATAGTATGCATTTCTTTGATCTTTCTAGTGAAAACTGCCACCAAATGAGGGACACCCGATGAATTGACTATTCTTGTGTAAGTATAGTTTATCGGTGCCCAACATATTTGTTAATGTTTCCATCATACGACAGTTTCATAATGCAACATATTTGTTAAATTTATCTTATAAGGATGTGAAAGTATTCCATACCGGTGGAGGGAAAGTAGATAAGAAAAAGAAATCGGTAACTTGTAAGAGTGTTTATGTATATAGTCTTCTCATTCCAATTGCATAATATATGACCAACTCTGCTTAATTACATTTATTAAAATAATTGCAAATCTATAGGGCCCTATACAAGACAACGACTAGACATGTGCATATTATGTGATGATGTACTTGCAGACGATTGTCACTCAAGCAAAACATATCAAATGCATAGAGAATGTAAGTTATTAGTCTTGGGTCATATTAATGAAGTAGTCTCATTTGATAATACAAACAATCAAATCTAATTAGAAGTCTCATTCACTTTGCAATTTTTTGAGAGTACTAAGCCCTATACACTAGAGCAGTTGAATGACCTACGCAAATAGTGGGCAGACTACTTCATAAAAAAATGTGGACTTGAACGAAAAATTTGATATTTGCTTCATATTTTTAGTAGTTCGGACTTTGATATCAGATTTTTTATATGTATTTGTGAGTATGAACTGAATGTTGATATGTTGTTATATAATTATTATACATCATGACTTAAAATATGAGATGGCATCTATTTTGGTATGTCTTTGTGAGAGTGAATTGAATGTTAAGTGCATGCATATGTCTTGTGAATTTGAATGTGAAGGCATGAAGAAGAAAATGATATTTATTTGTGCAAAATGTATGAAACTGAAGTGTGTATGAGAAATGAAACAATTGAGTTGTGAGTTCATGGATTTGTGTTCTATTGAAGTGAAAAAAAATGATAGAATGTGGCATGTTTGTTCCTACTTTGTATAATATCTTTTTCTTATAGGTGTGTCAGCCTGTTGTTAAGTCACGATGCTTGCAGAGAGCTTGCTTTTCTTCAGAACTTTCAGTTCTAAAGAATAGCAGTCTCCAGACAGGCTAGCAGGATGGACATCAGGTCTACAAACTTTCTATATAAAAAACATAGACATTTCCTGTCAGTTATTTGTAAATAACTGACTACATATACATTTTATGTCGGTTGTTTACAAAAAAAACTAACGAGATTTACCTAAAATTGTCATTGTTCAATCACGGATAGAGCCAATAATAATCCATTTGGCGTTAGTTAGTTGTCAACAACCAACCAACAAGGTAATGTTAACTACATCAGTTACCGTAACCCACTATCTAAGATCAAAGCAGACAACAAATATGATGCCCATTGTGTGTTATATTGTCAATTCCTTTGTAATAAATAATCAATGAGAAAATGCATTGTCGTCGGTTTGTAGAATCGACAAAGAATGGCTAAGTTTTAGCGTTGCCCTCTTGGTTTTTAATTTAAAACCGATGTTGAATACCTACAATAACTGACACTGTATCCCCATTTTGTAGTAGTGATTATCCACATTGGTCTTCCTCTTGGAAACCCAACTGCACCCTATGGGGTTTACCCCTTTAGGTGGTACCAAAAAGATCACACCTTGTTAGTGTACATGGATTCCATTTGGGACATAATGGCCTCAAGCCATTTCTCAGTTTCCCCTCAACAATTTCTAGTTGATTATTGGCTCATCATCTTATGACCAACTCACTACCATTCTATGTTACAAGATATCATAACTTTTAAGCTCATGGCATATTGTACTAGCATTACAAGTCATGTGTTGCATAAGGAACTTGAGATTCCAAAATAATCTTTTATTCTTTTTTTCCTATTGTACCTTCTTAGGTTCAATGTTTTCTTACTTATCTTAAACTTTTCGAGTTCTACTTTACTCCCACTAATTCGATTGGAACTCAGTTGTCCTAGTAACAAACACTTTTGTTTTTGGATTGGATTAAAATTAGTATTCAACAAATTAACATTTATATGGTCTTGAGGATAAATATTTTTCAAGAAACTTTTTTCTTTTACAAGTTTAAATCTTATAAAAGACATATTGGGACATTCCAATACCATATCTCATATGATGTATTTTCAAATATTTTAGACGATACATTATTTTAGTGTAAAGCATGTATCTAAAAATGAAATTAGAAGATTAGATTAAATGATAATCACACCATGAATCATCAGGATGTAATTCTTTGTTTCTGAAAAATCATGTTTCATGTGGAGTTTGTTGTGATACACTACCACAATCTATCAAAAAGGCCCTGAGACTACTTATGTAAAGTATTTCAACATTGATCATATCAAAGTGTATAAATACTTTTATCAAAGTTATTTATGTACTTCATGCATGATGTTCTTGAACACTTCAAGATATTCATGTTTGTATTTCACTAAATACAAATCATCATATCTATTGAGATCATCAGTAAATATAATGAGGTACAAATAACTACCTCTAGCATTTATTCTATAGGTCTATGTACATCATTATGTCCAAGTCCTAGTAGAACGCTTATTCTCCCACTACATCTAGTGAGAGGTGTTTTTGTCATGTTGTGCATAAATAAGGCTTGCATGTCTATATTGGTCCAATAACCAGAAGAGTCTAGATAAACATCATCATGGATTCTATAAATACATTTCTCATATATGTGCTCTAGATGACAATGTTATAGATATTGATTGTTTGAGTTATCAAATTACAATCCTTTTTGGAATTTATGTTATGAACATTTATCTTTGTATCCTTCAAACAAATATCATAACACATTTTGGGTCATTGCCATACAAGATCACATCTTTGAAATAGAACATTAACTACTCTTTATTTATAATCATCCTTGTCCATACAATATGTAGAAAGTAAATTGTTTCTATTATTGGAATAACTAAAATAGCAGTTCACTAACTCTATTATATGCCAAGTAGGATAAGATAAATTCAAAATTTAGACTAAAGTTTCAACAACTCTTGCTCTACACAATCCCTCCTTTCCCATTCGTAAAGGCTTATTTCTTATTAGATCGTGCATATTCAAACATATGTTAGATCTACCCCTGGTATCATATACCCAATATGAGGAATTAATTTAGATTTATCTTATAATGTAAATACTTGAGGTGAAGATCTCTATCCCCACTTTCTTCTTCTTTAGTTCCTCTAGGTATAGAGGAAAATTCCTCTTCCATTGTCCATGATGGTAATAGTGGTGACAATTGCCTCCCTTGTTTACTCCTCCCGTTTCTTTGAGTGTTGAAGACTTGGGCTTCTGGCCATCTTTAGAACACTTATTAGCTTTGCTTTTTTCTTTAGACTTCCCATTAACTTTGTTGATCATCATAATAGACTTCGGTGTCTTACTTCATTTGTGCCTCAGATATTCTCAACATGCCTAGTACCTCTGTCAATGGTGTGTCAAAGTCATTCATGTTGTAGTTCATCTCAAACTAACTGCATGACCCTGGAAGAGAATGCAAAATCTCATTAGTGGCCAAATCCTGAGCCACGGGGAATCCCAGTATAGAAGGGTGATCGGCCTAAATGAAGCGCATCCAAAAGGGAGGCAGATTCAGAAGGAATCAAACTTTTGAATTTATAACCCAAAACCTTCAAGGACCCCCGCAACTTTTATTACGAGGTTGTAGTAGATATACGGGGTCGAACATAGGGACGTGGTCACATTTAGGATGCTTGAGATTCGTTCTTAAGTCAAATAATCCAAGACGATAGTCGATAAGAGTAAGGAGCTAGAACTAGCCTAGTGGGCTGTCACAGATTAAAACAAAATAAAGAAAGGAAAATAAAATAGAGTCTGTAGGTTTCTACTAATCAGAGAGAAGGAGTTCTTGACTATGTAACCACAAATTGGGCAGTCTATGCACCCATTCTTGGGCGTAGACAACCCTCGAACACCTCAGCGAGCAACCTACATCCAAACATAGCACACACTGTGGTATATGTTCATGTGGGGGTCATCCCACTCTCTCTCATGCAGCGTGACTAAAACCCAACGATGGTATGAAACCTCTCTCGAGGATGATGAACTAACATCCAAGGATATTCTAGATACCCTCTCAGGTCTAGAATATCATGGGATGTTAGGAACAGACGACCTTGAATCGTCCTCCTCTCAGATTTCAATCCAAACTATCTTCTCCTGTCTATTTCTACAATGAATCTCTCAATACAGATAGAAATAGCAATTCAAGCAAGAAAGAGATCAACCAAACTAGCAATCATAACCAGAAAGAGGAGATAGAACATAAAATGTGCAAGATCTAAAATAAAACTACCTGCTTAAGGTGAAAGTACATAAACATGCCCAAAATGGGCTACATAGCCAAGAAGGGGCTCAACAAGCCATGGAAAAGCATAGTTGGCACCGAACAAAGATGGGAGAACATCATTTGTACAAAAACAAAGGAGAAAAGTAGAAGAAAAGAGGAGAAGAAGAGATTTAGCACAAAGAGGAGAGGTGGCTCTCACTCCCTAGCCTCTGTATAGGCCAGATCTTGTCTTTTGGGTCATCCTCCTTGATCTTCTGGACTCCTTGGCCTCCATTCTCTCTAGATCCACCCCCAAACAACAGCTTAGTGAGTGGATGGAGGAGGAAGATGGTGGAGGATGGAAGCATGCTGAAGAGACGGGCGTAGAATGAGCACTTCGGTCTTCTCAGACCTCTGGACTCTCCCACGGGGCTCTGGGAACCACACCAGGTCAGAACCAACTACTGGAACCTCCCAAAATGTGGAACCCCCTTCTAGGTTGCGGGGGGGGGGGGTGTATATTTATAGGTGCAGCTCACCGACTTAGAGTTGTGGTCGCGATTGAGGTTGCCGTCACGATCTTGGTGGAGGTGGATGCCTCGATCATGGTCTTGGTGGTGGTAGATACCGCGGTCACAGTCTTGGTGGAGGTGGATGCCTCGATCACGATTGAGGTGTATGTGGATGTCATGATCACAGTCGAGGAAGATGAACCTCGGTTACGGTTGAGGTTACTTCTTCTTGGTTGTGGTCACAGTCGAGGAGGATGTACCTCGATCGCAGTCGAGGTTACTTCTTCTTAGTTGTAGTCGTGACATCATGGAATGAACCCACCTAGCGGGGGGCTATTACTGGTGGTCGAGGGGCCTGCATCGATGATCCCTTTTGATTGGCGAGGATGCATCCTGATAAAGTACTGGCCATCAAAAATAGGGTCCAAGATATCAAAAGTTTCTTGGGCCTGCTAGTCGGTTAGCGGGACCATTGTCTCCTAAGTTGGTACACATAGTGCGATGCTTAGTCCACCGTGGTTGTGATGGATGGGAGTCTGGTTACTGCAAAAACCTTGTGTTGGGGAGAAATCATGGAGAATAGATATCTTTTCAGGTTCGGTGCCTTCAAGTCCCAAAATTAGCTAGTTGAGCAACTTTATCTAGGAAAAGACATAAATTACTAAAAGATAAGAAACATGGGTTATTTTGGGCATATTAAGGCTATAGTGACACAAAACCATAGATAAATGCTTAGCATAAATATGTAAATTTGGGTGTTATCAACTACCTCAAGCTTAAGCCTTTGCTTGTCCTCAAGCAAGACTGTGCTCAAAGAACAAAAAGATAACATCCAAATTAAGCTTGGAGATAAATGCTAAGGCTAAGAAAAATAGTTTAAAACATCAATTCTCTTGATCCATGTTGTTCAGAACAAACCCCCACCAATCGAGCACAATCCTACCAAAGTAAGATCAAAGAGGAACCAGGAAAGATTAAGCGAATTCACTACAACCTGTCAATACTCATGAGGGCTTGAATCATAATTATACAGCATAAAAGCATTGTCACATAGGTTACCACACGGGTGATGAGCAATGAGCCATCGTCATGAATTCATGTAGACCAATCATGGACAGTGTGCCTCTTACTTATTCAGGTCCTAAGAAGCAAAGTGAAAAGACTCTAATGACTTCTGATAATCCCAATCTACATCAGGTTGGTCCATGTTACGAGAAATAGTCCCTGCAGTCCAAGACAGTTGGCCTAGAGCAGTGAGTCGAACTCCTCGTACTGTGCTCGAACCAACCATGCTACTGAGATGATCTCATAGGTCTCCTAGGGGTTCCTAGTGAATCTCTAATGAGCTTTTGGAGTGATACTACCAGGCACGACATACCTGCATTCATGAGCACAATCATACACCAGTTGGGCACCATCCACAACTCTCCTAAAAGAGGAAACAAATGCTCATTTATTCACACTCATGCTTTTATTCTCTGCATTCTAGTTTATAGGCATGGGTGAGAACTCTTTTGATATTTTTGAGATTTTGTGGGTGGCCAAGCCTCTTTTGCAGATTTTTGAATTAATCTAAGGTGAGAGGGCACGTAGTCCATCAAGGCAAACACTTAGACTTGATTATAGCTCAAAACTCATCATGATCTGTTTGACACATGTGTGAAAAGTAGCAATTATGATTCAAGGATCCTCATAATAGAGGCAAGCTTGTGAAACCGCAGCTAGGAGTCTTTGATCATGCTTTAGCTCTTTCCAACAGTCATATACCTTGGATTTGTCATTCACAACATAGATCAAGGGAATAAAGCTTTAAGCTATGAAAAAGGTCACATCACCTTGGATCTATTACCAAACTTAAGGAAAGAGACAATGAGCAAGTCAAGCAAAAGATCAAGTAGTTTAAGATGAAAAAAAATTGGCATAAAGATAAGCATTTAGCTATAAGATTTGCATTGCATATCCTTAATTGTAAAGCTACAAATTACGAAAGAAAGTCTAACTAAGATAAATGCAATGGAAGGGAAGAATGCATGCAATAAAAGTGAAAAAATGGTAAATAAAGGGGGATACACCCTGACCACCACCCCAAGCTTAAAATCTTTACTCGTCCTCGAGTAATTCTTCTGGCTTCGGAGGTAGCAGAAAGAAACTGCTTATTGGTAGTCACTATTTAGATATTGATCCAAGTTTTCTAGACCGCTCGGTGCATTCTCAAAGTTCTGGTTCAAGTCTTTCTGAAACTGGACTGCCTGGTCAAAGCTTTGGGTTAGCTGATAGAAGGGCCCGGGGGGTTGTTGATAAAATGGTTGAAGCTCTAGAGGAAAGACCATGTCAAACCTCTCTCTTAGGTAATGCACGTGTTGTTCCAACATGCCGAACCGCCTTCCAGAGTCAGCTCTGAAACCTATCATGAACTCGTAAAAGTTCTCTTGATTATCATTTGGTGCATATGGCTGTTGTGGAGGGTGTTGCGAATACTCTGCAGTAGGTATCTCTATGTAGGGCCCTCCCAGATAAGGTATGTTGTGGAAGGTTGCCCCTATCTGTTGTCTGCCCTCTTGGGCCTTTAGCACTTGTGGTGCAAAAGAAGAAGCTCTTGTAGCTCCACCTATATGATGAACGTTACCCTGGGCATCTAAAAGAGAGACGTCCATCAACGACGTTCGACATGCGAAATCTGCGTTTGTTGGCGATAACATTCTGTGTTTGTAGTGACCAAAAATGTCGAGATAGCCAGTGATGCATTGTCTAATCAATCTTGAATGGATCAAATGGTCTAAGTCTAACCTTGACCACTCGGCAATATCATGCATTAGTGCCAACTGTTCATCCCCAATTCCCAAATGGCGCGCCATAAAAGTTATAATTCCCGCCATTGGCATGAATTGGACATGTGTCTTGAAAGAGTTGTAAATGTGATGAATTATGAAGTTCCCCACATTCACTTTCTTTTCTACCATTGCACACCAAAGAATGTAGAGGTCAGCTGCACTGAGCGCCCCTTGACTGTCTTGTTTCTCCAAGACATAGTTTGTTAGTACCTGATATAGATAATGGATTGACAGGTTGTGGATATGTGAGGACTTGGAGCTTTTTGTGGTGTACTTGTCTTCCCTCGTAATCATTTTCCTTACTTTGACAGCGTTAAAGTCATGGTCCATTGTCTCCAGTCGCCCCCTAGTCATTTTAGTGCAGTCATCAGCAGACCTTGATAACCAACTGTTGAGTTTTTCCATTGTAACCTCATGGGGTTGGTTAAGGAGACAAAAACATGATACAGTGTACTAGTGATCCTTGCATGGCTCTAGCATGGAATAAAACTCACGTGTGAGTCTATGGTAAGCATTGCATTGTGCGTATGCGAGCACATCAAGGCCAACAACTGCAAGGTATCTTTTGACTTGCTCTTGGATCCTGAGTCTAAGTAGTGTTCCTGGGTCGGTGTACCTCGGTCCCGCAAGTCTACGTTTGTCTCTAACAAGAACGTCAAAACATAGATTTTTCTTTATGCTTAGAAATAATGGGGAGGGAATTGAGCTTTGATTGACACCACTATGAGTTGCTTGGTGTCTAAACCCCCTGGAAAGAATCTCACGAGGAAGTTGATCGTTGTAAGAAAATTGAATGTTCTTCTAGTTGTCGACGTTGATCTCCTGTTGATGAAACTCTATGAAGAACTATCGGGTCGTCTTGATACCTGGTCGAAGTCTGGAGTTTAGCGTCACAACATTTTGTCCTTGTCCTCTCACCTAATGCTTCTTGCATTGACTCACCGTTGTAGGTATCCATAGGTGTGCCAACAAGGCTGCAGTAGCCAGAGCCAAACTCTTATGACCCGAACCCTGATGTACAAAGCATAACTTCATCTTCGTATATTGGGTTTGTAGTTTGGGAGGCGTGTTGTGGGTAGGGGATCACGTAATTTCATGGTGATGCGGAACTCCCTTCCCCTTTCCTCCTGGTCACAGACTTTTTGAGCTTTTTGAAACCACTTTTCATGGCATCCATGTTGTCGATTCTTTTGAAGTAGACTCGGTAGCTTTTACTACGGCATAGGTCGATGAAGATTCTCAAAAATACACCAAATCAGCTCACGGTCTGGATCGTGACCCATTTGTAGATTGTGATCACGATATCGAAGACCGCGATCACTATTAATGATCACGGTACCATGACCTAGGTGCTCGCGATTAGGAAGACCATGATCGCGGTGTGTGCAGGGATAACGTGACCTTGACCACCTTATCACCATCGCCGCAGTTACGAAGGTGACCATGGTCTGAGGAACTGTGACTGTGAAGACCGTGATCTTTCTCGCCAAGGCACTCTGATCGTCGACCTGCTTGTTACAGAGGGACCACGGTCAGGACCTCTAAACTTGGTGCTTCCTGGAGCATTCGGCTGGCGAGTGCTAGTGACATTGCCTAATGACCGCGGTCGCGGTCTAGCTGCGGTTGCAGCTGCTGGTGTCAACGCACGTGCTCCTTCCTTGTCGTCCTACAGTGAGAGTAAGGAGAAGGAGGAAAAATAGGCGGAAAGCAAAGCGGAGGAGGGAACTCGGTGGTTTAGGCAAAAGGGGGGGCTCAACCGTGGAGGTATTTATAGATCAACTTCATACCCCGCCCTCATGTGAAATGCTTGAAGCAGCAAACAAAACCCCGAAAAAGCTGGAAAAAGAGAAGAAAAAAACTCAGTCAAAAGAGCAACAGTCGGTCAAAAATGCGGAGACAACCCGACACGTTGGTCATACCAGGCCAAAAAAAAGCTTGCCCAGGGCTTGCGTAACTGCGGTCACGGTCTCACTCATGCAGGATCGTGGTCATGGTTCTTGTCTTTCAGACTACAATCGCGGTCCTTACTCAACAAGCCACAGTTGTGGTTCCTTCCATGAGACCCCGGTCACGGTCCCAGCTATACCACGTGGGAAGAAGAAATCTAAAGAGGTTAAAACACACAGTGAAAACCAAGGTGTCACAATCAAAGAGGGATGATAGAGAAACATACCAAAAGCAGTTGTTCGGGTGTGAAAGGAAAATTTTGAAGAAAACTAGATGATGCAAAATGAACAATATTGCTGGCAGTTAGGGAAAGATAGACATCAAATTGGCTTTATTTGTATGTGAAAAGTAAAGAAAATATTTAAAGAAAAATTGTGTAGGAAATAGGGGGCGGCTTCCCTACAATTCCTACACTAGGATCCCAAATCCTTAATTTTTGGGTTCCACTTACCTACATCTCCATGCTTGTACCCATGGTGTAGTGGTAGGGCATGAAGGAAGATTTCCTACTCTGACTATGGAGGAAAGGGCTGAAATATGGCCACCTGGAGAAGTCATCCCTATGCTTTGGTCTAATTGAACTGCATTGGGATGAATTCTTTGGTAGCTCATCTTTAAAGCCACCCTCAAGGTATGGAAATTAACAGGAAGTCCCCATGGTGTCGACGTAGGATGAGATGGAGGGGAGAGGTTGAAAGTTTTCTATAGGGCCCCTCGCTTCTTCCTCTATTTCTGAACCTGAGGTTGGATGCTCAGATAAGTCTTCATGTACAGTTTGAGTTATCCAATCATTTTCTGAGCAAGAATTATCCCTAGGTGAATTTAATTGTAGTTCTACCACCCCAGGCTTATCACACTCTATGGGGTCTGGGGTATCTTAATGCTCAGCAGCCATGTTAAGGTGGATTGTCCATCCTGCTCCATCGATGTCCACCAAGCCTTTTAAGGGAATGGTGGTAAATGTTGGCTCGTGCTGCTCCAACTCGTCGTCATCAGTATATTCACTGCCCCAAATTGAGCAGTTATCGTCGTCGTCATCGAACAAATTGTTCCAGACCATGATTGGCGTACTTCTCAAGGCTAAGTGACAAGTCTCAATGTGAGAGCTATCGCTCTGGTCTGGATCAATTTCTGACTCAAGTTCCTCAAACCAACCTTCTGGCTATGAGGTTTATTGGTTATTATAGTGAGGATAAGAGTCTTCATCATCGTCATCATAAAACCACTCATGCATGTGGCTTGTATTTTCTATTGGTTGATCAACTGAGTCATCTGGATAGAATGAAGGGCTTTCCCAGGGGCTTGGTCTTCACAAAAAAATCATGATGAATCTTGTTGATGGTCTGAATCGGATGGTGAGGCATACTCCACTTCAAACCTAATGGAATGGTCTTGATGACTAAAGTCCTCATTGTAAGGCGGTGGCGCTTGCAACTGCATGGTAACCAAATTGATGACCTCTTTATCATGAAGTTGTTGGACTTGGGCAGCCAAGCTTCTGAGATTCATCAATTCCACCTTGCACCCTTGTTGTAGACTCGCTGTATCAAACTGATGTGCTTGGATGAATCCTTGCTCAGTAGTTTGAAGTAGACTTCTACTGCGGTTTGCAATCTCAATGGCTACTTGGAGTTGATGATCCTACCCTTCTAGTAGTTGTTGGAGTGGATTGACATCTTCTTGGAGATGAGGAGCTAGGGAGGTGAGTGCATTAACACTTTCTCTAGCTAACTCCACTGCCTTAATTAGTTCTTGATCCTATGACAGCACAGAAGTTGAGGGTTGACTGGCAGTCTCCATTGTTGGAGCATCTACATATAACAACAGTGGGGGTGAATATAGCTCGACGAGTTGTAAGGCACGACTTTCAATTATTTGCCAGCAGTCGGAACTACGGAAAAATTTAGGACAGGTAGACAAGATGACTTGTCTTACTGAAGCAAGGTCCATGGCTGAAAAGGTATAAGAAAAAGGAAAACTATTCAGTATATATGAACAAGTATGTTTAAAACAAAAGAAAAATTGTGCATATATATACAGGCTTAAAAGTGACAGAACAAAATCTTTTAGGCATGTAAATGTGGAAAGGTGGTCAACAGTGGAAGAAAAGAGGAGAAGAAGAGATTTATCCCTTAGAGGAGAGGTGTCTCTCGCTCCCTAGCCTCTGTATAGGCCGGATCTCGTCTTTTGGGTCATCCTCCTTGATCTTCTGGACTCCTGGGCCTCCATTCGCTCTAGATCTGCCCCCGAATAGAAACTTAGTGAGTGGATGGAGGAGGAAGATGGTGGAGGATGGAAGAACACTAAAGAGATGGGCGTAGAATGAGCACTTCAGTCTTCTCAGACCTCTGGACTCTCCCATGGGGCTCTAGGAACCACACCAAGTCGGAACTAGTTATTGGAACCTCCCAAAACGTGGAACCCCCCTCTAGGTTGCGAGGGGTGTGTATTTATAGGCACTGCTCACCGACTTAGAGTCACGGTCGTGGTCGAGGTCGCAGTCATGGTCGAGGTCATGGTCGCGGTCTTGGTGGAGGTGGATGCCTTGATCACGGTCTTGGTGGAGGTAGATACTGCGGTCGCGATCTTGGTGGAGGTAGATTCTTCGATCGCGGTCGAGGTGGATGTGGATGTCTCGGTCATGGTCGAGGAAGATGTACCTCGGTCACGGTCGAGGTTACTTCTTCTTGGTCATGGTCACAGTCGAGGAGGATGTACCTCAATCGTGGTCGAGGTTACTTCTTCTTAGCCGCAGTCGCGACATCATGGAACAAACCAACCCGGGGGGGGCTATTACTGGTGGTCGAGGGGCCCGCATCGATGATCCCTTTTGATTAGTGAGGATGCATTCTAATAATGGACTGGCCATCAAAAATAGGGTCCAAGATATCAAAAGTTTCTTAGGCCCGCTAGTCGGTTAGTGGGACCACTATCTCCTAAGCTGGTACACATAGTGTGATGCTTAGTCCACCGTGGTCGTGACAGATGGGAGTCTAGCTGCTGCAAAAACATGTGTTGGGGAGAAATCATGGAGAATATATGTCTTTTCAGGTTCGGTGCCTGCAAGTCCCAAAATTGGCTAGTTGAGAAACTTTATCTAGGAAAAGACATAAATTACTAAAAGATAAGAAACATGGGTTATTTTGGGCATATTAAGGCTATAGTGACACAAGACCATAGATCAATTCTTAGCATAAATACGTAAATTTGGGTGTTCTCAAAGGGTTCTCCACATACCCAATGAGATTGAACACATGAGGATTAATTATATCTCCTTCTGTCATATTGCATTGGTACAATGCCTTGGAGACATCATATCTCTCCTATTTTTCCTGGTCTTGGAGTATGTTCTTAATATGTGTGACCATCTCAATAACATTCATGCTCTCATGTTGTCTTTGCAACTCATAGTTCATGGAGCAAAAATATAGCAATTTGACATGACAATCATCCTTAGTATGCTTCTTGTAATCATCGTTGTCAACCTTATTAGGTGCATTGTGAAGAGGTTCATCTAGCTCTGGTGTCTCCAAGACATAGAGCTTGCACTCCTATGTGAGAACAATTCTCAACGTCCTAAATTATTCATGGAAGTTACTCCCATTTAACTTGTCCTTCTCAAGGACTAACCGTAGAGAAAACATGTGTTGTGTTTCCATTTGATTCTATAAGAGAAATTACATTTTTTTTTAAAATGATTTGATTTTATTTGAATAAAATTTAATGATGTTTAATGCCTTTAAATTAACTATCAATCCCATTATTTTATTCAAATTGATATCTCTCAATTATCTATTTCAAAAGATTGCAGCGCACAAACTTCTAATGAGACAAGATCCAAAACAAATGAGTTATTACTGGTCAAAGCCACCATTCATAATCAATCATTAAGGTACGCAACATTTGCCAATTGCATCTTATGCAATTCTTGGATAGATGGTATGTGCAACTCCTTGCCATAGTCATTTGTATGCTTCTAGGTGCTTAACCCATAGTCATTTGTATGATTCTAGGTGCTTAACCTCATCAAGGACACCCACTCAAGCCCGACCCAAAAGACAACATGATATAAATGTACTGTGAGAACCTATTACACTAAATGAGATTACTCAAAACATAAAACACAATCAATCACTAATTAATCACATACCCAAAAATATGGGTAAATTAAAACCAATTTCAACATCAACACCTACTCTAAAACATTTGCATAAGAGCCCAACATCTTTCTTGTATCCATACTATGCCAAGAATTTACTTATCCACAACATATATACATAGGAGAACTATATTTGTATATGTCACACAAACAAGCATTAACATGCTAATAAAATTCCGATTCATTTGAAACACCATATATAAACTTTTCTAGCCCGGACCTGAGAGTACAGGGATGACTCTAGGACACACTAGACATCTAATCAACTTTCTCAAAGATTCATTACTATAGATCCTCTTTGTTGTCATAGGTTTGTTTTCTTCACTTCAGATTACCTAAAAAGATGTGGCAAACCACAAGGGTGTATGTCCCAGTAAGAGATATAACCTCCAAAAATGTTTATTGATTACAACATTTTAAATAGTAGATAACTAACCAGTTGGAGTATTTAATAATCAATTGAACGGGTTGAATAGTTCAAGTATGCTAAATAGATTAAGAAATTAATCTTAGCAACAAGTATGATCATCAATGCATATATAGATAACAAATAAATCCATTTCTTTGGATAGATATCTACTCAAATATCATCAAGTTGCATCTAATAATAATCATTATCATTAATCTGACTATCATTATATTCCTTGCTAATAGCACAAGCAATCTAGTAGCATAAGCATCTCTAACATCATGAATATGTCTAGTAACATAACATGGCTATCAAGATTGGCATCTCAAATAAGGGGAACAGATCTATATCATAAGTAGAACTAACATCATTCCACAATGAACTACATAGGCATGATTAGAAATTTAAGAATTTTTAATTACATAGGCATGGCTAGCAATACTAAACATAGTTAGCATCATCATATTAACCATCAGTGTCAGTATATTTGACAACATAAACATGTTTACAACATGAGCATAGCTAAAGCATAAGCTTATCTATTATCTCTTATTGTACTATACATGATCTCAATGAAAAGAAAGCAAACAAGGATTATCATCCAATATGAAGCGTTGTGTATAACCCTAAATAGATAATCCACACGACTGTCTTACATCTTTTATTATGACCTGGGGAATTTGAATCGTACCATCCAAAGTCCAACCGACCCCTGCGAAGGGCTATTCGGTTCTGTACAAGATCTAGGAGTGTCGGTATCCTTAGATATCTTCCCCTCAGTTAGTATGAGTAAAAAGGTAGTGACATATCAGTCAAAGATGCCACCACAATGACATATAGTCAAGTTTCTAACCACTAGTCCACCCATGGTATAGGTCACAACACTAGAAACCATGGTATACAAAACTCTCTAATCTGAGGTAAAACCACAGTTTTCCTCAATCACATCAGATGTATGAGGCATGACCATAGCCATCCTCCACAACCTGCATTGTGGATGATAAGGATATATCCTCAACTTGCCACCCCCACATACTCAATAGTATGCGCTCTGAGTTTCCCTTAGGAGTACTCATTTCACAATCCAGCAAGTTCTGACACTGAAGATGGCTCTATGTCACAGTGCACTACATGATTAGAGCTCCACTTGATTAGTTATGCCAATTGGGTGAATTAAGGACACATCAAATAAGTGGACATACAAGCCCTAATTCACGTCTAGAAAGCATATAAATATCACAAATTCAAAATATATAAAATGTGTGAAACATAATTTCTCATCTCATCACCACATAGTACTATTCACTTTCCATTCATGAGACTACACTAGTCATCATACTATCACAAGATATAAATCATTTTCATGATATCACTGGGTATCAACCCTTATCAACACAAGAGGATTACACCTCATTCAAGGCTCAACCATGCCCAAAGGTCATTAAGACCATCATACTATCACATGATATAAATCCTTTTCACAATATCATAGGGTATCAACCCTTATCAACACAAGAGGATTACACCTCATTCATGTCTCAACCATGTCCAAAGGTCATTAGGACCATCATACTATTCCATGTAAGATCATCATTATCTTTGCATGCCTTATAACAAGGCTCAACAACATCACTTCATATAATACACCGGATCAACACAATATTACATTAATGAGCTAGGAGATATTCATAAACAATAATAGTAGGGTTATATTAACAATAAGAACATTCATTTATTACATCAACATGCAAGGAATCTAGATATGATTAACTCTCATCATATTCATAATGCACATGTTTAGCACAAGAAAGTATCAACCATGTGGCTATGATAACCACCAATTAACACATTAAGGTTATGATCATATTAAGGAGGTTATTTTACCATCATGCCATAATATAAGAAGGTTAAATGAATACTCATATTTATCTATTTTCATTAGAGTTAGGTTCAACAAGATAAATTATATCAATGTTGCTAATCAACACTCATACCCAAACCCTAACTCATGGCATCCCCATTGGATCATGGATGCATAAGGTGAAGCATCACCATCACATTCCATACTATTCTCAAGTATGAACCCACACATAAATCAAGGTGTAACCATCGGGTAATAGCATGCTAGGGTTTCAACAACAGTAACAGAGTACTCCATGATTGTATTAGTCATTCAAGGACTATTCATACATAATTACCATCATTTAGTTATATTAAAGCTAGGTATAACAAGCTATACCTCATTAGGATTACCCATTAATTCATTATGGTGATTATAAATCATAACCATATGAGGGAAAGGGTAAGACTAGAAGTTTAAGGCATTGAACCATCAAATTATCATCATTTGAATCATAACATTACACTACACGCTTCACCCAAAACAATGGAAATATTGAGGCATCAACTTCTAACCATGAAATGTTGAAAGGTAAAGCCATTGGTCATTTACATAAGTAAACACCTTGAATGAATCGTCTACGATGTTATTGAGTTGTGATCTATAAAAGTCACCATTTAACCCTAGACATCCTTTGATTAATAACAATAAGGGTTATGTTGAGAGCAGGGTAAAACCCATAATCGATTGTTCATTTAAAACAAGCCATCCATTGTCAACAAGTAAGCTCATTAAGTTGATCATATAAAGGAAACCATATAAATTACATTATTAGGACCAACATATTACATTAGCCATCATTCCACTTTATTGGAGGAATAAACATTAGATCTTGACCATTGGGTCAAGTTCATATGTTAAAACCATCAATTACAGTAGGTCCAACCATTGCATCAAGTGACCCAAGAAATCATTGGTCTAAGGCTTAATTAATGCTACAACTATATGATTAACTCACAATAGGTTTTGTAGACCTGATCCACCATCATTAGTGACCATTAAGTCACCATAGTTTGTTAGATCATCACTATATTCATTAATCACCCTCGAATATCAAACTAATATCACCATTGATTGATAGCATCATTAGGGTACTTAGTTGTTAATCACTAAGATTCTAATTAGGCCAACACCTGACCTAAAGGGTGAATGTCAGTTAACACCCTTGGTCACTACCATCAGTTGTCATGAAGACAACACCATCGTTTGTTGCAATGGTACCACCATTGAGTCATGTCTTTATAGAAGAAATCAACTTTAAACCCTAAAATTGACCATTGGTTGATAGGTGTTTAGCACCATTGGTTGTCAAACCAACCTGATCCAAGTCATATTATACCTTAGGAATAACGTACACAGGAATACAGGTTCATCTAGAACTGAAATCAGAATAGGGAACATTATAAAAATCAAAATCCAAGTCAAGCATAGCTTTTTTGTGCATGGATCATCATTTAAAAGCAAGAACATGAGCTAGCAAGCTTATGGTAAGCAATAAACGTGGAGAAAGTTATAAAAATTGCCTTTAATTAGAAGATAAACTCCCAAACAGAATAAAACATGAGAAAGTAGGATAGGAAATCCAAGCATAAGTTGTGAACTCGTCCATCTAGCACCTTTATTCATCAAATGAGCAAACCCTAAGCATAAGGAGCAAGAAAGGTGGGGTTTTAGAGCTTTAGAGAAATTTCTAGCATGGAACAGCAAGGTTCCAACCTGGAGAAAGGTAGGAGGAAGGATAAAAAAGAAATAAACAGATGAAAGAAGGGGAATATTATTCTTTTAGTTCAAGATCACTAGAAGGAAGCTTTTTAAACCCTAAAAGGAAGTCAATTGCAACCCTAGATTCTTTTTCCAAGAAGATCCCCTCTTTCTTCTTCCTTGGATAGAAAATTCATAGAAGCACAGAGGGAGAATGAGGTTTGTAGAAGGAGGGAAGTTGTGGATAGCAAATGGCTCATTTGGGTGCTTAGGGATAAGTATATGAAACTTTAAGATAAAGAAAAAGAAAAAGTTGAAGTTTCTAGTATCTTTCCAAGTGTCCATGGCCTTAAGCTACTAAGAATATGCAATCATACACACAAGAATCTCCCCCAACATCCATAGAGACATGCTTATCCCTCGTTTCTTGAATTTTCAAGAAAAACAAATAAATCATTAGTTGATAGCTCCTAAAGGTGGCTCATCCATAAAGGGGCAAACCCTAAAATACCCTTAGAGAAAACACATTCAAACCAAGGTTTAAATAGGCTCACCATGGATCAAAAAGATCAATAATGATGAAATAATATCCAAGGAACATAATGAAAGTGATAAATTGCAAAGAAAACCTCTCAATTGGGTAAATTGCAGAAAAGCTCAAAATGTACATAAAATTGCATAACTTGCTCAAACAGTGTCCAAATTGGACCAAATTTGAAACTTAAGATTGTCTTATGATTTCAAAACATATAACAAGGTTATATTAGGGTTATAAGAATTCAATTATGATATTTAAGCTTATTCAACTCATTAAGCAAGTTTAGGGGCCTTACATGTACCTTGCTTGGCAGGCCCACATAACTACCATCACACTTCTATGAGATGTATAGCACACCATGCTTGGTGTGCCCACGCATAACTAATAAATCTTTTCATGTGTGTTTCTAATGTAAAATATCTTAGACTTAATATGTTTGATTGATGGAATTTATATATATTCTAAATCTTGTATATATATATATATATATATATATATATATATAATCACCACATACTATAGTATGTATCATATACATGTTATATCCCACAAATGTAAACATGAAATATAAAACATTAGTGATGGTTATGGTTATACTATTGTAATTCCTTGGAGACATAAGGAATTACTACCACCTAGGTCTACATCATATGCATGAACCTATTGTTGGTGTAGATCTATGCTTGAACCAATCTAGGTTGATTGGTTCAACCCTTAAACTGGGGGGCTCACCTCTTGGTTGGTCATCTGAATAATCATATGGCCTCTGATCCAACCGATGTTTTTACACCTCCAAATGGTAGGTTGGAACACCAGACAATCAGTTCATCTCTTGTAATCATTCCTCCTCGGTCCTCCAAATTGTTAGATCATCTTTGAGATAGTCGGTTCGTCTAGTGATGAGCATTGTCTTTGTTGTAACAAGAAAATAAAACTATCATAATACTATTAAACTTATTATATGGTAATGAGAAACCTTGGGCTACATTCAAGGGGATCATATGAAGGAAAGAATAATACTTTTACATTTGGGAAGAATAAGGTAGAAGCTCCATGATATGTGTATTGTATATCATCTTTTGGACCACTTTTGGTTGCATTTTCAAATCATTTTCACCCAATAATCACTCTTAATCATGCTAGATATTCCACTTTATTGTTATCTTTACTGCTATATAGTTTAGATTGTAGGTACCACATTTCAGCATCAAAATGGGGTAAAAACATCATCATATCATCCATCAAAACATTCCCTAATCATGTAAACATTTAGAAAATTAATGTTGTTGAAACTATCAAAGACACCCCGTGTCCAAAAAATAGACATGATGTATCTTAATAAAGACATGTCGTGTCCAGAAAAAGATATGCTAAAATTGGAATCCAGAACTTCATAGACTACAGCAACATGTCGTGTTGGCCATCCAATAGGCCGTGTCACCTATAGATTTCACACAAACGTGAATGTACAGAGTAAATACAAAAAAATGGGGTTAATCCGACCCAAATAAGGGTCTTATTGGATTCATGAGAGTTTGCACACTTGGCGGAGTTAATCTTGAAGAATTTGAAGAAGACATGATGTGTTCTATTTTACACACGGTGTGTAAGTTTACAAAAACTTTCATCCCCAACTATAGAGAAAAAAAACACAACATGGATTCCAAAAGACACAGTGTGTCTGCATGTTTAAAAGTCTTGTTTCAAAAGTTCTGGAAACTTACACGGTGTGTCTTTTTTTAGACACGTCATGTACTCTTTGCAGACATCAATTTCATCTGACAGTTACACTAAGAGACACGGCATGTCTTCCAAAAGACATGGCGTATCTTTGTCAATTTCTACAAATTTTGAAAAGAATCGCCCCTCATTTTAAAGATGAGAACAGACATATGGGGTGGTTATCTCTCTTCATTTGAAACAACTTACAACATGAGGGAGTTTCAGAGTAGACGAGAGTGATTTTAGGGAAGAAGAAGATGTTTTTTGGGAAAGAACCTCTATTATTCACCATTTCTTCTCCAAAAGGTGCAGTAGAGCTTCTCTACTCATCCAAGCTTCTCAAGAGGGAAGATAGTCCAAATGGGAGCATCTATAAGGGTGGAATTACATCCTCCAACTAGAGTTTTACCTCACTCATATTTACTCTTTGGTTCCCTTTTCTCTTTCTTTTAATCATGAAAAACTCTGAAATTTGTGCCCTACGATTGTGTATCTTCATCATATACGAGTATAATCCTTCTTCTTGGGCATGGGAGAGTAGCTCCCATGCTATTACTCATGTAAACTAGTAACTTATATCTAATTCTAGTTAGTTTGCTTATCCAAGAGCTTCTACAGTGTTTTATTGCTTGTATGCTTGACTGGCCATCAAATATGCAAGTCTTATGCTTCTTTGTGCGATTTGGGAGGATGTGTGAAGGAGTATGAAGTATATCTCTTATCAACATAGTATTGAACACGAGAGTGGTTGGGGAATGTTGAGTATCTAAGGTTGCATTCAAATCTGAACATAGACACGGGAGTGCTATGTGAAGATGAGAATCGTCTCATATCACCGGGAGGTGTATCATGACGGCGACCTCCTTTGCAAGTTAACTAACATGTTTAATTTTGTAGTCACATATGAGTAATAGTATGGAAGTAAAATCCTATGACCAAGATATTCTAAAATCTGATCATAATCTTCTTAGTTTAGTTCTTGCTCTTTAATTTGCTAGTTATATGATCACAATAAAATCCAACTTTTATAAAATGATCTAGATTGTTGAACCATAACACACTTGCACCTAATAGTGCCTTGCTTCTTAGACAAACTCGATAATACTACACATACATGTATACTTGTGGGGTCGTATTCAAGTTTATAAATATTCAAACTTGTGCACACGACTAACAAGTTTTTGGCATCATTGCCAGGAAGCATCAATATTTTTGTTAGAGTAAGAAGTGTTGAATATTAAGCGAGAGTGGATCACACCATTACCTGTCATATCAACCATCCTTTTTTTATCATGATCATCATCATTATCATATTGTTGTATCTTCCATTTTCATTTTTTTACTTCACTCTCCTTCTTTACTTATAGTAATGTATGAAGCGATCCAAAAGGGGTTTTGAGCCTTCGACATTTCTAGACCCCAAAATTGACCATAATGTTAGCAGCCTTCAAAAAGAAAGCAGTGAACCTCAAACAGATTTGGAGGAATCACAACATCCATCACCTTCATCGCCACCATCTTCGCCTGAAAGTCCATCCCATTAAGAAGAACAAATTATGGAAGATGGTAGTCCCCTAAAAGACTTCGTTATTCTAGCTGCTACAAATATCAATTGGGCTATCACTATCCCACAAATTGAGGAAAATAACTTTTCTATCAGCCCCATAATTATACAGATGATACAACAGAACCATTTTGGAGGGACGCCAATGGAGGATCCAAACCTCCACATTGCTGAATTTCTACAGTATCTTAGCACTTTCAAGATAGATGGTGTTCCTACCGATGCAGTTTGTCTTCTTTTTTCCCTTCTCTTTGAGAGATAGAGCTAAGGTGTGGTTCTATTCTTTACCAAGAAACTCCATCAACAGTTGGGATGAACTCCTCTAAGTGTTCTTAGCCAAATACTTTCCACCAAGGAAGACTGCACAATTGAGGAGTCAGCTCATCAATTTTTCTCAAAGGCATGGAGAGACCTTGTATGACACATGGGAAAGGTTCAAAGACCTTCAACGTCTTTGTGTACACCATGGTTTAAGAAATGGGCTTCTATTGTGAATTTTCTATAATGTTTTATTCTTCAATACAAGGATATCTATTGACGATACTGCAAATGGTGCTTTAATGAAACATTCATACAAGGATGCTTATGTAGTTATTGAAGACATGGCACTTAATCATTGCCAATGGAGTACTGACTGGAGCAGCCAACCTTCTTCTTCAAACTCTATTTTTGGAAAGCAAGTTGTTGAAGTAATTTGTGAAGGATGTGAAGCAACATGACACACTCTTTCTTTGTGTTTTTCCACACCATCACAAAAGAAATAGGAGATCAACAACAATGTAAGTTGCAATTTCATCCAGCAACAATAACATTTGCATATCAAGCCAAGTTTGGTGTCCATGCTTAAGACCTTTGTCTCAACTCAAATTCAGAAAAAATGATGTGCTTCATCAACAAAGGGAGATATTAAAGGGTTATATTTCACAAATTTCTTCTAAGGTGGATGGAATTGCCACTCACAATGGGATGTTGGAGAATCAAATTTCTCAAATAGCTCTTGCCAATCAAAAATCACATTTTAGTTCCTTGCCTAACCAACTAGAGATGAATTCAAGGGAGACTTTCACGTCAGTTACCTTGAGGAGTGGAGCTTCTATAGGAGAATCTTATTCACCATCAAAGACAATATCATATGAAGGTATTGACTCCAATGCAACTGAAGCTCAAAAGATGAAATATGCATATGCTCCAAAGGATGATTTTCAAACAAGTCAAGTGCCCCTTTGCAATACATATTTGATACAATGCTTGGTGATGACGAAATTCTCTTTGAATATGATGTTAATTGTTTTGAAGAAGAGAATGAAGGGAAAAACAACATTGAAATCCAGAAGACTATTCCTACTACAAATCACAAGCGTCGATCTTTGGGCCAAATAAAATATATATTGACAAAGAGGTGTAGATCCTTAGCACAACAATTTTCAGCCTCAAATCAAAGCAATGGACATCCATGTTTATCATTCACCATGATAGGTATCTGGCTGCAATCTCTTGAGTCTGTGATAAGCAGTGAGGACACTGCAAATTTCAAGCTTAGGGGGAGAGCAACCGTCCGGTAGTGGTGTAGTTTTATTTTGTCTTTATCATCATTTTTTTAGTTGTTGTTTTTAGTTTATGTTCTTTTGTATGTGGATTGAACTCCTATGCTTAACTGATTGTCCTCTTTTGGTTACAAATATCATTTGTAGAAATTGTAAAAAGGCATGCATTAATCAAATGAAAAAATGTGGCCATCAACATGTGCTTAACTCTGGTTTATGATTCTAGCTTGAACAGTCATCTTTCACATCCTTGATTGCTTAAAACATGTAATGGTTTCATTTTTTGTCAGTAAATCAACTTTACAACATCATTTAGAATATGGGAAACCCTTGCCAAGCCTTAGTGCATTTTCAGCCACCCTTTCATTGAAACATTTTTAAAACAAATTAATGAAATCTATCTAATGTTGCAATTTAGTTGACTCTCCTATGTTGTGGAAAAAAATTAAATTTCTTTTGGCTGATTTCACCTTCATACCCCATAAAAGATGGCTAAACTTTTCAAATATCATGCTAGCCTAGTGTAAATGTGATCTGGCCATGACGGTTAGGTGGTATGTCTTAAAAGAGGGTAAAATACCCCAACTGACACTCCACGTGTGCATAATCCTACATTAGCAACTGAGTTCTAGAACCTGTAACCCATTGTCATATGATTTTTGGGAAAGAAGGAGATTAAAACTAAAATTGTTAATTTTAACTAAGATTTCATCATTTGTATCCTTAATAGTTGAGAGTTTGAGTTGCACATCTACTAATTGTTTGGATTGGTCATCCAAATTTTACTTAGTGTTGTTTAATTGATTGATCAATTTAATTGTGACCACCCTTACTGAACTAAAAATCTCTTCCTTAGGTGTTTAAGTTGAATTGATGGCTATGAGTATAAACATATTGATCATAGTTGGTTTATATTTCGTTTCATTTGGTCTATGAATGAACTTAACAATTCCTTCATTTGTGTTTCTATGCTATTTTTGTTTGAAGACAAGCAATGGTTTAAGCTTAGAGGGATTTGATATGTGTATTTTATATCATCTTTTGGACCACTTTTAGTCGCATTTTTAAATCATTTTCTCCCAATAATCACTCTTAATCATGCTATATTTTCTACTTTATTGCTATCTTTACTTGCTATATGGTTTGGATTGTAGGTACCACGCTTCAACATCAAAATGGGGTGAAAACATCATCATATCATCCATCAACACATTCCCTAGTTATGTAAATATTCAAAAAATCAATGTTGCTGAAATTGTCAAAGATACCCCATGTCTAGAAAAGACACGTCGAGTTCCAGTCTAGAATTTGAATCCATAACTACCTAGATAGTAGCAACATGTTGTGTTTGCCTCCAACACACCATGTCACCTATAGATTTAACCCAAACATGAATGTACAGAGTAAAGATGATGAAATGGGGTTAATCCAACCCTTGTTGGATTCATGAGAGTTTTCACACTTGGAGGAGTCAATCTTGAAGAATTTGAAGAAGATAGGATGTTTTCTATTTTACACACAACGTGTAAGTTTACAAATACTTTCATCCCCAGCTGCAGAGAAAAAGACACAACGTGTCTTCCAAAAAACATGACATGTCCACATGTTTATAAGTATCATTTCGAAAGTTTTGGAAACTTACATGGCAAGTCTTTATTTAGACATGCTGTGTACTCTTTGTGGACAGTAGTTTCATCTGATAGTTACACTGAAAGACATGATGTGTCTTCCACAAGACACGACATGTCTTTATCAGTTTCTACATATTTTAAAAAGAATCGCCCCTCATTTTAAATATGTGTCCAGTCATATGGGATGGTTATCTCTCATCATTTGAAACACTTTATGACTAGAGGGAGTTGTAGAGTAAGAGGAGGGAAATTTTGGGGAAGAAGAAGAGGTTTCTTGGGAAATAATATCCATTCTTCACCATTTCTTCTTCAAAAGGTGCAGCAGAGCTTCTCTACTCGTCCAAGCTTCTCGAGGGGGAAGATAATCTGAGTAGGAGCAGCTACAAGGGTGGAATTCCATCCTCCAACTGGAGTTTTACCTCACTCATCTTCACTCTTTGGTTCCATTTTCTCTTTCTTCTCTTTAATCATGTAAAACTCTAAAATGTATGCCATGTACTTGTTTCTTCATCATATACGAGCAGAACTCTTCTTCTTGGGCATGGGAGAGTAGCTCCCATGGTATTGCTCATGTGAACTATTAGTTGATATCTAATGTTAGTTAATTTGCTTCTCCAAGAGCTTCTATGTTGCTTTATTGCTTATATGCTTGACTGGACATCAAATATACATGTCTTATGCTTCTTTATGTGATTTGGGAGGATGTATGAGGGAGTATAAAGTAGATCTATTAACAACATACTCTTATACATGGGAGTGGCTGGGGAATGTTGAGGGTCCAAGGTTGCGTTCAAATCTGAACATAGACACGGGAGTGCTATGTGAAGATGAGAACCGTCTCATATCACCGGAAGGTGTATGAAGATGATGACCTCCTTTGCAAGTTAACTAACATGTTTAATTTAATAGTCACATGTGAGTAATAGTATGGAAGTAAAATCAACATCTTAGTTTAATTCTTGCTCTTTAATTTACTAGTTAGACAATCATAACAAAATCCAACTTTTATAAAATGATCTATATTGTTGAACCATATTATGCTTGCACCTAACAATGCCTTGCTCCTTGGACAACCAAGATAATACTACATGCACCGATATACTTGTGGGGTAGTGTTTGAGTTTATAAATATTTAAACTTGAACACACTACTAACACTCGGTATGCAAATTGACATATAAACATGAATAAATAAACAACCAAACACAAATATATGGGTTATTAGCCATAACCATGTGACACATCCACCATCAAAACTAATTTTAGGTTATATATATATATATATATATATATATATATATATATATATATATATATATAAGTTTGGTATCATATGTGGTCTTTAATCGGATATGCACATTAATCATTCTATATATTCACATCGTGTGTAATAGATAAAAGGTGAAAACTAATATCTGATCATGGCTACTAAATCCCAAAACAAAGTAGATTCATGTGGCTCTGATACCAGTGTTCAGAAATATTGCATTAGATAGGTAGCGGAAATAAAAAAAATGATATCTACCTTATTCCCCTTTATAGACAAACACATCAATAACTATGTAGTAGGAAGTGATGGTTTATGAGGTCATACATGGTCCTAGAGCAAGTCCAATGACAATTCCCTCATTTTATTATATGTCTTTCTTCAACTCGTACTCAGACAATGTCAGCAGCAACTCCTAGTTGATCACCATGGATAGAAGTTTGACATTCTCCTCGTAGCGGGAAAAGCTCCGCACCTCTATGGCATTCCATATGGACAACCAAGACCTCCTTTCATTCTAGTAAAATTGACAAGAGGGAGTTGTCCCTCCACATTGCCATCTTACTCTTCCACAATTGGTCTCCCTTGCTATCCCTCCCTTTGTCGGGTAGGATGTGCTTGGGTTTTCTCGCTTACCACAACTAGAGAAGATGAACAATTATTGGAGGAAATTCAATTGTGTCTAAGAAGCCCCTAGTACCCGTCTATTTATAGGAGGGTTAGGGTCAGGGTTCCCAGTCTGAGTGGAAGCAGAAGGGACCATAATGTCACAAGTTGTCACAACCTACAAGTGGAAAAATGGTTGGCTCACAAGTGAACCAATCAATTGGCATGTGAATTGATCGGTTCAGCCCTTGAACCAGTCGTCTCATCATGTTTTTCAATCACAATTGTATTGGAAATTGATATCTGATTTAATGGACAACATGACATCAACACAAATCCTTGAATCAATTGAATTGATCCACCAACCACTCAATTTACAACCTGAGCCAGTCTGTTCATGTACCTGATTTGATCGGTTCACTTCTTGAACCGGTCAGTTCATGGTATAGAATTTCCAAAGTTGGTCAAATTGACATACTAAAATAATTGATTAAATATTTGAACCAATCAGTTCACTATTTGGTCAGACAATATTAAACCTATGTTGTTTAAATTGAATACCTAACTCTTTCATATTAAAGTGTAAACCATATTCATAAATGAACTCCTATTCCAAGTGTATCCTATGTGTGTGACCCTATAGGTTCCAAGTTACGCTGGCGGTGAATGTCCATAGCTGATTTATGACATCACAAGAAATGAGTGGTATCTAGAAACACATCATTGCTAGCCAAGTAATTAGGAAAGTTGGATAAAAACTTCAACCTACAATCTATGCTTGGTTTTATAGTGATCGTCTAATTCCTTTATCACTGATATGCAGATTTAACTTGAGGCATAAAATTGGCATCCTCTCAATGTTCAATTTGTGTTCCTTGAACCAGAGCATATTGTCTTAGATATATGTGACCTCAATATCTTATATTGATTCACATGTGCATGTGCATGCTTCTCTTAGTCTCACTTATCAAGTAGCATGGATATCAAACTCCATTAGGAGGGATAAATTCCATCTACATCTTCACAGTTATCCCCATGTGTCACAATATACCTGAGCACCACCTTTATGGTAACCCTTATTCAAGTTCACGATGGATGATGTAAAATTACATTGAACAACATGTGATGAGTGTAGTGATTTCAAGTCTAAGAACCACAATCACCACCTTCACTATGAGAGATAATTATGACCACCACTTATGGTTTCCATGTATCATTCTCATGGTGGGTCTGTCTGATACACTGTTCTCCAACAAGTATCTATGTGTTTAGTTTGACATCACATATCATGACTGATGAGATTCTATCATCAACCAACACACACTCTACTCTCATGTGTCATTGCCATCTATCAGCCTTCCACAATGACATCCAACAAGGGATATTTTAAGAATGTACATACTCTTAACATTCTTATGATCTCATTATTGAAGTCATCAACCCAAAGACATACGTCATTGGGTAATGTCATTCTTTAGACATTCATTATATTTCATCATTATCTCATAATTGATTGAACCAGAATAAATTGGAAGATTGCCTTTACTAATCAAATTGTTTACATGATACACCATATCAATCATAATATGATTGGCTCTATGGGCATACATACCAACAAAATCATGGGCATTACCTTTACTGGAATGAGGCATGATATTAGTTCTAAAATTGAGATGGATAATGCATGCTTCAAGAATGAAAGAAAAAATAAACAATGTGACATGCCTATCATGGTGGATAGCATTAGGTGTCAACAAGTATGTTTTTTAGGTATGAAATGGAAACATCATAATCCATATAGTATTTGATACATTTAGATGCTTGATGGAGGTGAAAGAAAGATAGTCAAAATAACTAGATTCATATATATTAAGATAGTTACCAATATCCAATTCATTACAACTGGCATTATGACCATTGATCATGGTAGAATATGAAAATGTGCATGGAAATCATGAACAACATGAGTAGATCAACTACTTTGAGTGGGAGAAATGAAGTCAACTAATCATCATGGAATAATTGATGGGAGGAGGCTCAAGCAACTTGTTGTCCATGGAGGATTCGGCTAATGTGATGTTATTGATCACCATCGACGTGCCTATAAAAGACTTTTTGGAGCTCCTCTTATTTCCACTACTACATGAAGAAGTGTCCATGAGATATGTGGTCGATAAAGAGGAGGGATAAGTGTGTAAGAAGCAATCAACTAGATAGGGCCAAAGAAAGAGAAATTCACCCAAGAGGATATGAGAAGATAGCAAGTATTTGAAGAGAGTAGACAAAATGGGGTATATATATAGCCAGCAACAACAACCTCGATCAAATTGTATTTTGACAGTGAGCTCCTATGGATACAAAATGACTAGTTTTGATCAACTAACATGTCATCCCGGGGGGGCATTGAATTACTTTTTGACCAACAAGTAGATCGGTCAAAATGGAATTTGGCCAAAAAAATGTCTATAACTCAATTGAGACCCCATCTATAATCTAATGGTGGCAATATTGCATGATCATAACTCAACATGACTAGTTATGCCAATGTTGATGCTTATGTTGACTAAACTTGCGCAAATCGTATTATTTATCTATTTAAGATCTTGGAACTCTAATATTATATCCCCGATCTAGTACATATGTGTCATCCTAAGTGCTAATGAACCCATGACGTACTATGTTTCTTTATGATGCCTATGCATGACCTAGTTAAGATATTGAAATCAATGATGAATGATATGATACCTAGACTTAGGTGACACATCCAACTACCATGCTAATGATTAGTAAGACATAATCTTGTTGATGTTAATCTAGTTACACTCATTTCTTATCTGAGGATCACTTGGTTGACTCTGTTTCCATGATCTAGTCAAGTTTGCTATTTAAGGGTTTTCTAAATCAAGTTGTTAATCTTGTGCTCTACTAAAGGTACGTTTTTCCTCTTGACCCTACTATGATATTGGCTTTCTTGTATATATGCTGGTATGAATACTTGGCTACTTACTTATTTGAGTGAGCTATTGTTCCTATGAATACTACTTTCATGTTTGGATATCATATGTTAACAAACCTTGAACATGATATAAAGAAATCCATTTTAGTATAATGGAAAATACACTTAAAACACACTTTGTATAAAAGATTGTTGTTAAATGTTCACACCTTGTTTTTACTTCTTGCTTATATGATGTTTCTAGCCAAGCAACTTGTATACTACTCTTAAATTGTTTACATGCCTTTTCATGGTGTACTTAATGCTTTAGCATTAATATGTTTTGTTTATCAAATTTTTAGTTGTCAAATGAAGATCTGCTGCACTCAAGGCTCTACTCTATGAAATGAAACACCAAGGGGAGGCTAGAAACGGAATGGGTACATGCTTCTCTATCCTCCTACTAGTATCTTGCTATGTCTTGTTGTTATTGCTTTTACATATATATTGCATGTGTGAAATACTTGTGATCCATTCTAGGGATGGATGCCCAGGTCCACTCGCGCTATTTAGCCATTAGGAGTATGGACTTAGGGTAACAAATAGTTTCATGACAAATGGTGTCAGAGCCATATACACAAGCCTCTATATGTGTTTAAGGCGTAACACATCTTAAGAACCCAGGGAGGACTAGAATCCTTTCCTCAATGTTTAGAGAGTCTTCTAGCATCTCATCTCTCTTTAAGGACCACCTAAGCCACCCAAGTAGATGATGATTAGTTAGTCTCCTCATCTCCTCATGTGATTCTTCTCTCTCGACTATTAATCATGTGATGTCTCGATTATGGGTAGCTTATGCAGGGGAAAACTAATACTTATTTGAAATTGTAAAATTTGATTAACATGATAATTCCATGATTTGATCTTAATTTGAAAACCTTGTTTGATTAATGAAAGTACTCTTGATAGTGATGTACTCATACAAACTCAATATTACCAAATTGGATATAAGTGTTTTGTATGTTTGAAGTGAAATCTTGATATGGTGAAATAAGGTGGAACCCATGCTTTACACCTCATGTGTGATGAGGTCCCTAGTGATTAAACCCATGTGGTCCCATTGTTGATCAAACCTCAAACATAGTCAAACAAACTTTTTCCCCTATTTGATACGTACAATGGTCATGCCACAAAATGTGCATGCCTTTGGAACCCTATATTATGATGTGAAGACCTATTATAAGAGGAAATTCCCCTATTGACTATCATTCATCTTTGTAGACTCAATTTGAATAAAATGATGGACCTAGGTCTCAATATCTCTCAAACTCTTGGTTTCTCAATTATCAATTTCTAAAATCTACCCTTACCTTGACCTTGAAAGGAAGGGAATGGAACCATGACCTTGATCTTACAAAACCTTGAAATATGGTTGCCCTACTGTGATCTTGATGTTTGACTCATGATCTTATGGAATTTGATTTGATAGTTGGTACTCTCCCTATTTGGATGTGCTAGATGGCTCATGACTGAGGTAGATTAAGTGTTGGATTAGGGTAGTAGTTGACTCATAACTCTTGTAACCCAAGTCACATCCCTATTTGTACCACCTCTAAATTTTCATCTCGTTGATTATTTAGAGTTTTTGAAGGTAACCCCTTCCACATGATTTTGATTTCTCGACCTAAGCCTTCAATAGGTCAAATCCACGATGATTTTAATACTCGATCTTAAATAATGATTTAATGATGATCTTGGAATATGATGATGTTGACTATAGTTACTGGTTAAGTTTCTAGAAAGACCTAGGCCTAGATCATTCATCAACCATGAATACCGTAAAAATGAGCTCGAATTTGATGCCATGAAATGTTGAATAATGCTCAAAATGTTGCTCAATTATTGTATGTGGATGAATGATCACCCCTATAAGGGTGATTTAATCAATTGTTTTAAGAATTGAGGTAACCTTGAATATCACTAAATGTTTGGAGGGTTAAGTATGCAAAGCATGAAAGAATATATATTGAGTATAATTCTTTAAAACCCAACTCTGTCATCTCTAAGGGATGTAAGGAAAGTCACTAAGGAAGTGACTAATAGTAGTTGACCAAACCCAAGAGGGAAGGTCATGAGGAGGCCAAGACTAGGATGGAAGGCCAACATGAAGACCAAGCCTAGGAGTGAAGGTCACCAGGAGGCCAAGCCCAAGAGGGAAGGCCAACATGAAGACCAAGCCCATGAGGGAAGGTCACCAGGAGGCCAAGCCCAGGAGAGAAGACCAACACGAAGACTAAGCCCAGGAGAGAAGGTCACCAGGAGGCCAAGCTTGGGAGAGAAGGCCAACATGAAGACCAAGCCCAGGAGGGAAGGTTGCCAAGAGGTCAATCCCAGGAGGGAAGGCCAACATGAAGCCCAAGCCCAGGAGGGAAGGTCACCAGGAGGCCAAGCCCAGGAGGGAAGGCCAACATGAAGACCAAGCCTAGGATGGAAGGTCTCCAAGAGGTCAAGCCCAGGAGGGAAGGCCAACGTGAAGACAAAGCCCAGGAGGGAAGGTCTCCATGAGCCCTATGGTGGGACATAAAGTAAAGAAGGTGCACCCTAAGAGATGGAGAAAATCTGAGTTAAAGAATTACATAGAAAATCATGTGCTCGAATGTTGTTGGAGAAACCTCAAAAAAAATGGAATGACATCTTAATAAGAAATCCTAGGAAGGGTAACACCCTATGTCACACGTAACATCTAAAATATGAATCTAAACCCCATCTTCAAAATATTTTAACTGTGACTTTGATGTCCAAACTTGACTCGATATTGAATAATGAAATCTTGACTCTTGATCATTGATCTTGATTTTGACTTGACTCCTATGATCATCCTTTTTGGATCTTGAGATCACCCTTGATATATGAATGATGACTTACATATTCCCAAACCTTGAAATTCAAAATGATGATTATGTTTACTCACTTGATTTATGACTTAGGGTTAATCTCCATGTGGACTAGGGTGGGTCCTTTCATCAATTTTGAGCACAAAATCATGATGTTGAAATATGAAGTTTTTCTAGAATTGTTGAAATATGAAATCTCGATCATGGAAGTATAACCCCACCTAGGCCAATGTAGAAGCTAGAACCCTAAATGTTGGGAAAGAATGTCATGCCTTACTCTTGAAATGTGATCTATCCTAATTGTTTCTAGTTGTTAGTCACCTACACTATCGAGTTAGGTTGAAATGTGATCTCTCTAAAGTTGGCTATATATATGATAATCTCTCCAAAATTGTGACTCATGTGATGATACTTCCAAATTTGATGATCTATGTGACTATATGTAGACCATGATGCTCAAATTCTCAATTTTGGAATGGGATGGATATTGTAAGTGGTGATGATACTTTATGAGATTCCATGATGATCTTGACTTTGAATGGTAAAACTCAATCTTGATTGAGGGCTTGATCTAATTTTGGGGAGAAAATTTCTCTTAAGGTGGGGAGTATGTGATAACCTAGATTTTCTCTCTCATTCATTAGATTACATATTATACTCAACAACCTCACTCACCCATACCTTGATGACCTTAAGTCACTTTATGTTCAATGGATGAATTGATTTTGATTAAATATCACATTGTACCTATATGTGACTCTAATTTGAGTTTTGAGCTAAGTGCCATGCTTATTATGTGTAATCCTCTTGCAATAAAAATTGAATCCTTTTAGTGAACTATTCTTACTTTGATATGTATGTCACGTTGTATAGAATTCATTTATCTTTCCAACGGTACAAAAATTTCCCCAATTGGACCACCACAGCCCAAGATATGGTCTTTGGAAGTTGCAGTTTTGATCTTTGTTTTACACAGATTTTATCTTACTTTTTCACCCTATTTGGGCTCAAATAGTATGTGCAACCCAATTAAGGGAGGCACCCCTCCTACTTTTCCAAGTCATCAAGTTGTGTTCTTGGGTGTGCTCTAGTTAATCATGACCCTTGGATTGCCTCCCTCGGGTCCATCCCTATGATCCAACGACCAATATGTCTCACTCTACCTCCGTACATGCCACTAGAACAATGGGCACCGACCTCCACCTACCATGTATGTGCTCCACCAATACCACCACTCGAGCCTCCTTTCCAACATCTAACCCTAGTTTTGCCTATAAAACTCCTTCCCTAACACATTCCCTATCTTTTCATTGTGTTTTGTGCCTTCCAACTTCATCTTCTACCTTGGAACCCAAGCCTTGACCATGAAATCTAAGCTTAGGAGCCCACATCTTAGTAATATTTCGGCCCTTTTCTAACCTTCCTTCTCTTTGCACATGCTTGGTGAGGATGGGAGGCCACTTTTGAGGGCTAGACGAGATGCCATGCACCCCCCCCCACATAGTAGTGACAGCAAGATAGGTTTTTGTAGTTGTTCCAGTCCACTCGGGAGCATGCCAGTGGTGAAGGGCGGGCCGATGCATCCGTGGATCACAACCCACCATGGTCGAGAGGTAGGAATGCCTAACAGTGGTTTCTCAACGCCCGACCTGTTAGCGTGAGCCACCTAGAAGGGGACCTGCTCAGTCAGGCACGGGATGGAGCTGCTGAAGGACCATTGGATGCTCATCAAGCGTCCCAGCTCAGCCATTACATCAATGAGATAATGACATGTAACTCCCTAAACTCTGTTTCCCTATAGTTCTAATGTAAATCTTTGAAAAATTCTATCTTTCAAATCCTTTGGCCAAATATGGCATATAATATATGATTTTTGATCTTCTCGATGAGATATTTCTAAAGGAACTAGTTTTAGAATATGGTTCTTCTTTGTGTTCTCCTAATATCCCAAAATACATGTGTTTGAAGTCTTTCTAAGATGATTATCCAAATTGAATGCATGATCTTGATTTTGTATGTCCCAAGATATGATTATATCCTAATATCAGTACCTTGTAAATTCTTATGCATAAATATTCGAACTTGATCCATCCTTGCACCCTAGAATGGGCTAATGTTGCATATATAACCTAAAATTGACTTTTAATACTAAAGACTAATCCCTTAATGACTTTTTTTAATGTTCTTCAAATACTCATGCTTGGCCTAAATCAGTAATTTATCTTGCTATATGCATCCAAATACCTTGTGAAGCATGCATATGACCTAAGATGATTAAATACCCTAATCTTGAGTTGAAATGTTATCTAGTATGCATGTTGATAGCTTGTTTCCAATCTTATGAATCTTGCCATAATGAGCATCCATCTTATATTATGATCTTCAAATCAGTATCTTGGTTATGTTTATGATATCAAACTCAAGTAGACCCCACCTATACTCTAATGGTGGCAATATTGCATGATTATAACTCAACATGACTAGTTATGCCAATGTTGATGCTTATGTTGACTAAACTTGCTCAAATTGTATGATTGCTCTGTTTAAGATCTTGGAACTCTAATATTATATCCCTGGTCTAGTGGTGATGTGTCATCCTAAGTGCTAGTGACCCGATGATGTACAATGTTTCTTTATGATGCCTATGCATAATCTAATTAAGATATCAAAATCAATGATGAACGATATGATACCTAGACTTAGGTGACACGTCCAACTACCATGCTAATGATTAGTAAGATGTTATCTTGTTGATGTTAATCTAGTTACACTCATTTCTTATCTGAGGATCACTTGGTTGACTCTATTGCCAAGATCTAGTCAAGTTTTCTATTTAAGGGTTTTCTAAATCAAGTTGTTAATCTTATGCTCTACTCAAGGTACATTTTTCCTCTTGACCCTATTATGATATTGGCTTGCTTATATCTATGCTCGTAAGAATACTTGGATACTTACTTGAGTGAGCTATTTTTCCTATAAATACTACTTTCATGTCTGTATATCATATGTTGACAAACCTTGAACATGATATAAAGAAATCCATTTTAATATAATGGAAAATACACTTAAAACACGCTTTGTATACAAGATTGTTGTTAAATGTTCACGCCTTATTTTTACTTCTTGCTTATATGATGTTTCTAGCCAAGCAACTTTTATACTACTCTTAAATTGTGTATATGCCTTTTCATAGCATACTTAATTATTTAGCATTAATATGTTTTGTTTATCAAATTTTTAGTTGTCAAATGAAGATCCACTGCACTCAAGGCTCTACTCTGTGAAATGAAACACCAAGGGGAGGCTATAAATGGAATGGGTACATGATTCTCTATCCTCCTTTTAGTATCTTTGTATGTCTGGTTGTTATTCCTTTTACATATATATTGCTTGTGCGAAACACTTGTGATCCATCCTGGGGAAGGATGCCCATGTCCACTCGCCTTTGGCTGTTTAGCCATTAGGAGTATGGACTTAGGGTAACAAATAGTTCCATGACAAATACTATATTGAGTGACTTGATATTATCCTAAACATTTAACGATAGCATTTGGTCATAGTCTTAAGTGAATTTCTCCCTCAGTCTTGAGTAGGGGGTTTGGGAACCCAAACATTGCCCTTGGAACCCTTTTGTGATAAAAAAAATTGATATGAATATTGCCCAATATGGTCAAATAGTTGCAACAGATATAAGATAACAGATTTATATTAAGAGCATTTTGTAGAATGACTGTTTATATCTAGTTGGAGATTTGTTATTAGCTATATACCCAAAATCTCTTATCCAACTTGATTATATGAATTATGCAAAAAAATGTTGAGATTTTTGTTTCCTTGCATTATTTTCTAGATGGAAATCTACTCCAAACTATTCTCGTCGATAGGTCTAGACATATCATTGCTTTAATTTGATCAACATTAGAGATTAATGTATCTTTATCAGCTATCAACATATCATAATTTGAGTGAACACATCAATGAAGATTTATAGTCATTTAATTTGGCTAAAAGTTAAACATTTTGAGAACATAGATAACACCTATTTTTCTCAAGCTTAAGAAATTTTCGATTTGCAAGTACAATTCAAAAATTTTGAAGTGTCATTCTTAAGATTAAATCCATCTATGTCAACATAGATATTAGCAACAATTTTTCTTAACTTCTTTTTCTTGTTTTGATATTCAATAACTTGTTGTGAGTTTGTTCAAGAATTCTAATGATTTCCTATTTATATCAATAAGGTATACATACATCTTCTAATTCTTCCCCTTCACTTGATTTTTCTATAAAGAATTTCACCTCTTCATCATCTTCTGTTTCACTTCCACTTTCTTCAGTTGATGAGTCCTAAGAAGCTTTATAAGATTTATCCTCCTTATCCTTATTGTGATCTTTCTTCTTATAGTATTTCTTAACCTTATGTAAGTTAGGTATGTAAGTAGTGGGAACCAATAGTGGAACCACTCCTTACTTAAATTTGAGGAATAAATCTATTTATTCCAAACACACTAAAAAGGTATGTTGGAATAGGTAAAAAAATCATTTCACAAATTGTGGTATACAAAATTACCAAAGTATAGTAGTGGAATAATGAATGATGACTATATTCAATTTACTGCAAAAGGATCTCCTATTAAGGGGCTTACATGAAAGTAAAACTTTAGGATCTAAGTAGAGGGATATCTAAGCTATCTCAAATCTATCTCCCAAGCTTCAGCTTCTTAAACCAGGTCCACATCAGCATGTCATATCCGCCATGTCCTTCACCTAGGGATTGGAAGCATACCCCACAAGAGAAAACAAAATGGAAGTTGTCAACATAAAAGTTGGTATGTGCATAATTGGGAACTGATCAACATTAGCAAAAAAGGATATGAAATATAAAAAGACTTCTCATAGAAGAGGAAAAGTACCATCCAAATAGATATCAAAAGAATAAGAATTTCCAATAAGATAAATAGCAATAAGAGATTTTTTGCCTCAAAACAAGTCACAATTCATAAGAAATGCATGTAAACAACATAGACTAAGGTTATTTCAAGCAGGGCGGGGACACTATAGGATATTTTTCAAAAAGTATTGGGTGGAAGACAGACACCGTAGGTAGAATACATGTGCCATTTTATATATATAAGTGGAATACACACACTTAGTATGGAATACACACGTCCAAAACTATGGTTGTACATATGTACCACTGCTAGAAGTAAATTAGTCTGAGCCATGTGCAATGTAGAGGTAACAATAAGTTCAGCAAAACTTCAAAACATAAGGAAGAGAATGTCCAACAATTATCATGTGGGGTCAGAGGACCCATAAACAAATATCCAAACATTTCCACCAATAATATGCAACATAAGATCATAAATTCCACTACCAGAGGGTTAGGTTATCAAATACTCAAATTAGAGTCCAATAAGAATATCTAACAAAGTAATGTGTTCACAAGATCGGTATTAACATGGAATCTTTCACATGAAATAGATTCAGAAGTGAGAAAAATTGTGTAGGCTAATCTGTCCATAGGATCAAAAGAGAGAGGAGGAATATTGGTTATTGCTCAATATGATGAATAGGGATTTAACATACATCAAGAGAGAGAAAATTAGAAATTTCTCAATATCATGTGAAGATGCAAGATACATCACATGAAGTCTACATATGTCCAAGGTTAAAGCCCTAGTTCCATCTTAGTTCAAAAGAAACCTATTAAAGGGATATATGAGATTAGTGTTAGGTTTATATTAATTACATAAACTCTAAAAATAACCTTTTTAATATTAATTAATTAGGCTATAAAAACCATATCATATTATAGATCATCATTTCATGAATTCATAGCATATTTTGTTTTATTTTCTAACTTATAGATTATTAAATATGGATTTTAGAATATCTAGTCAATTAGAACTATTCATAAAAATCATATATCTATTAGGTTTGAATTAGGTGATGAAACAGATGTCATTGGATGTAAAATAATTTTTTGAATTCAAAACATATTTTATTTTACTTTTGTTATTTATGAATAATAAGTTATGAATTTTTGAGTTTGTGGCCAATTAAGAAACTCAGAAAATCCACGCATACACCTAATCTAGCTCAAGACTTGCTTAGATGACTCTACCTGGTTGTGCCATCTGGTCGGGACCCATAATCAACAGAGCACACAACTCACGACAATAAAGGAAAATCCATAGGGGCAAAAATATGACTCTTCCCTTCAGGCTCACGATCAACCAAAACCAAGTTAAGAATACTCTCCTAAATCCACAATCGACTTCTCCCTCATCAACTTGATCATTCACGAAAAGTAACAAGAGATAAAACTCCAAGAAGAGGAAGTCCCTTCCATGTAACCACAGATGGATTGAGTAGGTATAGGACCTTCATCTTATTTTGATCCCATAGACAAGTAATGGAATTCATGAGGAGGTTTGAAGCCTCAGATCCACTCCCTCCATGATATAAGAAACTAGGAAGAGAAGACTAAGATCCTAAAAATGAAACAAAAGGGGTCCAAGGAAACCTAGGTGAAACTAGAACACAAATTTTGGAGAAACCAGGAGCAATGAAGGAAAATTTGGGGAAAGGATACTATACCAGAAAAGGGGAAATTGGATATGGCTAAAGGCTTGAGTGGTCACTTAGAACTGATCCGAGTATCAACAGATCCTCAAGATGGTCAAAGATGTTACCACAAAGCCATGAACTGTGGGCAACTAAAGGCAGAGTAGTGGAGCCATGATTGGAGTCCAACAAGGCCAAACCAAAGTGGGGAAACAAGATTAGGGGTCTCCATGAAGGTTAGGATTAAGATTCCTAGAGGTCCAAGGTGTGGACCTATGGGGTGAAGAGAAGAAGGGGAAAGGCATAGGAAGAATAGGGGATGATGGGAACTAGGGTTAGTGAGAACCCTTTTGGGCACAAGACCTATATATATTAGGGTTTCCTGAGTTTGGGGTGGTGAGATGAATATGATGAGGAAGAAAAGTCAGGATGAGGAGAGATAGAGAGGAAGAAAGGCAAAAGAACAGAAGTTAGTTTCTACGTAAGGGAACTCAACCGAAGACGGAAGCCAGGAGAAAAGAATCTAGAGTTCAGTTTCAAATAAATAGCAAGGAATAAATCCGAGTTAACACAATAAGGAAACCAAGAGTGACAGTGAGGAAATCACTAACTATAGTAAAACTCGATAAATCAACTTAATATAATAATATCAAGCATCTTAAAGCTTGTATTTCTTTCCCATTTTAGTTTACAAGTTCAAGATTATTTATTTAATATAAATTTACACATAAACTAATATTGATATCTAGAATCCCAATTTACCATCACTTTAAATTTTTGAGCCCATTAAGTATATTATGTAATATTTTTTAGTTTATCTCATATTTCCTTGCCCCAAAAGATATTAGGATATCTATGATTGTCTATTTAATGTCAAACTTGTCTCCCAAGCTAATTGAGACCCAAGGAACATGGTTTTGTCATTGGATTTGAGATTTGAGATTTACTTTTATGAGTTCTTCATACAATAATATTTTAGGCTCATTACCATTTATTTTAACATTACGTCATTGTCATCAATTTATTATTTACAGTGCCATTATCTTCACATTGTTACCAAAAGAGTTTCCTTATATTATTATGTACAAATTCTCATATTTTGCTTATTTATCATTTCAAGTCCATTTATCCAATATTTATTTAGATAGTGGTACATTATTAATATTTATGGACATGAAAACACCAATTGTTATTACAAAGTATATTATACTTCTCATTAAAGATATTTTAGCCATTATGTACATATTAGTTAGCAAGTGGATCATGTGTAACATAATTAATGAAATTACTTACTTATTATCACATAGTTAAATTATTATGTTAATTTGAGTAATTATGATATAAGATGTTGAATATAGAACCTACTGCGACATAATATGTTACATTTGTTATTAAGATTATACATGTTATGAGTTACCATTGAGTTATTCATGTTTATACACATTAGCTATATACATTAAGGCATAACTCCACCCATGTTTGTTCATATCTAAGAAACCAAGCATACTATCCTCCTAACCATGGGATAAGGTAAGATGCTAGGTTTCAATATGTTACAAGGACATTCACCCTTGATGTGTCCTTTATTTCCACACTAAATCATCTAGAAGAATAAGAATAAGAGCTACAATTTTTATTAGGATAAAATTTCTTATATTTCTTACCATTCACAATGAGTGTTTCCTCATCACTAGTTCCATCACTAGGTTGGATTGAAAATTTTAATGCAATGTTTTTCTTATTTGATATATTATCTTCTTCTTCTCTTTACACATTATCTTCGAGTTCCATTTCATATGTCTCCAAGTTTTTATGAGCTCATCCACCCATAGTGTACATAAGTTATTTGACTCCTTTATGGTAGTTAAATTCATTTCATGCTTAGATGACAAGATCCAAGTATCTTCACCACTTGCAATGGTTATATAATATATCTTCCTAGAGAAATCAAGATGTTGACAATATTACAAAATTTATAATAGATTTTGGTAGTAGATACAAATTTACTCATTAGAAACGATTCTAGCTAATGTTGTGACATATTATATTATTACCATTGACTTGTTTGGTGCCTTCATGTGTAACAAAATAAATTCTCCAAAGGTCATAAGTATATTCACATAAAGAAATATGATTGAATTCATTAGTAAAAAAGAGAGTAAAGGGTACTAATAGCTTTGGCATTCAAAGTGACACCATGTAATGTAACCACATATCAATTATCCATCTCCAATAGTTGGAAGACCATATGGACAGATGATCAGCTTCCACATATCAAAGTAATACTTTGAAAGTAGCATTACATTTATCCTCTTCTAGTAGATGTAGTTGGATCCATCAAATATGGGAGGCTAGCCAACGTGATTGCCTTCAAGGTTGAGATGACCGAGTATGTTGTCCCCGATTCTTTAAGACTTGTGAAAGCTCCTCTAAAGACATGTTTTCATACCAACTAAATCTCTAGATCTGGAAATATAAAAATTCAATTTCTTAACGAAATAGATTATCTAATTTAAGTGAAAATATATTGGAAGTGTATAAAATATATCACCAGAAGAGACAAAATAGTTAAGGTCATTTCAATATAAAAGGTTGTATATTTGTCCCTAGTAGTTTCCCACTATAATTTGCAAAACTTTGCCATTATTTACCTCATAAGGACAAATACAAAGTGTAGTTGACTACACCTCTTCTTTCATGATTGTATCTTAAGATTTACCTCTTCTTTAATGGCTATGGAAGAGCACTGATGAGAAGACTCTTTATCCTTCAAAACTCTAGAGACCATCTCACTAGAAGCAGCTCTAAAGACACAAGTATAATTGAGAACCAATTTGGAGAAACAAAATAGCAATTTAGCTCAAAAATAATACATTGGTCCTATTGTCAAGCTTATGAGACACATCCACAAGGTTAGCCAAAGATATAGAGGGGGGGTGAATAGAGATTTTGGTAATTTTAAAATTAATTTAAAAACTTAAATTGCAAAAGAGAGATGGATACAAGGAGGAGACTCACAATTTAGAGTGGTTCCACCCTTTGAATTGAAGGATGTCAGTTCACTACCCAATTGTCTCCAATTGGGATTTGCAGGTGATCAATTTCATTAGCTCTCAAGGAATTAAAATAAAATACAATCACTCCACCTACACCTCTCCTTTATCGAGATGTGGAAGAGAATTGAAGGAGAGGATGACGATCCACCTCCACCACCTTGACGCAACCTTCACCTCCTTGAAGTGTCATCAATCACCTTGAAACAGCCTTCATACCTTAAAGTAGCTCCAAGAAAGCTCCCTCAGACAGACTCCCACACTTGGAGTAGTCAAGGAGCACAATTACATCAACTTGGAAAAATAGATTGGAAAAAGTAAGAGTACACCAATGTAGTATAACACTTTGATCCTACATCAAGTGTTTAGACCTCCTAACCACTTGAGATGGACATTTCTAGGTGGTGGCTAGGGGCTTGTAGCTATGGGACACAAACTTTGAGCTCATGGAAGAAGATGGCAAGTATAATTTATTTGTTTTTCTCTTTAGAAGAATTTCTCAAGTGTAACTTCTATTTCAAGTGTGCAAGTTGTGTGTTGCGTGTCCTACGACCACTTCTATTTATGAGAATGGGTTACAAGTGGCTAGGGTACTTTAAGGAAGGGTCTAGAGGGTTCTTTGATGATAGATAGTCGGTATAGTTGGGTCAAGTTAGATACAACGGCTAATTTAGTCATTTCTAGACATTTCAATCCAGAACCCAGTTTGGTCAACAATATTTTCGATTGGCCATGTCTCGGTCGACAATTTCTTTGAATGGGTGTGGTTCGAGTGTTCAAGTTATGTCACGCCCCTTCATACACATATGTGTCAGCGGAAGCAAACCCTATGTTGTCTATAAAAGGGGTCACTTGGCTTGGAAGAACATTACAAAACATTATAATTGACAACAAAGAGATAAAGCAAACACCATGCATTACTTGAAAATATAGGTTCATACATTGTTCTTTGGAAAAGAAAACTTTAAATGTAAACTATCTCATCTTTGATCTAAAATCTAATACATAAAACATAGAACAAATCTATGGCATAAGTCTTCTTTGGAAACTTGATAGTGGATCTTTTAAGGTGTAGATGGCACCCCACAAAGCTATGTCTTGCGAATTTCTAGTTTGAAGCACTCACTTCAAATTCCTTGCTCCTTGATCTAGGGACATCTCATCCCACGGCCATGAGAAAACATAGACACACATCAGTAAGTGGCACTATACAGTTTATAAGAACTAAAAAGTAAGCATATATACTTGACTTGAGAGAAAACCTTGACATGAATTTGACTTAAGAAATATTGATTACATAAATCTTATAATATGAAGAATTGAACAATTAATATATGCATCTCTCTATGACACCCATTTAAGAGCACATGATTACCAGGAAAGTCTATAATGCTAGGAAAAACCATAATTAGTACGAATGCCCATGATTTGGCTATAAAAGCCCAAAATTGGCATGAATGCCCATAACAACCTCTTGAGTTCCATAATTCAATAAGCGTATAAAAATCAATTCAATTACATTTATCTGAACACTAACATTACCATAAACATGAACTTAAGCTTGAAGTTTAATCTTAAACATGATGGGATTTCTCCCTCTTGGAACATGAACTTTAAATCCATAAATCTTTGATCATTAATCATAATCTCTAATCTTAATGAACATGATAACTATAAGGCATAATATATAGCAAACATCAAGAAATGTACATGATGAACATGATCTGAGCATTGAACTTGAAATGGAAAGCATAATCCATAAATCATACTTAACATCCAATTCAACCAATGTACATATGTATAGTGGAATCACCCACTTACCTAGAGCAAAGTAGATCCTAAGTTGGTCTCTCTGATCTTTTCCACTCCTATGTTCCTGAAATTACATGATTTATATTAATTATCACCTTAAGTACCATCCTAAACCCTAATTTAGGTATTTTTAGGAAACATAGTCATATACAATTGAATTAGGTTTTGAAAACACTGAAAATGAATTCTACTCAAAAAATCCTTTCCAAAGAGTATTTGTTCATAATTTTTTGATCATCGGTTGAATTACTATGAATTTATGAAGAACGGACAATAAGAATTTGAAGAAAAATCACATGGGAAAAATAATCTAACTCAGCAGATATCGGGTCCAAACATGCTTGCGTGGACCAATAGGAATCCACAAATATGGCATCTCTTCTCCAAAGTCAAACAAGCAAGCAGTGGTAGGAAAAACCCAGAAACACCCTTACACATAAAACCACTCGATTAAAATTGTGGGGCACCAAGGTCATTACATGACCTGGTTTCTTCCCGCTCAAGCCATGGCTCTGATGTCTGAGTCCTGAAGGTACAGGCTGTGATCAAACTCATGAATTGGTGATTGATCTTTGAAAATGGAATTTTCCAAGATCTTCTCTATGAATATACGGACCCAATGAGCCAAGGCTCCGGCTCATGGAGCATGTTGGGGCACCAAGCTCCAGACCACGATCATGGAGGAAGACATTTGTGAAAGGAATCGAGGAAAAGGATCGCGTGAGAGAGGTTTGTGAAAACCGAGATGTAAGAGGCATTCCTCGAGTTCAAATGAGTTTCAGAGGGATGTTTCCATAGTGGAAGAGTTTTTTAGGTATCACGGCGATGAACATCGGTGAAGAGCATGTATCATTCTATAGTGTACAAGGATTGACATAAAACCAGGGAACACAACTAACTAAAAATGTTCTAGTAGAGTTAGCAAAGCATATTGGTGATCCAATTTCTATGATGGTGCCATCAAAGGCTTCTATGAGGTGGTCATTGCTAGAGGAGAAAATAGAAGAGGTTGGGGGCATCGGGGGCAATACATAAGAAATTGGAGCGAGAGGAGATCTCCTTGTAACTCAACGGTTGTTTAGGGCCCCATATATATAGGTATGTGAGATAGGAGGGTCCTATGTAAATCTATGGCAGCAAGGAGAATCTAGCCCTAAAAGGGTATTTCCTTAATAGGGCACAAAGTCCAAACAAACTTGGGATCACTGAGCTTACGTGGTGATCCCAGTTCCATCAGTGAAGAAATATAACAAAACATGGCATAGAGGGGGCCGATCGGGGTCGGATGAGGAGTCAAACCCTGGTTCCTTGATTTTGGTCTCTTACCCAAGGTACGAGATGATCCCATGGCCCTATAGTTGAAATCTAATGGCTATCATAGAGTCTGCATTAAGAGAGAAATTGTGACACCTAAACTTAGGTGGAAAATCAGAAAATGTCAGTGTGACATTCAAAGTTAGGAAACTATGGTAAATTGATGAAATATTTGAGGGGTTAAATGAAGTCATATTGACTTCAAATTTGGACCATAAGTTAATCTAAGAGCCATTCTTATTGTATGGTTAGACTTAAGTTTTGCACAAGTTTTATCCATAATTTCCATACAAGTCATTAAACTTGATTTTAATGCTTTGAATTAATTAGATAAGTGGCAATTGCCTTCCTTTGTGAGACTTTGAGTCCAAACTGGAGTTAAACCATTATTGTCTCATAAAAATTTCATATCACATATATTTTATGATTTTTTGAGAAACTTTCATGGAGGAGAGAGAAAAAGAGAATTCATATATACTTTCCCCATGGAGTAAGGTAAAAAGAAAACTTCTTAGCCAAAGCATCTACTCCATAATTATATTTTTGAACTCAAAGCATTTTCTCTTTCCTTTTCTATTCCTTTTCAGCATTCCTCAAGAATAGTGGAGAGAGAAAATGAGAGGATAAATGTTGGTTTTCCTTTTATGTATATTGGACTCATTTAATCATTCATAAATTAAAGGAAGTATATTTCATTTTATTTCTAATGTCAAACCTCATCTAAAGGTTTCAATATTTGGAGTAACTTGCATTAAAGTCCAAGTTTTTAAGTTTATTTTAATTTGAAATTTTCCAAATAAGACCCCAAACTTATTTTATTGAAAATTTGGGATGTTACAATTCTACCCACCTTAAATCAATTTCATCCTCAAATTTTCTCATACTACCCACCTTAGGGTTTTACATATTCTATGTACACTAATTTCTAATATCATATTAAAGTCTCATTCTCATGGTAAAACAATATGAACATGTTGGTATGAATCTATTTCTCATCATCAGTGACATGAAAAAGGACCTCTCTTACTTCTTCTCTAGGGTTCTAATTCTACCATGGACCTTACTTAATTACCTGATTAGGTTTAGGTGACCATATGTCTCAAACTTTTAATGCAACTCTTATTTTATATGTCTCCTTTGGATACATGTCATCTAGTCATATATTCATAGGTGACTTTTCTCATCATGCCTATCTTAGTACCTCCCTCATGCACATGTCACATACCACATGCACTTGAAAGGACCAGACAAACATGATTATGCACATAACATTCTCTCTACAAAATCCCATAAGTCTATGTCCCATACCACAAAGATGTGGGAAAGAGAGATAGTGTGCTATATACAGTTATAGATTTAACATAAAAGTTCAAAACCATCTAGGCACATAACCCTAATCCTTATCTTAGCTTATGTCTCCTAACTGGACCTCTACTTTGGTTTCTAATATTTTCACGTATTTCTATAGCTAGTGTTAGAAGATATGAATCTTTAGCTTAGTGGCCATCTACATGTTGCTCTGATACCATATTTTAGCATCCCTCCAAACACATATATGTTAGCAGAAGCAAACCCTATGTTGTCCATAACATGGGTCACTTGGCTTGGAAGATATTACAAAACATGATATTTGATAGCAAAGAGATAAAGGCAACACCATGCATTACTTGAAAATACAGATTCCTAAATTGTTCTTTGGAATAGAAACCTTTAAATGTAAACTATCTAAAACCTAATACATAAAATGTAGAACAAATATATGGCATAAGTCTTCTTTGGAAACTTGATATTAGATCTTATAAGGTGTAGATGCCACCCCACCAAGCTATGTCATGGGAACTTCTAATTTGAAGCACTCACTTCACATTTATTTGCTCCTTGATCTAGGGACATCTCATCCCACGACCATGCAAAAACAAAGACACACATCAATAAGCGGCACTATACATTTTATAAGAACTAAAAATTAAGCAGATATACTTAGCTTGAGAGAAAATATTTACATGAATTTGACTTAAGTATTCTTGATTACATAAATCTTATAACATGAAGAATTGAACAATTGATATATGTATCTCTATATGACGCCCATTTAAGAACACATGATTGCTAGGAAAGCCCACAATGCTAGAAAAGACCATAATTGGCATGAATACCCATGATTTGGCTATAAAAGCCCATAATTGGCATGAATCCCCATAGCGACCCCTTGAGGTCCATGATTCAAGAATCATATAAAAATTAATTCAATTCCATTTATCTTAACATTCAAATTTCCATAAACATGAACTTAATCTTAAACTTTAGTCTTTAACATTATGGGATTTATCCCTCTTGGAACATGAACCTTAAATCCATTAATCTTTGATCATTAATCATAATCTCTAATCTTAATGAAGATGATAACTATAAGACATAAGAGATAACAAGCATCAAACAATTTATATGATGGACATTATTTGAGCTTTGAACTTGAAATTGATGTCATAATACATAAATCATACATAACATCCAATTTAACCAATGTACATATGTATAGTAGCATGATCTGCTTACCTAGAGAAAAGTAGATCCTAAGTTGGTCTCTCTGATCTTTGTCACTCCTATGTTCCTAAAATTACATGATTTATATTAATTATCACCTTAAGTATCATCCTAAACCCTAATTTTGGTCTTTTTAGGAAACATGGTCATATACAATGGAAATACAGTTTTAAAACACTAAAACGGATTCTACTAAAAAAATCCTTTCCAAAGAGTATTTATTCATAACTTTCTGATCATTGGTTGAATTACTATGAATTTATTAAGAACAGACCAATGAGAATTCGAAGAAAAACTATGTGGGCAAAATAATCTGACTCAACAGATACCGAGACCGAGCAATGCTCACCTGGACCAATAGGGATCTGCTAAGATGGCATCGTGTCGCCAAAGCCGAACAAGCGAGTAGTGGCAGGAAAAACCCAGAAACACCCTTGCACACAAAATCACTCGATTAAAATTATGTGCGCACCAAGGTCATTACATGATCTGCTTTCTTCCCACTCAATCCATGGCTCCGATGCATGAGTCATGAAGGTGCAGGCTGTGATCAAACTCGCAAATTGGTGATCAATCTTCAAAAACAGAAGTTACTAAAATTTTCTCTATGCGCACACGGACCTATTGAGCTAAGGCTCTGGCTCTGGAGCTTGTTAGGGCACCAAGCTCCTGACCATGGTCATGGAGTAAGACTTTGGTTAAAGGAACCAAGGAAAATGATCGCACAAGAGAGGTTGAGATGCAAGAGGAATTCCTCAAGGTCAAACGAGTTTTAGAGTGATGTTTTCATAGCTGTAGGGTTTCTGAGGCATCACAATGATGAACACTGGTGAAGAGCATGTGTCATTCTATAGGGTACAATGATCGGCGCAAAACTAGGGAACACAACCAATTGACAAAATATTCGAGTAGGAGTTAGTGAAGCTTACTGGTAATCCAATTTCTCTGGGCGTATTGTTAAAGGCTTCTGTGAGGTGATCATTTTCGGAGAATAAAATGGAAGAGGTTGGGGGGATCGGGGGCACTAGTAAAGAAATTGGAGTGTGAGGAGATCTCCTTGTAACTCAGTGGTCATTTAGGGGCCCATATATATAGGTAGGCAAGACAGGAGGGTCCTCTATGAATTTATGGTGAAGAGGAGAATCTAGCCCTAAAAGGGTGTTTCCTTAACAGGGCACAAAGTCTAGGAAAACTTGGGATCATTGAGGTCATGTGGTGATCCTGATTCCATTAGTGAAGAAATATAATAAAATGGGGCACAGAGGGGGGCGATCGGGGTCAGATAGGGAGTCAGACCCTAGTTGCCTAATTTCAGTCTCCTACCCAAGGTAGGAGATGATCACACAAACCCACAATTGAAATCTAACAGTTGTCACATAGTTCGTGCTAAGAGGAAAATCATGACACCAAAACTTTGGCGAAAAATCAAAAAATGTCATTGTGACATTCAAAGTTAGGAAACTATAGTAAATCCATGAAATAAATCTAAATATCACTAGAATTAGGGGTTAAACTTTACTAAAACTTTCCAAAAATATTTGAGGGGTCAAACGAAGTCCTATTGACTTAAAATTTGGACCATAAGTTAATCTAAGAATCTAGATTCTTCTTGTATGGTTATATTTAAGTTGTGCACAAGTTTTATCCATTATTTCGATATAAGTCATTAAACTTGATTTTAATGCATTGAATTAATTAGATAAGTGGCAATTGCCTTCCTTTGTGAGACTTTGAGTCCAAACTCAAGTTAAACCATTATTGTTTCATAAAAGTTTCATGTCACATATATTGTATGCCTTTTTGACAAACTTTCATGTATGAGAGAGAAAAATAGAATTCATATATACTTTCCCATACAATAAGATAAAAGGAAAACTTCTTAGCCAAGACATCTACTCCATAATTATATTTTCAAATTAAAATCCTTTTTTATTTCCCTTTCTATTCCTTTTAAGCATCCCTCAAGAATATGGGAGAGAGAAAGTGAGAGGATAAATGTTAGTTTTCCTTTTATGTATATTGGACTCATTTAATCATTCAGAAATTAAAGGAAGTATATTTCATTTTCTTTATATGTCAAACCTCGGCTAAAGGATTCAATATTTGGAGTAACTTGCATTAAAGTCCAAGTTTTAAGTTTTTTATTTGAAATTTTGCAAATTATACCCCAAAATTAATTTATTTAAAATTTGGGATGTTACAATTTATCTCTAGCTACTAACTGTAATTCAAACTTTGTTAGTCAAGTGGGTTAACGGTCTACTGTCGGTCGACAATATTTTTGACTGGATGTGACTCGGTCTACAGACTACTCAAGTGGAAAGACTAAGAGTAAGTATATTGTAACCATTCTTCTGATGCACTAACTCTTTGACCGAGGTGATTGTCAGTCGATAAATTTCTCGAATGAGTGTTTTCTGGTTGACAACTTTCTCGACCAAAAAAGTTCATGTAAATTGGTTTGCAATTTTTTGGAAAACATGTCGAATGATTTTTCTAATAAAAGATAATTACTCTAGACCCAAGGGGGGGATCCTAACTAAGAGTTCTAGGTGGATGGAAAAAGTATAACGTTTGATTTTACATGGTTTCTAGGTACTTGTACACTATATATTTGTACAAGTCATTATAAGTAGTATGAACATGAAAATATAAGCATTTGAACATTTTAACTTCATCAATCCATTGAGTGTGATCTCCTTGAACCCTGAAATATTTAAGTGACAAGTTAGATCCACAAGAATCAAATGTTTGTCATCATAAAAATCGAGGATAGGCTAATGTCTAATTTAGCCAACAATTTCCCTCATTTTAATAATGGCAAACATTTCTAAAATACAAAAAAAATATTGTAAAAATGAGTTTCATACGTGAGAAGAACAAATCTTTGAGTATCATAAAAAAAGGTGTTCTAATATGCTTAGAGAGATATGGAAGATGATATCCACCTCTTAAAGTGATTTAGCATTAAATTTATATCTAGCCAAGAGAATATGAAACTCGAGGAATGAAAATGTTTTGCTTTAATTTTATTTCTCCTCCTTTGTCATCTCAAAAAGATATTCATATATGTGAATCAAGATGACTCCCCCTAAATAGGATACTACATGTTAATAGAATACCCATGTTTTAAGATATAGATATCAAAGTAAGTACAAAGTAAAAAAATGCCCAATGAAAGCCACAATTTCAAGATGCAAGGTAGAAACCAAGGGTGGGTATAACCAAGAATCTTGAGCAACTATATCAAAGTAAACATCTTCTAGCAGAGTAATAAGTAACTTCCTTCTAATATATCACAAGAAGTGATGTGGTAAAATATCAATCAGTTGTTCTTCTGTATCAACATGATGAAAAAAGATGTTATTCTTGGAAATATGATCTCTTAAAAGTGATGTCTAATCTCAATGTTCTTGGCACGGGTGTGTAGAATGGGATAAGTCTATTTCACTAGTATTTTTGTAGAAAATTGGCGTAGAAGAAAATGCAAAACCATAATCATTCAAGACTTGTTGCATATAAAGAACTTAAACACAACATGAACATGTAGTCATGTATTCAGTTTTTGTGGTAGATAAAGCAACCATATTTTGTTTCTTACTAAACCAAAAAACCAAGGCTCTTCCTAGAAGAAAAAAAACAACCACCACTTCTGCTCTTTCGATCAAGATGACAACCAGCACAATCGACATCAGTATAAGCTTTCAAATCCAACCATTGATCCTTTAGATACCGTAATCCAAAATTTATAGTTCTAATCAGATATCTCAAAATTCTTTTGACTCCCTGAAAATGAGAATACATAGGGTTTGATTGAAATGTAGCGCAAAGTCTAACATTGAATATAATATCCGATCTAGATGCGGTCAAGTATAGAAAGCTACCAATCATGTCTCTATATAAGGAATCATCAATGGGTTCATCATCTTCATCCTTGTCAATTTTAGCGGAAGTAGCCATAGGAGTGGTATCATGTTTGCACTTTTCCATGTTAAACCATTTTTAGAGTTCCTTATTATATTTCTCTTAGCTTAGAAAAATTTCAACATGTGTCTGTTTTATTGGAAAACAAAGGAAGAATGTTAATTCACCCATAAGGCTCTTTCAAATTCATTTTGCATGATATCACTAAATTGAGTAAATAAAGAATCATTTGAAGCACCAAAGATAATGTCATCGACATATATTTGAACAACTAGAAAATTTGATTCATATGATGTGAAAAATAGTGTGGAATCTGATTTTATGATAGAGAAACCATTATCAATAATTAGTTCATAAGTATTTCATACCAATTTTAGGGTGCTTGTTTCAAATCATAAAGAGATTATTTAAGTTTATAGATATGATCAATCTTGTTTGGAATTTCAAAACTAGTGATTGGGAAACATAAACTTCTTCTTCTATGAATCCATTCAAGAAAGCATTTTTACATCCATTTGGAAAAGTTTGATGTCTTTATGGGAAGCTAGAGCTAATAACATATGAATGGCCTCAAATCTATCTATGTGTGCATAATTCTCATCAAAGTCTATCCCTTATTGTTGATTGTACCCTTGAGCAACCAATCTAGCTTTGTTTCAAACTACTTCCCCAACTTCATTAAGTTTATTTTGAAAAACCCATTTAGTTCCAATGATGGTTTTGCCTTGAGGTTTTGGAACTAAATCCATACATTATTATTAGTGAATTCATCCAGCTCTTCTTGCATAGAAATTATCCAATAACCATCTTTTAGAGCTTCATTTTTAGTCTCAACAATCGATACAAAGGCCATGTTTGCAACATCTCTAAATGATGATCGGGTTTTTACCGTATCGAAAGGATTTCCTATGATTAGGTCTTGTGGGTGATCTTTGATTATCCTAGGAATAGTCTTATGTGACTCATTATTTTGATCATTATTTTGTTCAATTTCAAAAAAAAATTATCATCTTTTGTTGATATGGTTAAGTCCTCAGTTCGGTGTGTAATATCATTCAAATTTTCATTTTCAATTTCCTTTTCAGCACTTTGTGTTGTAATTTCATGAAATGTTATATGTTCCTCAACTTTCTTAGAAATAGAGTTGTAAATCATAAATGCCTTGCTAGATATTGTATATCCCAAGAAAAAACATTTTCAACACTTTATCTCTATAATGCTTTGTGTTCAAGATATAGCAAAGTGTACCAAAAGTATGAAAGTAGTCAACTCTAGGTTTCTTGTTAAAGATAATTTCATAAGGAGTTTTCTTAAGATGAGAGTGAATTGAAACATGGTTTAACACATAGCATGTTGTATGTACTACTTTGGCCCAAAAGGTTCTAAGTGTATTATGTTCAAGTAGCATTTTTCTAGCCATTTCTTGTAAGGACCGGTTTTTCCTCTCAGCTATCATGTTTTGTTGTTGGGTGGGTGGATCTAAAAAATTATGTGTATACCCTTTGATGTACAAAACTCTTCAAAGATATGTTTTTTAACTCTCCCCCATGATCACTCCAATGGTGCATATTTTTTTTTGTAGTTGATTTTCAATCTTAGAGAAAAATTTAATGAATATTCTAATAGTATCATCTTTTGTTGAAAGAAAATGCTCCCAAGTGTATCTACTATAATCATCAACAATGACAAAACAATACTTTTTACCACCAATAGATTGAGTCCTCATGGGACCAAATAAGTCCATGTGAATAAGTTCTAATGGTCGAGTAGTACTAAGTAAAGCATTATATTTGAAAGAAGTTTTAATTTATTTTCCTAGAGTACATGGTTCACCAATTTTCAGATTTATCAAAAAAAGTTAGGTAAACACAAAAAAGATCAAATTTAAGCAATTTTATAATAACATGTGAGCTTGCATGAACTATCTTTCTATGCCATAATTGTAAGGATTCATTATTTGCAAGAAGACATTTTCCAATAATAGTTTGCATAGAATTAAGTCTAACTATGTAAAGATTTCCTACTCTTTTTTCTTCATAAACAACATCATTAGTGTTTTTTATGAGCAACTTGCATCAAGTTTCGTTAAAAAGAACAGCATAGCCACTATCACACAATTTACTAGCACTAATTAGGTTGTGATGTGATCCATCCACAAGTAGCACATTTTTTATTTGAAGATTTGTACCGACATTACCTATCGCAGTGATTTTACCTTTGGCATCATCTCCAAATGTGGTTGTTCCACTCTTCTTTTCTTCAAGTGTGTGAAAAGCTTCCTTGTTTCCAGTCATATGCTTGGAGCAACCACTATCAACCACCCAATACTACAAAATATGAAGGTGTTTGGTACACATGTGGTGGTCCTTTTGGTTAATAACATTAATATATATGACTTTAAGATTTTATCGTTTTGAGTGTTTAAGATAAATCAATATGATGAGCATTTTATAGATTTAAAGTATCAATGTTATTTATAAGTAAATGATTTGATTTGCAAGAAAATAGTTTTGTCAGACTTATTTTCTGGTCAACCTTGACTTCAACCAGAAGGCCCCTCGTGTCAAGGTCCTAGTTGACCGAGAGGCAATTTTGCATATTTTTAGAAAATGCAGCATTTCTAATGTGAACAAGATATATCATTTTCAATTGTTTTAATTTGAATGAAATAAGTAAATAATCAAACACACAAAGATATACATGTTGAAGCTCATTTTAGTTGAGATAAGACACATATGAATTTCACAATGAAGTTTAGGTCAAATCTCAACAAAGTATCTCAAAATCTCTAGGTTGGGGGTTTTTGAACCATAACCATGTCAATGCCCTTCTTCTTGTTGTAATCACTAGAGAATGGATGATGTCCAAGATGTTGGAAATAGTAACAAGAAACAAAGTCAATTTGGTTTCTCTTCTCAACATTTTGGACATATGTTATATTGTTCTTGGGCACATATATGGTCTTGGTTCTAGGGGCTTGTGTTTTTCTAGCTATAGGCTTTTGATGGGATTTTTCTTTAGGTACATAGCCTAGTCCTCTTCTCCCAACCTATTCGGAAGTGCTTTCCAAGACTCTATCAAGGATATCATTATGTTTTAGACTATCAACATATATATGTAATTCAGCAATCCAGCAAGTTTCTTTGTAATATCTAGATGGGCTTGAGCTAAATTTGAAATTAAGGTATTTCTTTCTCTAACAATGATATCATAATGTGAATGAGTGCATAGAATAGGTTTAGTTTGGTAGTCATTTATCTTAGCAAGTAATTCAACCTTTTCTTAAGAAGATCATTATTATTTTTTAAGACAAGCAACTTGGCATTATATTCATCAATAGAAGATTTCAAAGTATCATTTTTTAGAACTAATACTTTCATTTTCAGAAGTAAGATCATCTAGTTTATCATGCAACTCATCATTAATTTTAGAGAGATTTTTCGATTTTCTTTTGAAATCAAAATATTAAGTATGAGTTTCTTCAAGATTATTAAATAGATCAATTTTAGATAATTCAAAAATATCTACCTCATTTGACTCTTCTTCTTCATCTTCCTTAGCCATGAGATATTCTAATTCTTCCTATCCACTCTCATTGTCATCACTTGACTCGTCCCAAGACACTTTGTAGGCTTTGTCTCCCTTGTCCTTCTTCATGAAAGAAGATTTCTTACCCTTCTTGATTTTGGGACACTCATTCTTCACATGTCCCTTCTTTCCACATTCAAAGCACCTAATGGAAGAGGAGTAAGAAGCACTAGAATTTTTTTAAATTTAAACCTTCTATATTTCTTACCATTTACAATGAGTGCATCCTCTTCATAATCTCCTTCACTTGTCTTGTCATTTTCTTGAGTGATGACTTTTGATTGCGCTTTAGTTGTAGCCTTTAATGTGATATCCTTCCTTCTCCATATTTGGAGTTTGGCCTCCACTCTTTCTTCTTCTTCAAGAGTGACCTCATGTGTCTCAAGGTTGCCAATGAGCTTCTCCATCATCAATTTGGTGAGTCATTGCCTCAATGTCTATCACCTTGGGCTTGTACTTTAGAGGCAATGATCATTGTATCTTGGATACTTGATCCTCTTCACTAATGTAATTTCCCAAAGCATTCAAGATGTTGATGATAGAAGAAAACCCAGCATACATCTGATTTATAGATTCATTAGGCTTAATATGAAATTGTTCAAATTTTTGCTTAAGCATATTCATTTTAGTATTCTTAACTTGAATAGTACCTTTATGTGTAACTCAAAGTTTATGCCAAATTTTGTAAGCGGTTTCATAAGAAGATATGTGATTAAACTCACCAACAAATATTGAAAAATATAAAATGTTTACGGCCTTGGCATTGATTTGAACCTTTTTTACCATCTCTGGATCCCATTTATCATACTTCGTAGTTGGAAGCTCATATGGATGAGTCACCATTCTCCACAGATCCAAGCTTATTCCTTGGAAGTAGAATTGCATCCACCTTTTCCAATAAGTATAGTTGGATTCATCAAATAGTTTTCTCTTACTCACATATGTCCCTTTGAGGTTGAGGTTGTTAAGCAAGTTTTCTCTCATGCTTCAAGACTCGTGGGAGCTCCTTGAAGACCTACAATCATACCAATTGATAGATCTAGAGGGGGTGAATAGAGCTTTTGGTAATTTTAAAATTAATTTAAAAACTTAAATTACAAGAGAGAGATGGACACAAGGAGGAGACTTGCAATTTAGAATGGTTCCACCTTTTGAATCAAAGGATGTCAGTCTACTACCCAACTGTCTCCAATTGGGATTTTCAAGTGATCAATTTTATTACCTCTCAAGGAATTATAATAAAATACAATCAATTCACTTGCACCTCTTCTTTAGCAGGATGCAGAAGAGAACCCAAGGGGAGGATGACGATCCACCTACACCATCTTGACATAACCTTCACCTCCTTGAAGTAGCATCAATCAGCTTAGAGAAGCCTTCACACCTTGAAGTATCTTCGAGCAAGCTTCCCTAGATAGTCTCCCACTCTTGAAGTAGTCAAGGAGAACAATTACATCAACTTGGAGAAATAGATTGTAAGAAGGAAGAGTACACCAATGTAGTATAATGCTTTGATCATATATCAAGCATTTAGACCTCCTAACTACTTCAGATGGACATTTCTAGGTGGTTTCTAGGGGCTTGTAGCTATGGGAAGCAAGCTTAGAGTTCAAGGAAGAAGATGGCAAGTATAATTTAGCTGTTTTTCTCTCTTGAATGATTTCTCAAGTGTAGCTTCTATTTTAAGTGTAAAAGTTGTGTGTTGGGTGTCCTAGGACCACTTCTATTTATATGAATGGGTTGCAAGTGGTTAGGGTACCGTAGGGAAGTGTTTAGATGGTTCTTGGATGAGAGATAGTTGTTATAGTTGAGTCACGTTAGGTGCAACGGCTAATTTATTCATTTCTAGAAATTTCAATCCAGAACCCAGTTCGCTCAACAATATTCTCGACTGACCATGTCTTGTCGATAATTTCTTTGACCAGGTATGGTTCGAGTGTACAATTTATCTCTAGTGGCTAGTTGTAATTCAAACTTAGTTAGTCAAGTGGGTTAACGGTCTACTTCCAGTCGACAATATTTTTGACCAGATGTGATGTGACTCCATCCATAAACTGCTCGACCAGAAAGACTCAGAGTAAGTATATTGTAACCATTCTTTCAGTACATTGAGTCTTCAACTGAGGTTACTGTCGATCAACAAATTTCTTGACCAAGTGTTTTCCAATTGACAACTTTCTTGACCAAAAAAGATCTTGTAAATTGGTTTGATAATTTTTAGAAAACCTATCTAATGATTTTTCTTATAAAGGATAATGACTCTAGATTCTAGAGGGTCCTAACTAAGGTTTCTGGGTGGATAGAAAAAATTTAACGCTTCATTTTACATGGTTTCTAGGTACTTGCACATTATACATTTGTACAAGTCATGAAAAGTTGTACGAACATGAAAATACAAGCATTTGAACATTTTAACTTCATCTATCCTTTGAGTGTGATCTCCTTGAACCCTAAAATACTTAGTGACAAGTTTGATCCACAAGAATAAAATGTTTATCATCATAAAAATCAAGGATAAGCTAATATCCAATTTAGCCAACAATTAGGACAAATGCTATTTTGGTGGACTAAGGTACTAGAGTGGATCTCAGATTTTTCACTAATAGGAGATGGAGATTCCATATGCTAAGCAAAAAGTAGCAATGTAAGTAAGCTATCCTATTTAAAGAAAACTATTAGAAAGTTTTTATATATCTATTGGGAGGCTTAGATCTGAGATCACTATGCAAGTAATCGTTATATGATATCTAGTGGAATAAAAATGGCTAAATTTGCACTAATGTGATTATTTATAGATCAGCTATCTTTTAAACTTTATTTTGACCAATTTGTCTCTCAATAAAAATGTAGTTTGACTGATAGGTTGTATATGACTAAATTATTTCAATTGTTAACTAACATTTGACATGTGACTAACCAATTGTCTTTCAACTGAGATGTATTTCAACCAAACATTTTAGTATGAGATATCAGCATAATTTTTAGAAATGATATCAAATAATTTTTTCTATAAAGCCTAACTATCTAAAGGCCTAATATAACTACAAAATTGGGTTTATGATAGTTGGTTTCGACTCATAGATTTATTTTACAATATATCTAGTGGCATAGCTTGATTTGACATGATACCTAGTGACTTGTAAATTTGCCTTATACAAGTGGCATACATGGAGTACACATTGACAAATTATACACTCAAAATGTTCAATTAATCTTAAATCATGTGTATCATTTTTGTAATCATGTCATGAGACCCAAAATGCTAAAAAGCACATTAGATCTATAAATGGGGGATTATTTCATCACTAAAAGAGAAAGTGTGCATAATATCCAATTTAGCCAACATAAATGCCCATCTTTTGTTTGCTTGATTTAAAATCCTTTAAAACTCAGCATAAGAAAACTAAAGTTTTGTTAAAGATCAAGATTACTAGCATCAAATATAATATCATCAACATAAATTAAAATTATAAGAAATTCTCTAGAAGCATATTTGAAAGAGACTAGAATAGACTTTCCTCATGAATTAACCACTATCAAGCAAAACATCTTCAATTTCTAATAGCAAGCTCTAGGCATTTGTTTGAGATCATACAATTCTTTATACAAAAAGATAAACATGGTTAGAAAGATTTTCATTTTCACTATTGGGAGGTTGATCCACATGTACTTCCTCCTATATTTCTCTATTGAAAGTGATTTTAATATCTATTCGATACAAAAGAGGAAAATTGACTAGAAAAGAGAATTAAAATATGAATTTACTCTAACCTTACTATTAATGCATATGTATCATTGAATTTTGTACCTTCTTGTGATTATACCATTGGGATTTCAATGTTTATTTGTAAGTTACTATCTTGCCTTGTTCATAAATATTGTTCTGAATACCACTTTTTTCCCATGATATTTCATTCCTTTAGTCTTGGTACAAGTATCCATATATTTTGTCAAGTTGTTCCAGTTGCTCTTGTGCTACCATGATCCAGCAATTATCTTCATGAGCTACATTTTTGAAGTTTGGTTCTAGTTGTGAAATAAAGGCACTATTAGCTTGGTCCTTGTAGCCTTTTATTTTTTTTTACTTTTTGAAAGGGATCACCTATCTAGAGATATTTTGGATGGTTTCTTGCAAATCTTGGTATTATAACCTTATATCCATCATCTTAAGAGCTTGTCTCATGAACTTCTTGATCAACTACCTTCTCTTGATCGTTGGGGTTGATGTCTACTTCTTTTAATTTAGGAATGATATCACCCAGAACATCGTCACAAAAAATATTCTTGGAAATAAAATCATTAATTTCAAGAAATTTGACATTTATATATTCTTCTATTGTAGCATATTCTTAATTTATCAATAAAGTTAGTGTTAGATATACTATAACAAAGAAGATAGCTTTATATGAATTTACATCAATTTTATTAGAGTTATTCTAATGTTAAGAACAAATCATGGGAAACCAAATACAAGAAGATGTTCAATAGTTGGTTTCAATTGCACCATAACTCATATGGGTTTTCTTTATAAGTGGATGAGTCAAAGCACAATTTGAAGAAAAGAAGCAGTATCTAAAGATTTGTTCCACAAGAAATTTTGGTGTATCGTATTCCAAAAGCATGGTTCTAGACATATCCTATATAGAATGGTTCTCCTTCTGTACAACTTAACATAGTTTGATATGTTCAATTAGAAGACAAGATATGCGCATAAACTGATTCATCACAAGAAGATTCAAATAAATTCCCTTGGTCACTACATAAGAATATAATTCTAGCAATATCCTCATTCTCTATTCTTCCACAAAAAAGCAACAGTTGTTCTAAGAGTGCCATCACTTTTAGCAACCAATAAGAATGTCCATGTAGTTCTATAGTAATCGTTAGTGATAAAAGACAACATTTACTTCCTCTAACAAAGTGATTTTTTGTATGTTTGTCTAAAGATCAACATGAAAAATTTCTAGAGCTTTCTTTCTACTAAGAAATCCCTTAGAATTGAAAGAAGACTTTGTTTCTTCCCTTGTGTATAGGGGTGGCATTTCGTGTTTCTCATAATTGGGATTAGCAAGTCATTTATCCAAGTTCTTTTTACTCAATGTCTTCACTTGATGCATGTTTACATGATCAAGTTGTCTATGCTATGAAAACATATCATATTTTTTATAACTAAATGTCATGAAGAATAGGTTAGGTATAATGGCATAAAACTACCACGTGTGTACCCCCTATATACAACATTGAAATAAAGTTAACCTAGCACGAGGAATTCAACTGAGGTAAAAAGAACAAGATAGTCATTATCACATAATTGACATAAACTGATAAGATTGTGATGTAAGCCATCGGCAAAGAAGTACATGTTTGATGCACAAAAAGTTGTCTACACCATCCTCAAATGTTACATTACCCTTACCATTATCACTAAAAGTTTTCAAATCACCTTTCTTATTCTTTAAAGAGTTGAAGTAGCTTTGCACTCTTTTCATGTGCTCAGAACAATCACTAGCTACAATCCATTTACAAATTACTAACAAATAATAAAGTATGGATCATGTTCAAATTTGTGGGTCCTAAGTTAGCTTGAGAACCCAACCATGTTCTTCTTGGCTCCCTTATCTTGCAAGGACAATAAGTAGAATAACAATCACTTACCCCACAAAAATTACAACAATTATTTTCTTTGGAACTAGATGATTCTCTATGAAATGTTGAAGAAACCTTATATGTGTTCTGATAACTATTATCATAGACTTATCCATATCAACCATTTCATTTAGCATCATGTAGGATCTCATCAAGAGTTTTTGTTCCTTTAATAAAGGTTTGCATTGAAACTCTAAGTAAATACTTATGTTGAATATGAGTAGCAATAGAAGAAGAGAGCTTGGAAATATCATAACTGCTAGAATAAGATCATAAGCATAAGGATTTAGTGAAATAAGAGTTATTTTCTAAACTAAGAATATAAAGTTCACTTCTCTACTATGAATAATGGGTTTGGGGTCAACAACATTGATCTTAGCAAGCAATTTAGTATTCTTAACCTTAAGAACATCAAATAGACTAAGATATGCATTATTTTCTTGCACAACATCATTATAACTCGGTTCAATATCCAAGCTGAGTTCCATAATATTCCTAGTATACTATAGCATGCAAAGGTTAACATGTTCAAGTTTGTATTTATCCTCATACAAAGAATCACAATCTTAGAAAGCATTTTCTCCTTAGATTTGCATGAGTCAAGAGAAGCATGGGAGGGAAGAAGCATTTCAATTAAGGAGCCTTTAGAAATATCATAAAAAAAATCCCTGATTTATCTCATCCTCTTCACTTGACCTTTCCATGAGAGCAATGGTTCATTCATCTTCTACACTTCCTTTTGATTGGCTAGAAGTCAGAGTGAATCCCCTGAAGCATAGTGAGTTGTTTCCTTGCCCTTCTTGTCCTTACTATTGTACTTGTCCTTCTCTTTTTGGGATGACCCCAATTTTAGGATTATGATATCCAATATAGTATTTTATGACGGTGAATGTTATGTCGATGATTGATGCCGAATTGAGGAATGCATTATCCAATTACTAACTCTTTTCACCCAAAAAGTGTAACTAGGGATGCAACTGATGATTATCAGACCCAATTCAGTTCAATTGTGATTAATATCTTTTATTAATCAACTTGGTTACTTTATGGCCAAGAGGTCCATTTAGTAGCAGCAAACTCAAGTGGCCAATTGATCTGCCTCCAGGTGTGTTAGTATCATAACAAGTGTTTGGGACGTATAAGAGGTCAAGATTTAATCATTATTTGAATGGGATTCAAGGTTTATGTGCTAATTTATAAGGTTGTTTGAAGAATCTATTTGCATGACCAACTAATGAAATTTGTGTCTCAGAAATATATATGAGTTACTTTATGTTGTTGTGAACCTATGCCTAACTTTTAGAGTGAAAGAACTTTTCTACAAAAGATACCAAGGCTTCAAATTTTATCATGTCTATTATGATTAACTGGTTTAGATTTACGTTCACATTGCATCTATATCACGCTCACATCAGACAACTCTTTGCTTAGCGCAGCCCAAAGCCAAGCAGTGTGGCCTCATCGAGCTCACTGCTTTGGGAGGTTGTTAGGATCTGATGGCTCAGACTCCTTCTCCTACCTCCGAGTAAAGCGGGGAGGAGGGTAGCTCAGGATGTGATCCAACCAATCGCAACAATCTCGCCAGTATAGAACCTCACATGATTAGAGGAGATCAGTTGGATCTTCCACCCTTAGAGGAATATGTTGACCCCTTAATCTACTTGGGAGACCATGTACAGATTGACAATAGCCTTCTCCTCTCCTACTTCTTCATCGTCTCTCGCAGCAAGTGGTCAAGTTGGAGGCCAGAGGTCCCAACTAATTAGACTTCTTCTTCCCCTCTCAACCCTCATTTCACCCCAACCCATAGTGAGAGGAGGGATCAAAGGAGTACCACAAAGGGTGAAGACCACTAAGGAGTAGAGCAGCTCCACCTCAAGGACCCAAGATGGAGAGGAAATTTTGGAGGTTGAAGAAGGAGACGCCATGGTTAGGCAGCATGGAAAGGCTCAAGGAGATTGGATCAGCGGCGATCAAAATGAGGAGAGGTTCCTACACCACGATACCTTCCTTCCGCGAGCCTAGATTGGCTGGAGATCCACCACGATGACGTCGAAGCGGCATGGTGAGCAAAGCTCTATTTTGCAGAGCAAACAAGGCACTTCACATGTGGGGGAAGTCAGCCAACTAACGTAAGTTAGATCCCCAGCCATATCCGAGAGCATGCGCCACTCTGAGTTCCCTGAGATCCTCCAGTTTTTATGATCAACACCTGAGCTATAGAACTGATGCTCGTCAATCAAGGTTGTTCTTGGCAGTCGGCAGTGCTCACACAAAGTTGAGGTCAAGCAGTACGTGTGTGACCTTGGTCGCGAAGCAAAGAGACAGGGTGGACCAGGTCGAGGCAGATCACTGCATGAACCGGCCGGTATGATCATAAGAAAACCAGTCAGGGGTGCGAGATGGGGAGTTGAGCCTGCCAGCGTGGGCCAATCAATGGCCGACACCTCTGAAAATGGCAAGGTAAGTTTACTTTTGATTTCTAGAAACTGACTTTTTCTTAGAAAATGTGTTAAAAATAGTTACCATGGCCAATAAATATGCATAAAACAACCCCAGACTCAAAAAAATGTCTACTTCCTTATAGGACCCCTAAATCAAACTTTAAAGCATTATTATTGTTGATTTTCCTTTTACAAGATGATTCTTCTTTTAAGATTATTTAAATAGTATGATCAACATATAGTGGCCATAAAACCTAGAAATATTAATCTTGAACACTAATATCATTTTGGATACTAAATACAACCTTTGATATTAATGAAATGTACAAATACTAGGTCTTTTGATATTAGAATGGAATTAGATGCTTTTAACCCCCATTTTATTTCTAGAAAATAGACTAAGCATCAGAAAATTATGAAAACTAAACCAGACCTAAATAATGACCTCTTGATTAGTAGAAAATTATCATACACATGTTCTAGGCTGTTTGAATCTAGATTTGGCCAAACCCTAATTTGGACCTAAAAATACCTAGAATGTTGATGAACATTTATTAATGATGATTAATTGTTATTAATCAGGTGATGACGAGAGATGTAGATGATCGAGAATATAAATATGAATCTCTGAACTCAGGTATGTGGGTTTATTTAAGAATATGAATATGGTTTTCTTGGTTGACTCATGATATCCATGTATACTCTTTTATTTGCAAATATTGGATGTAGTATTACTGTAAGTACTCGATGTTTTGTCACTTAAAAATATAAAATGATGAGTAGATGTTTTGTAGTTATTAAGGTGTTCATTATCCCCCTTACGAGGGAATGGATGAATGTTGACTAGTACACCTCCCTAGAGCGCAAGGTGTATGGAGAGTTTCCCTAGAGTACTTGGTACATGGGGATGGGCCCAATATATATGTTTTGGTACTAGTCCACCTTGATAATGCAAATCATCTAGGAAAATGAATAAAAATTGGTGTATTTTGCTTAATGAAGAAATGTTTTCTATGATTTTCTTCCTTTCTTTCTGCAAGTCTTTTCAAATTATGAAAACCATAAATATATGTATCTTTCTACCCATGTACACAACACATTGTGTTGATTCATTGTTTCACGTATGTTTTAGGTTCAGAGCTAGCGTGGGATAAAAGATATGAAGTGAGCAGTGTTCAGGTTGTACCTATTGTGTAGATCCTAGTTTAGCATACATGTTCTTAGACTGTATAATTTCCATTCAATATGTAATGTAAATCGTGTTGTAATAACTCACTTGGTAATATATACATGTTGAATGTTGAGAATGTTATGGTGTATGCATCAAATTCAAATGCTCATGTATGCGTATTATGCTTCTGTACTGCTCTCTGAAACAATTAGCTAATGTTTTCATATTTGTCTTCTCGGGCCTTCTAAGTATCGAGACGCCAAAATCCGGCAACGTTACAGTTGGTATCTCTAAGGACCCTGACCTCCATTTAGGGTTTACCCTTTTTGTTTTGCTTAACCCTGATGCTTAGTTGCTTGCTAATCACCTTTAGTGGTGATTAGGGTTTGGTTGTGCTTTGTTGAGAGTTGGAGGTGCTACTTGCAATAACCCAAGTCTAGGGTTTGTGGACAAGTTTTTCACCTTGTGAGGTGTTCCTCCCTTTCCTTGCTTCCTCTAGTATAGAGAGGAAGGTTTGGGCTCATTTTTTGAGTTCCTTTGGGCTTGGTTGAGCTCGTTGGGCCGTGTGGTGCCTTGCCTTTGTTTTCTTTGGACCTTGTGTCAGGCAAGGAGGTGGTTGTGTTGCCCTGGGGTTGTATCGCCCAAGATGGTGTGTCGTCCAGTTGTATCATCGAAGTGTGTCACCCAAGAGTCTTTGACCAAGCTTTGACCTCATTTGTGTCACCACTAGTGGACACTTGGTGCTTGATGCTTGCATGTAGCAATGGCTTTGGACATGTGTTTAGGGCTTGCTAGAGTGGTGGCTCGTGCTCTAGGACAAGTGTCCCTAGGTGGGTGACACCTTGCTTTGCTCTGCCTTGTTTTCTCCTCCATCCCCTTCTATATATGTGTTCTTTTCCTCTTACTAGGGATCCTTTAGTCTCTTGGTTTTCTCCTCTACCTTGGAACACGATACCCTTCTCCCTTGAAAGCTTGGTGGATGACACCCTTGGAGGAGCTAGCTTGGTGGCCGATTCTTCCTTGGAGCTTTCTTCTTCCTTGGAGCTTGGAGCTTGCTTAAGGCGGGTTGCATAACTCCTAACCCTAACTATGCTACCTCCTTTCATGTTCTTATATGTTGCTAGCTTTGTTTCTTGCTAAGTTGTTCTTGTTGGCCGAACCATGTGCTCTAGGGTTTCTTGGTGAGAAATACTCTCTTCTCTCCTAGGTCTTGAGGAGTGAGCTTGAGTTCGAGAATCATGAGCAACACTCCTCTCTCGTTTAAGTTGAGAGGTGAGCTTGTGATCTAGTAGCTTGAGCAACACCCTCCTCTCACCTTGGACTTGAAGGGTGAGCTTTATGGTAGTTGTGAACCTTGCTAGGTTGGTCCTTATGTTGCCCATTTGGTGATAGATGATGTGCAAGACCCCACTTTCTTAGTCGATTGAGGTGAGCCATCTTCTTGACCCATTAGGGTTTTGGGTGCCCTTGTGCTAGAGATTGATGATGAGCTTGGGGAGGCGCTGCCCGACAGCCCTCTTGACCTAGACCCTTGGACGATATGTTTTGTTGGTAGTGTACGATACCCATGGTTCATGTGGCGTGTGTTACACCTTCACCCTACCTTGTGACGGCCTATAGGCCTTGAGTTGGTTGGTTGACGATAGGTCCCTTGTTGGTTGGTTGACGATAGGTCCCATGTTGGTTGGTTGAGCTACACCTTGAAACGTTACCTCTTGTAGAGTGTTTTGCCCGATACACATCTGTCTTAGATGGAGTTTGGGGTCGTTGTGCCTTGAGGTGGGCGTTGCTCTGTGATGGGTGTCGCATTGGTTCTGTGTCGGCCGACAGCTTTATCCCCTTGACGGGCGTTGCATGACACCATGTCGCCCGTCATACCTAGTTGCATGGCAGGCCCTTGGTCGTTGCCCGATAGGTATAAGTGCACGACACCTGACGCACCGTTGCACTTCATATCGTTGCTTAGCTGCACGCTTGGGTGCTGAGGCCCTTGGTGTTAACGCAGCATTGCAGGATGCCCTTCTTGTGTCGGCTGTTATGAGTTGGCCGATAGGGTGAGCCCTGCCCGATATCACTTATGGTGAGGGTTTGTGGTTCTTTTAGTGAGAGTCCTACCCCTCATAGAAATCGATATTATAAATGATAATTGATATGGTAAAGCTTGTTTATGTAATGCATATGTCTTTACCCATGTATGTGATCATCTTGATTATCTGTATAAAGCTGAGATAATGGTAAGCATGTAATATGGTTTGCCTTATGATGAAACCTAAGCTCATGATCACAAGTTGAGGCATGATTGATAAAGTATATAGTCATTAATGTCACCATATATTGATAGCATGGTCTTTCTGTTAAGCCTATGATTATTGTGTACACTAACCATGCAGGTCTCATACAGATGTATAGCCAGGTTAAGGGCTATGAGGAATATACGTTGAGTAACCTTGCTGTGATGGGTAGTCTTGATGATGATATCACTTGTATTATGTAGTTGACTTAAAGTGCTTGGGATTTCTATCCCATGTTGATGATGTAAGCCTTGAGAGACAGTGGCACTATGTGATGAGGGATTGAGATCCCATGGCAATGCGATGATCCTTGAGATGGATCTGGATGATTGGCAAGAGGCCAAGAGATAACATGTGATGTTGGATCCTTGTGATGGATCAGGATGATGTGACTACAATAAAGGCATAATGTTGTTGTTTATTTCCTATTATAGTTTGCATGTTATACAACTTGGTTGAATCTTGCAATCCACATAAAAGATACTAATTAATCACATTGGAATACATCATGTAGTTTGCCCTGGCCATAGATCCATCATCGTTAGGAATTGGTGTTGGTGAAACGGGTTCTCCTGCGGGTTAACCCGGAGCACATATTGTTGAGTATGCGAGGTTTCTCATAACCTAAAATAGTGAGGATTCGAGTGCAGCTACTGTTGCAGACTCGGGATATGAATAGAGCATGGTGAACATGCCCATGGCTCCAGATATGTGATATGAGGAGCATGAATGCGTTCATAGCTCAGAGCACGGTGAACATGCTCATGGCTCAGGCATGCTAGCGTCGTGACCTATACCGAGGTAGGCTAGAGCAAGGGTATCCTATGGAGCTGACCTTGTGGCTGAGGCCACTTAAGCACGAGACTGCGGTCCTGCTTTGGTTCTCGTGTACTAACCACAAGGGGGAAGGTCGTGGAGTCCGGCTCTTCCATTTGACCTTGTATGGCACCGGCTTTGGGTTTCGCTACCGAAGGTTGGATTTGAGCGGTACGGCTCACTTCCTTAGGGAATAATAATACGTAATCCAGCCGTATAGTAGTTTCTGCTTAAGACAAAACACGGAACATTGGTTTGAGGCCTTGCTTGTGTAATTAATCTTGCTATATCTTGCAGTTATGTGGCAATATATCTTATCCTGTTAATCATGTTCCATAAAGAGATAATTGATGATATGTCTTATGAACATCCTGGTAAGCTTGAATGGTACGAATAGCTTTGCTATATAGAATGTTCTTGTTATACCTTTACCAGATATCTATTGTTGTTGCTTTATCCTTTTGGTTTTATAGTTTTGGTGAGGAGTTATGTTTCTCGCTGAGACAATGTTCAATTGTCTCACCCCGCTAGTTTTTAGGTGTTCGAGCTAGACGTGGTGGTGGTCGCGGAGTTGCGGCCGAGCAGCAAGGCAAGCAATAGGAGACAAGAGATGGATATGCTGCTATTTTGGTGTTTTGTAGTAGATTCTAGAGTCATCCATGTACTCTCAGGTCCTTGGGAGCATTTTGGCATTGTTTCACGATGTATGGTTGTTGATCCTTTGTATATCATGTTGTTGGCCAGATGTGGGCCTTTATGTATATATATAACAGGTGATGGACTCAAGTGATGACAGAACAGTTGGTCTCCTAAGATGTGGACACGTATCAAGCCTTATATATATTTATATAACATGTTTTCTTGCAGGACGAGGACCTATATGTTATAGTTTCTCAGTTTATCCATTTTCCGCAATCGGTTTTAATCAACCCATGTTTTTAATAATCTATGGTTATGGTGTTTTCTGCACGTTTTCACGTAACACCTCGTTGTCTATATGATAGTGGGATGTGTTGCCACAAGTTTTGGTATCAGAGCTTTAGGTTCGGTGAGTCTACAGGGATTTAGGACTAGGTTGAGTCTGTTCTTGTGAGTTGTCCATATTTTCTTACAATCATCTTCTGCCCTCAGCAGAAGAAAAGCCAAGATGTCTGGAAACCATGAAGAACATGCTCTTGAGCATAGCGATGCTGCATCATTTGATGGAGCTTTTGGGCAGGCACATGAAGATCAGGTGCCTGAGGTCCCCCAACCTGACCCAGCCATTCTTGAACACCCTACCTATCAACAGCTTATGGGGCAGATGATGGCTACGATGAATCTCATGGTTGAGCGATTTCCAGTGCCTCCGTCAAGGGTACAGGATCCCCATGGTGAAACATCGGGTATTGGGAAGACCTTTGAGCGGCTTCGCCGAGTCGGAGCTTCAGATTATGCTGGAACGGATGATCCAATGGATGCAGATCTGTGGCTGACAAGTCTTGAGAAGGCTTTCTGGATCCTCGACATTCCCAAAGCAGAAAAAGTAAAGCACATTGTCTACCTTCTGAAAGGTAGTGCTGGTCACTGGTGGACCATCGAGGAGGAGAAGCGACCTGATGAGGTGATCGGTTGGGAGGTTTTTCGACGTGAGTTTGTCAGCAGATACTTTCCGAAGATGTATCTGGATGAGAAGATCAGTCAGTTTGAGAGCCTACGACAAGGAACGATGAACATCACCAAGTATGAGGCTAAGTTCATGGATCTATTGAGGTTTTGTCCTCACATGGCGGAAACAGATGAGGAGCGGATCAGACGCTTTGAGAAAGGCATTAGTTCTGAATTGACAACACCTGTTTTTGTGTTGGAGAACTGTGAGCATTTTGCTACATTTGTGGAATCTGTCCAGAGGATTGAACGATCAGTAAGGGAGAAAAGAGAATCCATGTCTCACAAAAGGCCTGCTCAGTTTCAGGGACAGAGGTTTGGTGGCTTCAAGAAGCCAAGGTTTTCAACACCTTTTGTGATGAGAGGTTCCAGTGTACCTTCACAGTGGTCTCCGAGTAAGGGAAGAGGTTATGTTTCTTCACCGTCTAAGGCACATAGTACAGCTTCAGTGGCAGTGACAGGGCCATCTAGGCCACGGTTTGAGGATAGGGCATGCTATCTTTACGGTCAGACCGGGCATCTCAAGTTACATTGCCCGAATAGAGATGTTGAAGTGACGCAGCAGTCAAGACAGCATCAACAAGGATCAGATAGATAGCAGCCCAGTGGTAGCAAAGTTCAAGGATGCGGTCAAGCATCACAAGTTGGATCGTCTGCTCAAGGAAGCAGAGGACGTGGACAGTAAGCAACGACTCAATTCTACACTATGAATCAGCCGGAGGCGATAGTCAACCCGCGAGTGGTGACAGGTCAGATGGAGTTATTTCATTCTGATATGTCTTCTTCTTGCTTTATATCTGTTCTGGTTGACCCAGGTGCTACACACTCTTTTATCGCCTATAGTATGCTTGAAAACTGTCGTTTATCTGTTAGTTGTGAGAAGGATAGCTTGTTGTTAGAAACCCCTCTTGATGGTTCCTCGATGCTTCGAGAAGAGTGTCCATCTTGTGTCTTGTCTTTATTGGGACACAGCATTCAAGTGGATCTTATACCACTTGATATGCATGGTTTCAATGTTATCCTTGGGATGGATACCTTAGAAAAGTATAAGGTTGTTTTGGACTGTGGTTCCAAGAAGGTTGTGTTTGATGATGCGGGAGAGAAGTGGATCTTCTAGGGAGATAGGAAGATTCTTCCAACATGTTTGGTATCAGCCATGGTGGCAGAGAGGTTGCTACGACAAGGATGTGAGGCGTTTCTAGCTCATGTTGTGGATACTGTTGTGGCTACCAAGGTGAAGGGTCCTAATCTCGAGGAGATGTCAGTTGTCCGAGAGCTTGTCAATGTGTATCCTGATGAGTTCCCTGGTGTCCCTCCACCTCGAGAGATTGATTTCGAGATCAATCTGGTTCCAGGAACGCAACCAGTTGCACAGACACTGTATAGGATGGCTCCAGTAGAGATGGCAGAGCTTAAGAAACAGTTGCAAGAGTTGTTGGAGAAAGGTTTCATCTGACCAAGTACGTCGCCTTGGGGTGCTCCAGTGTTGTTTGTCAAGAAGAAGGATGGATCGATGCGGTTGTGCATAGATTACCGACATCTGAACAAAGTCACGATCAAGAACAAGTACATGTTACTGAGGATAGATGATCTATTTGATCAGTTGCGTGGTGATACAGTGTTTTCAAAGATCGATCTACAGTCTGGATATCATCAGTTGAGGATTAAGGCGGATGACATACCTAAGTCAGCTTTTAGGACGAGGTATGGTCACTTTGAGTTCGTGGTTATGCCGTTCGGGCTAACCAATGCACCTGCTACTTTCATGGACCTGATGAACAGAGTGTTCCGTCCGTTCCTAGATCAGTTTGTTGTAGTCTTTATAGATGACATCTTGATCTATAGTCGAGACAAGCAAGATCATGAGCGACATCTTCGACGAGCGTTGACTCTTCTTCGCCAACATCAGTTGTATGCCAAGTTCAGTAAGTGTGAGTTCTGGTTGGAAGAAGTGACTTTCTTGGGTCATGTGATATCCATAGAAGGAGTCAAAGTGGACCCGAGAAAAGTGGAGTCCATTGCAGAATGGGAATAGCCGAAGAAACCGACATAAGTTTGTAGTTTCCTGAGTTTAGCAGGATACTAGCGGAGGTTTATCAAGGACTTCAGTGTGATTGTGTTGCCGATGACGAAGTTGACTAGAAAGGATGTACCTTTTGTCTGGGATGACCGTTGCCAGCAAGCTTTCCAGAGTTTGAAGGAGAAGCTGACCAGTGCTCCAGTGTTAATCCTGCCAGAACCTGGAAAAGGCTATGTTGTTTTCTGCGATGCTTCCAAGAAAGGTTTAGGTTGTGTGCTGATGCAAGAAAAGCATGTGGTTTCTTTTGCTTCACGACAGCTTAAGAAACATGAGGAAAACTATCTGACTCGTGATTTGGAGTTGGTGGAGGTGGTACATGCGTTAAAGATTTGGAGACATTATCTTTACAAGGAAGTGTGCCAGATCTTTACGGATCATAAGAATCTGAAGTACATCTTTTCGCAACAAGAGTTGAACATGTGACAGCGTCGATGGATGGAGTTAATCAATGATTACGACTGTACCATCGAGTATCATCCTGGTAAGGCAAATGTGGTAGCTGATGCGCTTAGCCGAAAGTCTTCTTCTCTTTCTACAAAGAAGAAGGCATAGTTGAGTTCCCTGGTATGATATAGATGGGATATGTTTGTTTCCTTGCGACAGATGAATGTACAGATGGAAGTTTCCTTGCTAGTTGGACTTTTAGCACAGATACAAGTCAAGCCTACACTGAGACAACAAATCAAAGATGCACAGCAAATAGATGATGCAGTACAGTTGATCATATCAGAGTTCAGTAGTAAAAAGCATGATGGGTTCCATGAGTCCAAGGATGGACTAGTTTGCTATCATGATAGGATGGTGGTCCCCGATGCTGATGATCTGAGAAAGTTAGTACTCGAGGAAGCACACGCGTCGATGTATGTTATGCATCCAGGTGTCACCAAGATGTATCATAGTCTAAAGGACTTGTATTGGTGGTCCGACTTGAAGAAAGATGTAGCAGAGTTCGTGGCTAGATGTGCGGTTTGTCAGAAAGTCAAGGTTGAACACTAAAAGCCGGTAGGTACGTTGCAACCCTTGTTGATACTGCAGTGGAAGTGGGATCATATAACCATGGATTTTGTAGTTGGTCTGCCCAGGACAACTAGGAATCATGATTCCATTTGGGTTATAGTGGACAGATTGACGAAGTCTGTCCATTTCCTACCAGTAAAGACAACGTATACAGCCGAGAAGCTTGCTCGAGTATATGTAGATGAGATAGTTTGTTTGCACGGTGTGCCAGCAACGATAGTTTCTGACAGAGGTCCTCAGTTCACGAGTCATTTCTGGGAACAGTTACATAAGGCATTGGGAACACAGTTGAGGTTCAGTACCGTCTTCCACCCACAGACAGAAGGACAGTCTGAGAGGACTATTCAGACTTTGGAAGATCTCCTTGGAGCTTGTGTTTTGCATTTCTTAGGCAGTTGGGATGTATATCTCAGTTTGATAGAGTTTGCCTACAACAATAGTTACCAACAGAGCATTGACATGGCTTCTTATGAAGCCTTGTATGGAAGGAAGTGCAGATCTCCTTTGTGTTGGTACGAGTCTGGTGAATATCATCTTTTGGGTCCTCAGTTAGTACAACAGACGTCAGAAAAAATCAAAGTGATACAGTAACAGTTGAAAGCGGCACAGGATAGGCAGAAGTCTTACGCAGATAACCGTCGATGACCTTTAGAGTTCCAGGTAGGAGACAAAGTGTATCTTAAAGTCTCGCCATGGAAAAGTGTGCTAAGGTTTGGTCGGAAGGGTAAGCTAGCAGCCAGATATATGGGGCCATACCCGGTCATAGCACGCGTTGGCAAAGTAGATTATGAGTTAGATCTGCCGCCAGAGTTGCACAGGTTACATCCAGTGTTTCATGTCAGTATGTTGAAGAAAAGTCATCCGGATATAGGAATAGTGATACAGCCAGTCGAAGTTGAGCTTGATGAAGATGTGACCTACGAGGAAGGTCCTGTGGCAATCCTTGACAGAAGGGTTAAGAAGCTGAAGAGGAAGGACCAGGTTCTAGTGAAGGTTCTTTGGCATCATCCTGGCATTGAGGAAGCCACGTGGGAGCTTGAGGAAGAGATGAGGAGGAAGTATCCCTCACTTTTCTCTTCGGATTTCGGGGACGAAATCCCTTTATAGAGGGTTAGTTTGTAAGGACCCTGACCTCCATTTAGGGTTTACCCTTTTCGTTTTGCTTAACCCTGATGCTTAATTTCTTGCTAATCACCTTTAGTGGTGATTAGGGTTTGGTTGTGCTTTGTTGAGAGTTGGAGGTGCTACTTGCAATAACCCAAGTCTAGGTTTTGTGGACAAGTTTGTCACCTTGTGAGGTGTTCCTCCCTCTCCTTGCTTCCTCTAGTATAGAGAGGAAGGTTTGGGCTCATTGTTTGAGTTCCTTTGGGCTTGGTTGAGCTCGTTGGGCCGTGTGGTGCCTTGCCTTTGTTTCCTTTGGACCTTGTGTCAGGCAAGGAGGTGGTTCTGTCGCCCTGGGGCTGTATCGCCCAAGATGGTGTGTCGTCTAGTTGTATCATCCAAGTGTGTCGCCCAAGAGTCTTTGACCAAGCTTTGACCTCGTTTGTGTCACCACTAGTGGACACTTGGTGCTTGATGCTTGCATGTAGCAATGGCTTTGGACATGTGTTTAGGGTTTGCTAGAGTGGTGGCTCGTGCTCTAGGACAAGTGTCCCTAGGTGGGCGACACCTTGCTTTTCTCTACCTTGTTTTCTCCTCCATCCCCTTCTATATATGTGTTCTTTTCCTCTTGCTAGGGATCCTTTAGTCTCTTGGTTTTCTCCTCTACCTTGGAGAATGATACCCTTCTCCCTTACAAGCTTGGTGGAAGACACCCTTGGAGGAGCTAGCTTGGTGGCCGATTCTTCCTTGGAGCTTTCTTCTTCCTTGGAGCTTGGAGCTTGCTTAAGGCGGGTTGCATAACTCCTAACCCTAACTATGCTACCTCCTTTCATTTTCTTATATGTTTCTAGCTTTGTTTCTTGCTAAGTTGTTCTTGTTGGCCGAACCATGTGCTCTAGGGTTTGTTGGTGAGCAATACTCTCTTCTCTCCTAGGTCTTGAGGAGTGAGCTTTAGTTTGAGAATCATGAGCAACACTCCTCTCTCGTTTAATTCGAGAGGTGATCTTATGATCTAGTAGCTTGAGCAACACCCTCCTCTCACCTTGGACTTGAAGGGTGAGCTTTGTGGTAGTTGTGAACCTTGCTAGGTTGGTCCTTATGTTGCCCGTTTGGTGATAGACGATGTGCAAGACCCCTCTTTCTTAGTCAATTGAGGTGAGCCATCTTCTTGACCCATTATGGTTTTGGGTGCCCTTGTGCTTGAGATTGATGATGAGCTTGGGGAGGCGCTGCCCGACAGCCCTCTTGACCTAGACCCTTGGACGATATGTTTTGTTGGTAGTGGATGATACCCCTGGTCCCTGTGGCGGGCGTTACACCTTCACCCTACCTTGTGACGGCCTATAGGCCTTGAGTTGGTTGGTTGACGATAGGTCCTCTGTTGGTTGGTTGACGATAGGTCCCATGTTGGTTGGTTGAGCTACACCTTGAAATGTTACCTCTTGTGGAGTGCTTTACCCGATACACATCTGTCTTAGATGGAGTTTGGGGTCGTTGTGCCTTGAGGTGGGCGTTGCTCTGTGACGGGCGTCGTACTGGTTCTGTGTCGGCCGACAGCTTTATCCCCTTAACGGGTATTGTGCGACACCCTGTCGCCCGTCTTACCTAGCTGCACGACAGGCCCTTGGTCGTTTCCCGATAGGTATAAGTGCACGACACCTGATGTGCTGTTGCACTTCATATCGTTGCTTAGCTGCACACTTGGGTGCTGAGGCCCTTGGTGTTAACGCAGCGTTGCAGGATGCCCTTCTTGTATCGGCCATTATGAGTTGGCTGATAGGGTGAGCCCTACCCGATATCACTTATGGTGAGGGTTTGTGGTGCTTTTAGTGAGAGTCCTACCCCTCATAGAAATCGATATGATAAATGATAATTGATATGGTAAAGCTTGTTTATGTAATGCATATGTCTTTACCCATGTATGTGATCATCTTGATTATCTGTATAAAGCTGAGATAATGGTAAGCATGTAATATGGTTTGCCTTATGATGAAACCTAAGCTCATGATCACAAGTTGAGGCATGATTGATAAAGTATATAGTCATTAATTTCACCATATATTGATAGCATGATCTTTCTGTTAAGCCTATGATTATTGTGTACACTAACCATGCAGGTCTCATACAGATGTATAGCCAGGTTAAGGGCTATGAGGAATATACGTTGAGTAACCTTGCTGTGATGGGTAGTCTTGATGATGATATCACTTGTATGATGTAGTTGACTTAAAGTGTTTGGGATTGCTATCCCATGTTGATGATGTAAGCCTTGAGAGACAGTGGCACTATGTGATGAGGGATTGAGATCCCATGGCAATGTGATGATCCTTGAGATGGATCTGGATGATTGGCAAGAGGCCAAGTGATAACATGTGATGTTGAATCCTTGTGATGGATCAGGATGATGTGACTACAACAAAGGCATAATGTTGTTGTATATTTCCTATTATAGTTTGCATGTTAACAACTTGGTTGAATCTTGCAATCCACATAAAAGATACTAATTAATCACAGTGGAATATATCATGTAGTTTGCCCTGGCCATAGATCCATCATCGTCAGGAATTGCTGATGGTGAAATGGGTTCTCCTGCGGGTTAACCCGGAGCGCATATTGTTGAGTATGTGAGGTTTCTCCTAGCCTAAAATACTGAGGATTTGAGTGCAGCTACGGTTGCAGACTCAGGATATGAATAGAGCATGGTGAACATGCCCATGGCTCCGGATATGTGATATGAGGAGCATGAATGTGTTCATAGCTCAGAGCACGGTGAACAAGCACGTGGCTCAGGTATGCTAGCGTCGTGACCTGTACTGAGATGGGCTAGAGGAAGGGTAGCCTATGGAGCTGACCCTGTGGCTGAGGCCACTTAAGCATGAGACTGCGGTCCTGCTTTGGTTCTCGTGCACTGACCATGAGGGGGAAGGTCGTGGAGTCCGGCTCTTCCATTTGACCTTGTATGGCACCGGCTTTGGGTTTCGCAACTGAAGGTTGGATTTGAGCGGTACGGCTCACTTCCTTAGGGCATAATAATACGTAATCTAGCCGTATAGTAGTTACTGCTTAAGACAAAACACAGAAAATTGGTTGAGGCCTTGCTTGTGTAATTAATCTTGCTATATCTTGTAGTTATGTGGCAATATATCTTATCTTGTTAATCATGTTCCATAAAGAGATAATTGATGATATGTCTTATGAATAGCCTGGTAAGCTTGAAGGGTACGAATAGCTTTGCTATATAGACTTCTCTTATTATACCTTTACCAGATATTTGCTGTTGTTGCTTTATCCTTTTGGTTTTATAGTTTTGGTGAGGAGTTATGTTTCTCACTGGGACAATGTTCAATTATCTCACCCCACTGATTTTCAGGTGTTCGAGCTAGACGTGGTGGTGGTCGCGGAGTTGCGGTCGAGCAGCAAAATGAGCAGTAGGAGGCAAGAGATGGATATGCTACTATTTTGGTGTTTTGTAGTAGAGTCTAGAGTCATCCTTGTACTCTCAGGTCCTTGGGAGCGTTTTGGCGTTGTTTCGCGATGTATGGATGTTGATCCTTTGTATATCCTGCTGATGTCCGGATGTGGGCCTTTATGTATATATATATATATATATATAACAGGTGATGGACTCATGTGATGACAGAACAGCTGGTCTCCTAAGCTGTAGACATGTATCAAGCCTTATATATATTTATATAACATGTTTTCTTGCAGGACGAGGACCTATATGTTATAGTTTCTCAGTTTATTTGTTTTCCACAATCGGTTTTAATCAACCTGTGTTTTTAATAATCTATGGTTATGGTGTTTTCCGCACGTTTTCATGTAACACCTCACTGTCTATATGATAGTGGGATGTGTTGCCACAGTATCAGAGCATGAACAATAGCTACACCTAACAACCTGCTCATCATGAAACATAAAAACTAAATTTCACCTTCCACATTAAACCCTAGAAACTTAGTAAGTTGTTCTATAGGAATAAGGTTTGACTTAGCCTCTAAGTTAGAACCTAGATGTTCAAGAACTAGGTTTAGACAAGTGTGAGAAACCCTTTCCATATAGAGCTCATATGTATTGGGTAGCTACACTAATCTACACCATGTTCTCACCATTTCACTAGGTGACATGGCACTTGACTATCTACTGTGTGTGGGACACTTGAGTTTATTGGTTTGGTTTTGTTTCCCAATCGGCTCGCACCTCGACAGTTTTCTCTGACGCCTTTTCTCAGAGAAAAACTATAAAATATTTTATTAGATATATGTAAATAAAAAATGTGTCCCTCACACAGGAGAGTAGTGGATGTTCATGCAATCTAAGTGAAAGGGAGTGACATCAGTCTAGAAGAGAGAATAGATCTAGATTAGACATCTAGAGCCTCATAAGGTTATGTGATACATAGATAGACAAAAGAAAGATGAAGGAAATAAGCATATAGAATCTTATCTAACTTTAATCCATGATGGTATAAGTTTCCTTATTAAGATTTGAGTTGTATATGAGACAAATCCACTCTTAGAGGATCTATGCTAAGTCATTATGATGAAAGTACATTCCCTTTTCCTACTTAAGATAAGCTAAGTTAAGATATAGATGAGTGTGCATGAGCCTCAAGCTCTTATACAAGGAGGATGTCTAGTGGTAGGATGAGATATGTGGTGAACTCTAGAGAGAGTAAGACCCACAGGGAGAAGGTCATAGGACCTAGTCTCTAATATATGAGATATGTGTTAAAAAAATGTCCTACACTAGATTACTCTTGAGTGTTGAGTTGAGTCCTTATGCATGATTCAAATCTATATGTGAGAATTGGGTAAAAAGAAAAGTATGGGTAGATGACCCATATGATAAAGTCAATCCTTTGGCTGAGTTAGATCCTACCTGGAGTGACATATTTTGTGAATCTCATCATTAGTTGCAAGTGAGGTAATATATGAACTCTAGTTATGAGAGTATGATGCTTTGTGCAAAAGATACTCAAAATACATGTTCTCCCTTCTTATTCTCCTTCTTAATATACAATGATAGAAGCCTCACTTGAGCTATATAGATGATTTATATATGAGGAGTCACTCGTATAACCTTTACCTATTCTATATCCCCCCCTATATCATACATGTAGTACCCAATATTGAAATCATGATAAGTTTGATTTTAAAATATTATTTTCCCCTTCATATGAAACATGAAAGATATGATGCTGAGATCATGGGATAAACTTAGTATATTCTCTTTTTCCCTTCACATAATACATGCAAGACATAAAAAGTTGAACTCATGAACTTTATATAAAGATATTTTTATATCATAGGATATATGATCAGATATATAGTTTGTAACTTTGATCCTTCTCAATGTATTCTTCTAAGTTGAGTATGAATATCACACCATAGGGTGAAACCCTAATGGTCAAACATGTTACGTAAGCCCTTCTTAAGTAGAAAAATTCTAATATCAAGGATGAAGATAAATCTCCTCTAATGTTGAAATCATTGTAAGATATTAATGATGTTAGATTTGAATGATCTGAATACCATGGCATATAAATGAATTCCTCTTGAACTTTAAAAGTATGAACAAAATATGTACCCTTAGGGGAGATGTAATCCTAAGATATCATAATGTCATGTTATGGTTAAGTGATGCTTCCACATATATATAAGGTGGGGTGGACCCACCCAAGAATCTCTAGACCCTAAGCTGACAACTTAGAGTGCATGCAATTATGGTGGTCTTAGAACCTAAGCAATGATGATGTATATGAAGCTGAACTCCTAAATAACCTCTTAAGGATGAGATTAGTTGAATTTCGAGGACGAAATTCCATATAAGATGGGGTGAATGTGATGACCCCAATTTTAGGATTATGATACCCAATATAGTATTTTAATACGGTGAATGTTATGTCGATGATTGATGCCGAATTGAGGAATGCATTATCCAATTACTAACTCTTTTCACCCAAAAAGTGTAACTAGAGATGCAACTGATGATTATCAGACCCAATTGAGTTCAATTATGATTAATATATTTTATTAATCAACTTGATTACTTTATGGTCAAGAGGTCCATTTAGTAGTTGCAGCAAACTCAAGTGGCCAATTGATCAGCCTCCAGGTGTGTTAGTATCATAACAAGTGTTTGGGACTTATAAGTGGTCAAGATTTAATCATTATTTGAATGGGATTCAAGGTCTACCTTGACCCAGTCCACCCGACCTAAATAATGACCTCTTGATTAGTAGAAAAATATCAGAGATATGTTCTAGGCTGTTTGAATCTAGATTTGGCCAAACCCTAATTTGGACCTAAAAATACCTAGAATATTGATGAACATTTATTAATGATGATTAATTGCTATTAATCAGGTGATGACCAAAGATATAGATGATCCAGAATATAAATATGAATCTCTAAACTCAGGTACATGGGTTTATTTAAGTATATAATTATGGTTTTCTTGGTTGACTCATGATATCTATGTATGCTCTTTTATTTGCAAATATTGTATGTAGTATTACTATAAGTACTCGATGTTTTGTCACTTAAAAATATAAATGATGAGTAGATGTTTTGTATTTATTAAGGTGTTCATTATCCCCCTTACGAGGGAATGGATGAATGTTGACTAGTACACCTCCCTAGAGCACAAGGTGTACGGGGAGTTTCCCTAGAGTACTTGGTACACGGGGATGGGCCCAATATATATGTTTTGGTACTAGTCCACCTTGATAATTCAAATCATCTAGGAAAATGAATAAAAATTGGTGTATTTTGCTTAATGAATAAATGTTTTCTATGATTTTCTTCAATTCTTTTTGCAAGTCTTTTCAAATTATGAAAACCATAAATATATGTATCTTTCTACCCATGTACACAACACATTGTGTTGATTCATTGTTTCACGTATGTTTTCGGTTCAGAGCTAGTGTGGGATAAAAGATGTGAAGTGAGAAGTGTTCAGGTTGTTCCTATTGTGTAGATCCTAGTTTAGCATACATGTTCTTAGACTGTATAATTTCCATTCAATATGTAATTGTAAATCGTGTTGTAATAACTCACTTGGTAATATATAAATGTTGAATGTTGAGAATGTTATGGTGTATGCATCAAATTCAAATGTTCGTGTATGCGTATGTTGCTTCCGCATCACACTCTGATATGATTGGATGATGTTTTTGAATTCTGACATCTCATTCACAATAGGGTTTGGAGAAATCAAAATCTGAGGACGTCACACTTCTACTTGTATTTCTTCTCTTTTGGACCTCATTGTGATTTTCTTCTTCATCTTTATACACTATTTCTTAAAGACCCTTTTGGCCACAGTCATAGCATTCAGGAAGAAGATGAGTTGGTCTTGCCCTTGGTGTGAGCATCTTCATCATTTGTGGAGTACTCTTCATTTGAGGAGGATTGATGCACTTTGATTGCCACTTCCTTCTTCCTCCTAGAAGACTCTTTGTTCCCTTCTTCATCTCTAAAATTGAGTTGCCTCATAAGTTGGAGATTACCTATGAGGATTTCAACTTGAAGCTTTTATAGTTTGGAAGATTCTTCTATGAATGTCACTTTCTTCTCAATCTAGTAAGTGAAGAACTAGAGGATTTTGGTATATTTCTCCTTAGACTCCACGTTCTTCCCAATTTCTCCAAGACCACTGATGATGCTTGAGAATCTTGAGTACAACTCAATTGTGGACTCTATCTTAGACATATTGAACAACCCAAGTAAATGATGGACCATGTTGATGTTTGTGTCCTTCACTTGTTTGGTTCATTCATGGGTGATGGAGGGCTTCTTTCATATGCCACACTCTATCTTGCAAGAAGATATGTGGTTGAACTCAGAAGGGGAGAGGGAAATATGTAGGATACTTATTAACTTAACATTGAGTTGGGCCATTCTCATGGTGTGTTCCCATGTTTCCAAATATCCAGTGGGCGTGATGTAGGAGAGGATCATTGTCTTGAACATATTAAAGCCTATCCCATGGGTATAGAATTGCATTTTCCTCTTATAATATTGGTAGTTGGAGTCGTCAAAGACCAATGGGTAGGTAGAGTAGTCTCCCTCAAGGTTGAGATGCATAAACATGTTGTGGTTCACCTTATTCTACTCGTAGGAGTATTTCTTAGAGAAGACATTGTGTTGATATCACTTCTAGGTTCTAGGATCAAGAGGGGATGAATTGATCTATTAAAACTTCAAGAAAAATAGACCTTCAAGTAGCAAAAACAATAATTGGAATAAGTAATACAAGTAAGGATGAGAGAGATTGAGTAAGCAAAAATGAATACGAGTTTTTATATTGGTTCCTTCTTGAAATATTGTATCTCCACAACCTAGAGGGGTCAACCTATATATTTCCATCACCTTTATTATCACCTTCTATTAATTGTCGCAAAAACATACGCCAAGAAAACTTCTCTTTTAGATCAAGAGTAACTAGTTTGCAAGAAAGAAGTAACTTTACCTAAGGGACAAAATTCACTTACCTAGGTACACCTTCCTTAATCTTCATTATCTAAGGAAGAGTTCGAATGAACTTTTGTGAAGGAGAGAGATTGGAAGGATGATACACATCACAACTAGAGATATATCTCTTACAAGTATCATATTCACCATTATTTTAAATCAACAAGTAATGAATCTCAAGGGAGTGAATAATGGCTCTTTGAGATAGAATATTTCAACTATAGCATAGGTTCCACTTGGTAACCTTGATAATCTCTCAAGTCAATCCTATTATACGTTTAGGTGCCTATTAGATAGTAGACTTGATTTGAGAAAATTCTAGCCATTTTAGGGGGAGTAGGAAGGAATCCAACCACTATTTTTATACTTTTTATCCCCTCCCTCAAATGACTATTTTAACACTAATAAAAAGCTACAACAATTGTACATTCGGTTGAGTTTCATTATGCCATTCTAGACCGATAGCTAGCCATTGGAGACCTTAGTAGGTCAGTTGGCTAAGTTTCTCCTTTGTAATATCAGCCAATGACATTACCTATCTCTAGTTGTATTGTTTGTCAAGTGAGCATCTAGGGAAAGAAACTCCAATGGCATAGGGGTTTAGAAAGTCCTTATTAATCTGATTGTTGAGTTCCCTTAGGGAAAAAATCATCTGATATAGGGTTTACTTGAGGTATTTCCAACCATCCCAAAGTATATTTTAATTCATTTCGGTTGACATGTTATAAGTTTGAACGTAACTACAAATCATACAATAGAAAAAGTGATATGCACCAAAGATCTAAAGAGGACTTTATTTGTCTTTTAATCTTTAGTTTTTTTACATGAGTTGACTTGAATCTTCACTTCTAGGGTTGTAACGTGTCCAATATGAAATAATCTCAGTAGGAAAATTATACACACATGAATGAAGTGGTGAAGTCATAAAATATGGACAATGTAGATATGGGGTCAGGATCAAACTATTTTACACTTCACTGTCATTTAAACAAATCCATTCGTATATTATTCTCAACATTTGTTATGCTTACTTCATTAATATTCATAGATCTCCCTAGATTTTCATTTGAAGGTGTTTATGATAACCATATTTATATGTTTGAAGACGCAATTCTTCTATCAATTGTCCACTTCCATATTATAGTTAGTCCTTTACTCTTCTCATGGTCTAAGAATATCTCATATTTCTATGCTTCTCATTCATCACTTTAAAATCTCATCTTCTCAAATCCTTCTAATTCTATTATTTTTTGACCTCTAATATAGGGTTTATGCCCTAGGCTCTTCTCACATTATAAATTCTGAATAAAATTCCACATCATAGTTTCCCCATTTTGAGTATTTTGGTAGGTTTCTCTTCATCATTATAAAATGATACCTAGACTCTTTTCTGACTATGTTGTGTATCTAAACTTCTAACCCATAGTTATTACTCTCTACTATTCTTTTAGCTATGTTTTCATCCTTATCTAAAATACATTCTCATGTACTTAATTACTTCTCTTAGATTTCAAATTTCATTAAAATTCCAATTGTCAAACTTGAGATATCTCCATTTAGGGCTATCTTCATGTTTTAGGATTTCAAGTTATCTCAGTTACATTCAATACATTTGTATTTACTCAATATTTTGCTTTCAATGTTGAAATTTTTGGTATCAATAAGTTCAAAAATAGGTATTAGTTGATTTTAGACATTTGTTTCCATGATTGCAACATTTATTTTATCACTCTTTTACGTGAATATGTTAGACTTTTCATGCTTAGCTCTTATTACATATATCTCATTATTTTTTACTCCGTTATTTTCATCATAACCTTCTTTATTATCCTCTCAGAATGTCACAAGCCGGTTGTTTGTTCAAATAAATCATATGAAGCATAGCCAGAAAGCTCCACATAAACTCTTCCTAAATACTTAGCTACCTGACCAATTTACCATAACAATGAGTTAAAAAAAAATATGCATCATATTCATATCACTTTTCCTTACTTGAGTTATCATTCAATTATAACTTCTATTATCCTTGTAGAAATATCTATCTAAGCTCATATCCACATTGTAAGGGTCATTCTTTTAATTAAACCCTGGTATAATCACTAGGATGAATCCTTAGATAAAGCCCATCTTAGACGAGCATACATAATTTCTTGTTAGAGAAGCAAGTAGAAACACAAGTAAAAAGATTCTTTTCTGTTAAGACATCATATCAAAGTTTAAGCCAAAAGATATGAATGAATAAAACTCATACTTAGAATCAACCTCTTAGATATGGGTGGCCATTCTACCAGTTCGCTAAGAACATATTCTTCATCTTTGACATCAAGACCCACAAGTCATATCTCAAGATTATATAATCTATGGAAAACTCAACTTTGAACCAAGGATGAACTATATGATAGCATTATAATAAACTTAACCCATAAGAATTCTAAGAAAAATGAAATTTGTGTTTATTTATCATACCAAAGGAATTACATTTTACTTTAAACACATTAGTTACAACATGGTTCTCAAACAAAATTAGCTCAGCACATTACATGTATAAGAAACAAAAGATAAAGGACAATACATTATACAACCTCAACTACCCACATAAAAACTCCAAGAGAGTGAGAAAATAATCCAGTCTGATCTATATTATATATCAATTCTTTATTAACCTCGGCTTTCCTTTGCTTTCATTATACCTAAAACATGTGGAAAAACCCACATGAGACTTATAGAGCTACAGTGGGTGGAAACTCCCCTTAACATAGATAAACATGTGATGACAGTATTTAAGATAACATAAGTAAATTGTAAAGGTATGAATGTTGTAATATGTTATAATTAATAGCATATTTATTTACAAAGAGACAAATTCTTATATCATAGATAATATACCATCTCATTGTATTATTCTACTCAATTCAATATATGCAAGCATCTATATTAAATAGGAGTACAATCACTCACTGAGCTTGGAAGCCACTTATCAATGCCTTATAAGGAATCATGAAAACTAACTAAATGTACATCCTATACAAAAGTGCTACATGCAAGTTTATATTGATTAACTTGTCTTGTACCTAAACTACGTTTAATGGATAGTAATTCATTTAGTACGTCGTATATGATTTTGGAGTTTATCTGCCCCATTAATAATAGCCAGGTCGGTATGAATATATAAGTATAGAGGCTCATCGACTTGAAACTTATGAACTCTGTAGCTACAGTCTGGGTAGTCGGGAGGTATCATCTCGTCATATTACATGTAACTATATCATATTATTTCACTTCATCACAATAATAAGATTTATATATCACATATATCTATAGCCTCATGCACATTCATGAAATTAGGTGATCTTCGGTTGCCGAGCATACTATATCTCATATAGATTCTTGGTCACCAACATATACCCAACATAATATGACTCTGAGCAAATTCAGATGACCCTTGCATTGATACAAGCATAATCATTATGCTTCTTTAAATTTCAAACACTAAGTAAGTTATATAGTACTCAAGGTACTTAAAAATAATTTTGAATTTTAGTTCATGTTTGTTAATCATGCACATTATTCATCTTATTAAATATTTTCATCAAATAATTATTATCTTGATTGATTGAACTTAATGGGCCATTTTTGGTGTATAATCATTATGGAAAGAAAAGGTAAGAGATGTAACAATAATTAACATAAACAAGCAACCAAAAGACCAGATATTGCAAGGAAATAACCTCATTTTTTGTTGAATTCAATTCATTTTCAATAATCCACATGCCTTTAGTCATCACCTTCTACATTTAGAGCTTCCATAACTGAATATGTCAATATATCACATGATACACATGCTCCAATGCAAAAGCATACTCAGGATTAACCCTAAACATGGTCTCAAAATTATCTTTTCATATTGCTTCATCACATTCCTCATTGAAACCATCGTACTTGCACACAACTTACATAGAGCTCATTTAAAAAAGTACTAATATTGAATACTAAATTCTTCACTAATCATTTCTTAGAGAAAAGCATAATATATTTAAATGTAATTAATCTATCTACATAGTTTCAGACAAAAGTAGAGAAGAATATCATATTTATCCTAATCAATGATCATAAATCAATGAAAGGAGATCAAAGACTTATATTCAATTTCAAGAGTTTTCTCATCAGTTATGCATGCTAAACTTGCATATCTAATTGGGACACTTCTATGTAAAAAAAGCCTTTATATTGTAAACTGCAACATGTAAGAACATCTATGTAAGAACTTCTCTATTCTTAACCACCAATGAATTCTTGTATCTTTCAAATTTCTCATACAAATTGAATGTTCCAAGGAATTAATTATGATATCCCACAAGTTATCCACACCAGCAATGCATGCTAGCAGCCCTAGATTGCTACAAAAAGCATTGTCACTAGTGAATGTGTCGCTCTCCTAAGAAGAACTCAGTTCAATAAAAAAAAACTCCAAAAGATCTTGTTAGTGACCAAGGTTAAACCACAAATAACTTTCGAACAATCACTAGCGATTGCATGATCAATAGCTTATGGTTAACCCTTAGCTAAAAGCTATTCACATGGTATTAGACCAGACATTATTTTTCTTAAATTAGGGTGAAAAGTAGAAATATGAACTATATATGTAGGAGGAATGATTCCTAATGGTGATTATTAACTATGTATAACCAACCACTTGTGAACAATCACATCATCATTTAATTCATGACATCATGATTAACCTTTGTAACATGGTTCCTTAATAATATTTGACATTGATTATGTTTCATATCAAACATATCAACCATTTTACTTTGCATCAATCCATGTTCCATCAAATTTTGGAACCTTTTGGCCCTAGATAAGATAGTTTTATTCTAGAGCATTATTTAATCATTTTATTTCCCATCTCCAAGTAATATATGTAGGTTCAATAAAATAACAATTTATTTAATTTTTGCATTCACCAATTACTTGGATTTATCAAGATAGGCTTGATTGGGGTGTCGTTCAGACAATCATTAGCACGCATGAATGAAATTTACAAAAATATGACTTAGAGAGGACTAATGTTTTTTAAAATGATTAGAAATGCTATGTTCATTAGATGTACATTAGGAAATTAAGTTCTAAAATCCCAAACTATTCATAAGTTTCATCCCAAGAGCTTGGATTTCTTTTCAAGAAATTTAGTTAGATCTTAGTTGATATATTATTAAGCCTTCACATGTCTAAGTCACTCAAGAGGGTATAGATCACTCATGTATAGCAATTCGTACATGCAGGGTCACAATTTATCCAAAATTGTCTCCATCTATGCAATACTTTTGATTTTCTCCACCAAAGTCACATGCAAGACGTAAATCTAGGTCAAATAAGGAGAGAGGAGTTGAGATCAAGAACTAGGGATCTTAGAAGAAGTCTAAAAAAAATAGTATGATGTTATAGAGGAGTAAAGGATGGATTTATATGATGCAGATCATTAGAGCTTACCAAGTTTGAACCTTATATGGTTAGAAACTTGATTCCTATCTTGAATCCTTAAAAATTCTCTAAATTCACCTTCATCAACTAGATCTCCCTGGATTTTCACATCTATATATCTAAAATGGTGTAAGGTAGGTTTTAAGTAGATAAAAACATATATACTAGTTTGAAGGTGGAAAAATATCGTATAAGACTTTATGAAATTTTATCAAAATGGGGAGTTTAGTCAGCTAATTGAACTTTAGTAAATTCAAGTAAGTATGTGGGACTATGTCGATTGACAAACCAACATGGCCACTGCTACTAGCAATCCCATGAGATGGTTCATCTAATTGCTTATTTCGTTTGACTAATGGCCAACTTAGTAGTGATATCAAGCTAGTAATTGGCTAGGATCCTCTAGTGATCCTAGGGATGATTAATCGGTGACTGATGTATAGGTCAATCTGATGAAGCTTATGGACTTAGTCATGTTCTGTCTAAGGCTTGCTAGCTACTACAAGAGGTACAACTAGCAATCCCAAGGGTATACAAACCCAAATGAAGGTCTAAAACATACTAGAACGACATCAACACCCAAAAATCATAAGGGGTGAAATTTTATTATTTCCATAACTTTTTATGCTTCTGAAAACCAAATTACCTTTCGAATTCAAATCACCCTTAGTCAAGATTCCAATCACTTCAGATCTTAACTATTGAAAATTATAATATAACAAGATCATTTATATTCATAATTTAGTAAGTTAAACACTTATCAGATAGTAATTGAATAAAATTCACATGCTTGGTGCAACCCTAATCTATGTTTTACCTTTAATTGCATTTTTTATCATTCACAATGTGATCGATGTAATTTATTTTTTTCCTAATTTAAATAAATAAAAACCTATTGGATATAATTAAGACATATGTTTTGTATGGTGTTGATATTATATGGATAAATTTTGATCCAACAAGATTTTGAAAGTTGTGGACCCAAAAAAGAGGTATCTTGTGGATTTCACTATGTCGATGGATCTATATGCAGTGGGATTGGTCTATGGCGTGGCCACTCTATGAGATCGAGGCAGAAGACCAAGGTCATGTAGATTTGATTATAGTGAGTGGACTACATTTGAAGCAAATTGAGTTAAAGTGCAATGATCACTACAAACTATCGATGTGTGTCTGTGTCAGGTTTATGAGGCCAAAGAAAACTGATGCAACCACTTTAGGTTGAACTGGGGCTTGTTTAAGTCAATACAAATCAGTGAGTGGTGAACACATTCTATTTTGGAGTGATTCATCTTGGTTTGAGGTTGAAGTGGGTTGTGAGTGGTCAAAGTTATGAGCTGCAGGTAGGAACTAGTTGTATAATTTTTGAAAATGACTATTCTAGTTTATTTACATTTTTACACAAACTTGTCACTCTGTAGAGGCTCTCTTTAACCTTAAAAAGTCTTTTACATTGTTTTAGATCTAGAGGGGACGTCATATTATTGAAGAAGTTGATTCTTGGTGGAAACATCTTGCATGTTGGTGATTTTTCTAAGATTCTTGAAGATCAAAGATAGGATTACCTTCCTAACTTAGTAGAGTTTGAGTTCATGTAGGCTTCTTCTTATGTTCTCATTTTTTTATGTTTTCTATTATATTACCTTCATGGATGAAGTTCTCCATAAATTATGGAAGAAATTTACATCTCTACTTAAAATCCTTTCTTTTCTCCTTTGTCTAAGTTGGAGCTAGTACATACAAGAGTGGAAATTTGGAGCTCTTAAGGTGAATATTTTAGGAAAATAATCTGTCTCCTACCTTCCTGAGATTTTTTCCTTAATAAGGCAAGTGATTTATCCTTAGTAATATTTGAATGTGATTTCCATGTATAATCATCAAAAGTCACTAAAATGCATGAAATAAGACCTAAAGGCGATATTGTTATAATGGTTTGGGACAAAATTTTGGGGAATTGGGATTGCATAATTCATCATTGTTGTTGTTCTTATATGAAAGAGGTGATCTTTTTACTACCATATATTTGAAATATAAGGTTTTAATTTGCAGGCCTTAGATTGCTAATTTTGATGTTCTTACTACATTTAGCATATTGAGTTTATATGATTAAATTCTTTAAATAAACTCTACATAATGGTTTCTTGTGGTTATGATATGACAATCTAGTTGTTAGAAGGGGCTTTTGATCCCAATTTGAGTTATAGACTATGTGTGGACGAAATGTAAAACTTCTATCTATAAAAGTATATGTTGGATTAAATTTAGGGTTTTTTTTGTAACTAATGCATTAAATATATAATTGATAGTAGAAAGTTCTAAATTCTATCAACTATACCATGAAACACAAGTAATCTAAATATTTAAACAATTCAACCACAGTCATTTAATTGTCATGATGTCATGTAACTTTCCATTGTATAAAATTTGGGGGAAAATCATGGTATTCTTGTAGAAATCCAGCAATTGTGAGAAGATACCTTGAGTCGTATATTGTTGAATATATGCATCTTATCAAGAATATGTATGAAGTATGGTCCCTTTTGAAGCCCTAAATTCACATGTCAATGTGAATATGATAAGATTATGTGATATATGTTTATTGAGGCACGGAGGGATCTTACTAAGATTGAATAACCATAAGACACTCTAAAATGAGTTATAGAACTTTGTAGTCACTAGTTGGTAGGTTGTATTTCCAAAACTTTGCACCTTATAGTAAAATTGGTAATTAAGACGAGTAGAATTGTATACACAATAGTTATACTTTATGTTTTGTGTACTACTTTGACCATTATTACATGTCATGTAGATGTTACTCATTGATATAGAATTATCTAAATTAATGCATATAGTAGATCTTACATGCTTTGATTACTCTGCATATGCTTTATCTCGTTGGGACTATGGTATCATGTTTCCCACCCTTTTTATGTTCCCAATAACCATCATAGGGGTTTGTTTGTTAGGAATCACCTTCCTAATGCGGTAGTGAGCATAAGGTGGGGATCTGACCTTTGATGGTATCTAAAAGTCATTATGTACACTTAGGATACGGGAAGGATGTTTATAAGTTGATGTTTCTATGACTAAATTTTATTTGTATGCCTTGACTATGTATTTGTTGTAAATATGAACGTGGATGCCTTTTGCATAGATAGGTTGTGACATGGGTCATATATGACAAACTATGTATAGTTACATGTTGCTAAATGAATACTATGGGCCATTATTGGTGCTTGCATATATTAATCTTGTAGAGAGAGAGAAATCATTTGAGTTTCTTCTTGCATGCTTCATTGGATTATAGTAATCAAGATCAATTTATCTTTTTAGTTTTGGATTTTCTTATCGTGTCTTACTCAGTCTTGGGTGTGCTTGTGCATGATCTGAATATTAGATATCACATCAGTAAAATGCAGATTGGGGTTAAAGTAAGGTACAAAATCATATATGACCCATTGAGCTCCATGATGTTTGGGACCTTGGGATACATATGACACCAAGGAATGAGGTATAAAATTTCGATGTCATTTTGACAACATGAAAATCAAAAAAAAATTTGAAATTTTGATAAAAAAAATCAATAAATGCAATTGTGCATGTTTTGGCACCAAAACGAACGAATTAATATATGAAAGTTTACAGACGTAATCTCTACACTTAAATGTATCATTTTATGCAATAAAATTTTATGTGAGGGTATCTTGGGGGGGGGGGGGTCCTTCATGTGGGAGGTAGGGAAACTTTCCTATTTCCTCGGGATTTTGATGAAGAATTTGGATGACAAAATTTGGAATTGAGTTATGTAATTTTGCATTTATGAGTTATATACATGCATGTACTTACTTGTGCTAGAACATCACATATCGGATATGTAGGGCATTCCTCACATATTTTACTTGGGTTGATAGTTTGTTGTTGATATTGACTCAACAGTCAACCACTTCATTGGCCCCAAGAACATTAATGTAATGTTTCCAAGTAAAATCATTATTTATTGGTGTATTTGGCTTCCTAGGACCCTCATTGTCTAACAAACCACCACCAGGATACATATCGTCCGCATTGAGAAAAATAAAAAAATAGCATAAAGCATGCATTGTACTAGTATTTAATAATTTTTATAACAAATATCAGGGAATGCAATGCAATTATGATATACTATAGGTATATGCTATGTATGAGTACTAAGTGTGAAATAACCCCAATCCCCTTCATTCCTCTTCAAAGAACAACAATAACACCAAGGATAGCAATTATCAAAATTTTCATCAAAAAAATTTATTTTGCGTACAAAAAACCTCAAAATTGGCAAAATTCATCAAAATCGTCAAAAAATTTATTGAAATTTCAGTAAATTCAATCTTGTTGGTAGTTTCAATCGAAATCGGTACAATCACATGTTTCAATGGTAGTGTCACCGAAATTGAATTTTTTGGTGAAATTTCACCAATTTTGTCAAAACTTCATTCCTTGTCTAGCACAATTGTGTGTGCATCAACACCATAGGCAGAGCCCAAGCTGCTACAACATATCAATCCCATGTTCTTGCTTCCTTCCCCTTTCACTATCTCACTAGAGTGCATAGTGTGTGATCGTATCTTCATGCAACCATAAGAGGACATAGAAGGGACATAAAGGACAAACAGGTGGGTAGTAGAGTCGTTGGTTTGGATGAAGTTTTCGATTATGATTTATTTGGTTCAATTAATCAATTAATGTGTGGCTCTTAATTATAACTATGTCAATATGTTGCCATTTAATTTAGTTGGTTAACCACCAATTTTGGCAGTGAGAGCATATATAACCCAACTCTTGATAAGTTGATAGTTTTGCTTATAAGACTATTATAACAATATCTAGCACAATATATATAGAAGAATTATCCATTGAGAGCCCTAATATGATGAGAGCATGAGAGCCCTTTGAATAACTCACAACGATGATCTATTTTTCTAATCCAACCTTATGGATTGAAACTGTATCACTGCATTTACCTACTCAAAAAGTTTCATATACATCGGACTTACAGATTGCCTGTGGTAATAGAAAAGTTTTAATGTTCCATATTAAATTCTAAGTCAGTCGTTAGATGCAATATATGTAATTTGTATATATGGTTGAGCAAACAATGTTCGATCATGATAATTTTTTTGTGTGAAGCTAATGGCAATGTTGCTTTTCACATCCATATGGTTAGATTTGTGAAAAAACTTCTAAAACTATAGTTATTAAAAAGGCTCTCATGCTCTCACGGTAGGAGGGTTCTCATGGGATTGGTTATATATATATATATATATATATATATATATATATATAGAGAGAGAGAGAGAGAGAGAGAGAGAAAGTCAGGCTAGAATACACTCGAGTGTACATATCGCACGAATACACTCAACTGTGTTTGCATATCAAGACTATTTTTTGCAAAATGTAAACTATTGATCTTCACCGTCATACTATAACTAGGCTTCATACAAATTTTGAGCCCATTTGGATGAGTGTAAGTCACTCATCCAAGGGCAAAAAAATCGACGCGCGAAACTAATTTGAAATGTATAATTTTTACGGTCTTCATAACATGACCTATAAATGTCCAAATGAGCTCAAATTTTGTGTATGAGCTATTCACAAGATGTTTAAGAAGATCAACGGATTAGATTTTTTAAAACGATATTGCATCATGAAAAACTACTTGAGTGTATTCTGCTCCGGATACACTCGAGTGTATTCTAGCCTGACTATATATATATATATATATATATATATATATATATATATATATATATATAAGGCGTTCATTCATTGCCCGCGCGGGTAGCCTGGATTTTCGCTACCCGGCAGCCAAAAAAGTAACTCTCCTGGCTAAGAAAGTAACTCTGCTGTAAAAAAAAGTAACTATGGTGTCAAAAAAGTAACTCTGCTGGCCAAAAAAGTAACTCTGTATAAAATATACAGCAAATATATATAAGGACGGGTTTTTTTTATTTTGGAGGGACAAATGATATTATTTTTGGCTAAAATTTTTTGGAGAGTTAGACAAAATAGTCCTCTACAATTGTAAAAAAAAATTGAAAAAAAGTGGTTGGAAGGGTGGGCGGGTAGCTACCCGCGCGAGCAATAAAGATGGGTCCATATATATATATATATATATATATATATATATATATATATATATATATATATATATATATATATATATATATATATATATATATATATATATGGGCGTTCATTCATTGCCCGCGCGGGTAGCCTAGATTTTCGCTACCCGACAGCCAAAAAAGTAACTCTCCTGGCTAAATAAGTAACTCTGCTGTAAAAAAAGTAACTATGGTGTCAAAAAAGTAACTCTGCTGGCCAAAAAAATAACTCTGTATAAAATATACAGCAGATATATAAGGACGGATTTTTTGATTTTTTTTTTTTGGAGGGGGGGCAAATGATATTATTTTTAGATGAAATTTTTTGGGGAGCTAGACAAAATGGTCATCTGCAATTGCGAAAAAAAAATGAAAAAATGTGGTTGGAAGGGTGGGCGGATAGCTACCCGCGCGGGCAATAAAGATGGGCTATATATATATATATATATATATATATATATATATATATATATATGTATGTATGTAGATCATTGATCAATTATGGTGGCATATCCATATCCCGTAAATGTATAAAGATTATAAAGTTTCATGAAGACGCGATTGGATATAAACGTATAGGTTTTTCAAAAGTCAAATTACAATTGTTTAGATAGCTAAATGTGTACGATAACATTTAGTAGCCAATTTATGGTTAATGAATGATTGAGTTAACCAAACACAAATTAATTTTGATCGATCCATCAACCGAATAACCGATTAACTAAAGTTAACTATCGAACTAATCAAATTATATGAACTGAAACTAACCATTCATTTAATCAATTGTAACCAAACTTTGATCACCCTTAGTTGGTGGGCTAGTTGCTCTTAGTTGGTAGGCTAGCGGCCCGTGTTATATATAACAAAAGCTAATAGCATCAGATCAATAAAGGTAGAAGCATGGCTTTCAGCCTTGTGGAGGTTGTACCAGGGTTGAAGACTTGAGTTGCAACCAAAAACATCAGGAAGGTCTTGTTCCATATTTCATACTAAAGTAAAAAGGAAATGCATGTGAGACTCAAGAAGCCCTCTCGTGAAACAAAATGTGGGTATATTTGGAGACACAAGTGCTTAGGAGGTTCAACAGAAAGAGGATAGGCAGCCTTTATTTTGAACAAGTACATATAAATGTGAGGGGGGGCACGGGCCCACGAGTGTGTATGGGTGTGTGTGCACACGTGTCGTGTATTGATATTTTTCCTAGTTAATCAAATAATACAAAAACTTTGGAAGTTAACAAACTCAAAGTAAATTGACCATTTTCCCGAAAAGAAAAAAATGACCAAACTTCCAACCCAAGTTAAACAATATGTTTAGAAGTGAAATTGTTCTCAAGGGACTTTTGATTGAACTAGGTAACCATATTGAAGAATGGCAGCACGGTGTCTCCTCATGAAGGGACTCAGGTTCGAATCTCAGTTGCCGTCTTGATTTACCACCCTCCCGAGCATTCGATGGGTAACCATATTGAGGAATGGTTGAAGGAGAGACAAAGAATTATTCAATTGGTCAAACACAGTGTCCCCTGAAACAGGGACCCGGGTTCAAATCCCAGTTGTCGTATTGATTTACCACCCTCTCGAAAGTTCGACCTCTGCCACGAGCGTGGGAGGGAGGGAGAATCTTTATCTCTTAATCCCATAGATAGATATGTAGTTTGATCTCCGACCTTGAAGCTCGTTGTGATGCTTCGACCATGGAGGCAATTTTTATGTTGCCAAAAACAGAACCAGTCGTTGTAGAAATGAATGATTAGATGCATTTTCTGTTGTAGACAGTTAAGGCCGTCTTTTCCTTTGCATCAAGCACCTACTGTTGGCTAAATGGACATCAATAAATCCCTTTGTTTTGATAATGACAAACATTTCATTCTTGCAATCTAACGTGTTACTTGAGTGTTGCAGGAATAAGGTGGATGACAAATATCATGGAAGATCTATATGCTAAATTACTTTAATTTCATGAATGTAATCAATTGTAAAACTTATACAAGTATATAATGTACAAGTACTTAGACATCATGTAAATCAAGTTTTAGATCTTCCCTAGCCAATCACTACACTTAGATAGGTCATCCCCTTCAATAGTGTCACATATGCACACTCACATACATACTTAGTACTTTAATTGAAACATTGAAACAGGATCAATCTCGGTCGACAAAATCCTCGACCGAGACACTCTCGGTCGACAAGCTTCTCGACCGAGAAAGACCCAGGTAGCCGTTAGACACAGCTGACAAGGTAGTTGGCAGTTGGAGATGAACGTTGTAAACACTTGATCCAGAGAGCCTGTCGGTCGACAAAACTTCGACCGAGTAGGTATCTCGGTCGACAATTTCTCGACCGAGATGGACTCTGACAGCAACTGCAGAATTAATTAACTAGTCGTTGCTAATGCAACTAACTTATACCTAACGGCTAGTTAAGCACTTAGAAACCCCTAGAAAGTGTCTAGAACGTCCTTAAGTACTTGTAGGTCATTCCTATAAATAAGACATGCCTTAGGACACCTAAACTCACTTTTATTCTACACTTGAGCAATCTTTGAGCATACACTTGCATTAGCAACCTGTTTTTGAGCAATTGAGCAATACTTGCAATTGGCTACTCTTTACCTTGCTCTAAATTCGTGTCCTATAGGCTAGTATCTCCTATCCATAGCAATCACACTTCCATATACATTGGTTAGGAGATCTACACGCTTGATATAGGCAAATCAAGTCTTGTGCTTCAAATGATAAGTTGTAATTTCCATTTTCCTTTCTTGTTCACTTTCATTGCTTGTACTCTCCTTGCTACTCCTAGGTTGGAGGCTGCGGATTGGAGAGGTTCGTGATCTTCTTGGTGAAGAAGGAGACTTTGAACTACTTCAAGAAGGCTGGTGCAACGGGAGGTTACTTCTAAGAGGAAGGCTACTTCAAGGGGGGGCTTGGAGTTACTTCAAGAAGGCTACCTTGAGTTGGTGCATCTACTTCAAAGTGAAGGCTGTTCAAAGGGGTGTAAGAAAGTATTGTATTTTGTGTAATTCCTTGTGAAGGTAATAAAATTAATACTTTCAAAATCCCGGTTGGGTAAGCAACCGGGTAGTGGACTGACTGCCTTAGTATTTGCTAAGGTAGGAACTACTCTAAATCCCTTGTCTCCTTCTTACTTTTTCATTTGTGGTTGTTTGAGTTAAATAATTGTTAAATTAACTTTAAAAACCCTATTCACCCCCCTCTAGTGGTTTTTCAATTGGTATCAGAGCAGGATTCAAGGAACCCTAACCAAGTCTTGAAGAATGGGTGACGGGTTGCTCAACAACCTCAACCTTGAAGGGACACTTGTGGCTAGACCTCCGGCATTCGATGGAACTAACTACGCCTACTGGAAAAGAAGAATGTAATTTTATTTTCAAGGGATTAGTTGGGATCTATGGAGGATGGTGGCAACCCCCTATGAGCTTCCTCAAGTGGAATATGCAGCTTGGGACACCAATACGGTAAAGTCGGCTCAAATGAATGCAAAGGCTGTAAGTATTCTCTATTGTTCAATTTCAGTAGGAGAATTTAATAGGATATCAAATTGTGAAACAGCCTATGAAATTTGGCATAGACTTTCCATAACTTATGAATGGACTGTTCAAGTTAAGAATTCTAAAATTGGAATGCTTAAACAAAAGTTTGAACAGTTCCGTATGGATCCGAATGAATCTATTAGTGATATGTATGCAAAATTCTCTTCTATTGTAAATGGTTTGAATGCTTTAGGTAAAGTTATTAGTGAGGAAGATCAGGTGTCAAAGATCCTTAGATCACTTCCTCCCAAATACAAGCCCAAGGTGACGGCCATTGAAGAAGCAAATGACCTCACCCGACTGAGGATGGAACAACTCATTGGCAACCTAGAAGCTCATGAAGCAACCCTAGAAGAAGAAGAAAGAAGAGAACGTGAACTACAACAAGGGAAAAAGAAGGATGTGGCTCTAAAAGCTTCAAAAATCATTACACCGGAAAGTGATGAGTCAAGTGAAGAAGAAGGAGAAGAAGCCTTGATTGTCAATGGTAAGAAATATAAAAGATTTAGATCTAACAAAATTTCTAGTTCTTCTTCATCTCCTCCTAGGTGTTTTGAGTGTGGAAAGAAAGGACATCTCAAAAATGAATGCCCTAAAGCAAAGAAAGGAAAGAAAAGTTCACACAAAAAGAAGAGAGAAAAAGCTTATAAAGCTGCATGGGACGAGTCAAGTGAGAGTGAAAGTGGAGAAGAAAAGGTGGAATGTCTAATGGCAAGAGAAGATGATGAAGACTCTCAAGAGGTAAGCCTTCTTAATCTTCCTAAAGAAGAGTTGATTACTAGTCTGCAAGAAACTCATGATAAGTGTGTTGATTGCAAAAAGAAACTAAAGAAGGTTACCAAAACAAATGATGAGTTATATGCTAGATTAAATGATCTCTCTTCTGAAAAGAACAACATTGATCTTGAGAATCTGTCTTTAAAAACATCTTTAAATGACTGCACTAGAAAGTTACTTACTCTAAAAACAAATGTTGATCTTCTTTCTCAAGAAAAGACTAATTTGTTAGCTAAACTAAATGATTTTCAGACTCAACCAATTTTATGTAATCATCTAGACTATGACAATGTTGTAAAAGAGAGAGACTCCCTATTATCTGAATTAGATCAAGCAAGAAAAGATCTACACAAGAAGATGGATGACATTGCTAAGCTACAAAGAAACCTAAATGGCTTAAGAGGAAAAGACATTCTTAATAACATTCTGAAAATTTCCTCTAGTTTCAATGGAAGAAGAGGTTTAGGATATGCTCCAAAGAAAAATCAACCCAAAAGAACTAAAGCATCCAAGACTCAGACTATGTTTGTACCTAAGAACACAATTCCTAGAAAGAGAAATGAAGTTGATTCTATTACTTGCCATTTTTGTCTACGTCTTGGACATTATTCATTTTCATGCCCTTATAAGACCAAGGATTCCGACTTAGTTTGGGTCCCAAAACCCCAAACTTAGTAGATTTGAATGAAATTCAGTTGAGATGTGATCCAATGCTCATTTTTGCAAATTATATTATCTTATCTCAACTTAATAAAAGGTCTCATGCATTATAGTAATTTTCTGAACTGTTGTACTGAAACAGAAACTCATTCGGTCGAAGTATTGTCGACCGACATTATAATCGATCGAACTTTTGTCGACCGATTGAAGTTCTGAGTCAGATTTTTATTCAGTCTGTAATTAAATGCTTCTAACCATACCGGACCATCACATGGGTACCAAAACCTACATTTTAATGCAGGATTGGGTGGTCGACAGTGGATGTTCCAAACACATGACTAGAAACAAGGATGCGTTTCAAACTTTTGAAGAAAAGAAGAGTAGAACAGTCACCTTTGGAGATAATGGTAAAGGTTAAATTGTTGGAATAGGTAACATTGGTACAAACCTCGAAATAAAGAATGTTTTACTCGTTGATGGTTTGCACCATAATTTAATAAGTGTTAGTCAATTATGCGATAGTGGATATGATGTTTTATTTAACAAAAATTGCTGCAATTATTAATAGAAAACACTACAAATGTTGTTTATGAAGGAAAACGAGTTGGAAACCTTTATCTTCTTAGACCTAACTCTATGAAATCTGTAGTAGAAAAATGCTTACTTGCAAATGAAAATACTTTCCAACTATGGCATAAAAAGTTAGGTCATGCTAGTTCACATGTTATCAAAAAGTTAGTTAAATATGATCTTGTTCGTGGTTTGCCTAATTTATCTTTTGATCAAGTTGAAAATTGTGAACCATGTACCTTGGGTAAGCAAACAAAAACCTCTTTTAAACCCAAACATGTCCTTAGCACCTGTAGATCCTTAGAATTGATTCGTATGGATTTATTTGGGCCTATGAGGACACAATCTATTGGTGGTAAAAGATATTGTTTTGTTATTGTTGATGATTATAGTAGATATACATGGGTACATTTTCTTGCAACCAAAGATGACACTATACATGTCTTTATAAAATTTTGTTCCAAGGTTGAAAATCTATTACAAAACAAAATATGTACCATTAGAAGAGATCATGGTGGAGAATTTGAGAATCATTTATTTGAAGAGTTTTGCACATCTCAAGGATACACTCACAACTTTTCTGCTCCACGCACTCCACAACAAAATGGTATAGTTGAAAGGAAAAATCGATCACTACAAGAAATGGCTAGGACTATGATGCTCGAACATAATACACCTAAAACTTTTTGGGCTGAAGCTGTAAACACCGCATGCTATGTGTTAAATAGAGTAACTGTTCACTCCTATTTGAAGAAAACACCATATGAAATAATACATACTAAGAAACCTAGAGTTGACTATTTTCATACCTTTGGATCCACATGTTATATCTTAAACACTAAAGAGGATAGAGATAAGTTTGATTCTAAATCACATAAAGCATTCTTTTTGGGATATTCTACCTCTAGCAAAGCATTTAGAGTCTACAACACTATTTCTAGAAAAGTTGAGGAATCTATTCATATTTCTTTTCATGAAGAGCTAAAATCAGAAAATCCTGAAATAGTTGATCTCACTCATCAATTCAAAAACTTATCCATACCCAATGATAGTGAGAAAAATACTACAAGCAATGACAAAGCTGAAACACAACCTATACCTAGACTCATTAAGGATCATCCTCAAGAATTAATTATTGGAAATCCCAACGATAAAGTCAAAACTCGTTCTTCTTTTAAGGATGTTGCAAACATGGCCTTTGTTTCTATTATTGAACCCAAGAAGGTATCTGAAGCTCTTAAAGATGACTATTGGATAATAGCAATGCAAGAAGAATTAAATCAATTCACTAAAAATGATGTATGGGATTTAGTTCCTAAACCACAAGATAAAACTATCATTGGAACTAAATGGGTTTTTAGGAATAAGCTAAATGAGGCAGGGGAAGTAATAAGGAATAAAGCTAGGTTAGTAGCACAAGGATATAATCAACAAGAGGGAATAGACTTTGATGAAACGTATGCACCAGTAGCAAGACTTGAAGCTATTAAAATGTTACTAGCTATTGCTGCACATAAAAACATCAAACTCTACCAAATGGATGTAAAAAGTGCATTTCTAAACGGAATCATTCAAGAAGAAGTGTATGTTGCCCAACCACCTGGTTTTGAAATACCGAAAAAAGGTGACTATGTTTATAAACTTAAGAAAGCACTTTATGGTTTAAAACAAGCACCTAGGAACTGGTATGAAAGGCTCAAGACATATCTTTTTGATAATGGTTTTTCTATTGGAAATTCAGATTCTACTTTATTTTTCAAAACATATACATCTGATTTTCTAGTTGTTCAAATATATGTTGATGATATTATTTTTGAAGCTTCAAATGAATCATTGTGCACACAATTCAGTGACATTATGCAAAAAGAATTTGAAATGAGCCTCATGGGTGAACTAACTTTCTTTCTTGGTTTCCAAATTAAACAAACGCCTGCCGGGATTTTTATAAGCCAAGAAAAGTATACTAAAGAACTCTTAAAACGTTTTGGAATGGATCAGTGCAAACATGCTACTACTCCTATGGCTACCTCTATTAAAATTGATAAGGATGAAAATGGGAAACCTATTGATGATTCCTTATATAGAGCCATGATTGGTAGTTTGCTTTACTTAACCGCTTCTAGACCGGACATCATGTTTTCCGTTGGTCTTTGTGATCGATTTCAATCACAACCCATGCACTCTCATTTTCAAGCAATTAAACGGATTCTTCGATACTTAGCCGGCACCACATGTTTTGGCTTATGGTACCCAAAAGGACAATCCTTGAATTTTAAAGCTTATACTGATACTGATTATGTTGGTTGTCGACTTGACCGCAAGAGCACTAGTGGTGGTTGTTTCTTGTTAGGAAGAGCTTTAGTATCTTGGTTTAGCAAGAAACAAAACACGGTTTCCCTCTCTACAACTGAAGCTGAATATATGGCAACCGGATCTTGTTGTGCTCAAGTGCTTTATATGCAACAAGTGTAACATCCCTGACCTGGGTTATGAATTAACCCTAGAGTGTTTTGCTTAATAAGGTTGAGTAGATTCTTAATCTTATCTTGGGAAAAGTAATTAGGGCTCATGAGAAACTTATGTTTCAATTTTGGTCATGTTTGAACAATGTTGAAGCAATATTTGCTTATTTTGGACTAAAGTGCAAATTACCCAAGTTGAGGGGTTAAATTGTAAATGTTGCATGATGAGATGTTCCTATGATATTGAGACATCATAAGAATGAATATGATATAGTGGTATGGTTTTCACAAGCTTGGGAACCAAGATTAAGCTTGTAAAGCAGTGTTGTGCATTAAAACCTAGTTTTGGTAAAAAGTGCAATTTACCCAAAACCTAGGGTTCAATATGCAAATTACCACTTCAATAAGGTCCCTAATATTTCTTGGAATCATGTAGAGCAAATAAAATGAGATGGGTGCCTCATTTGAATTAAGTTGGAGGAGAGAGAATCTTGATATTAAAATAATCAAGATTAATGCCTAATTGAAACCCTAATTTGATTTAGGGCAAAAATGAATAAAAATAATTGAAGGGCTTTCAACCAAAATGTTTTGGGTTGATTTTGAATAAGGATGAACGTTCTTTTGCCAAGATAAGGAACGAAAATATCCTAAGTAGGTGAAATTCCACTCACCTTATTATAAGAAAAAGAAAACCCACTCACATATGGATATTAATATAATAAGCATTAAGGTGCTTAATTTGATTTTCTTTAAATCAAGGATAATGAAGGAGAATTAAAGGCAAAGGAAGGTGCCTCGTCCTTAAGGGATTTGAGGGGGAAGAGGCGGCCATATTTTTGGAATTTAATGCATTTTCTCTCTCATCATTTTCCTTATAAAAGTGCCTTTTTCAAGCCAAATGAAAGGCTATTTCGGATTTTCTTCTTTCCCTTGCTTGCAAAACCGACCAAGGAGCTAGGGAGGAGAAGGAGGACGCCTCCCAACCTGTTGGTAGCTCTTGACCTTCGTTCTCCTTGATTTCATGGTGGAAATCAAAAATAAATCATGGATTCCTTCTTATTTCGATCTCCTCTTCAACCCTAGCCAACTTTTGCAATCAAAAGCTTGAGGACGAGCCTAGGGGGAGTTGCTAGAGCTTCATCCACCATTAATGGCGTGATCTTCGAGCTTTGGAGCTCAATTGGAGGCGGGTTTTATAACTCAAACCCTCAAACATTGCTATTGCATCAATTCTCTATGCTTTGTTGATTGATTTCTTCAATTTGATACACACTTGTTTCTTTGCTGCAATTTTCATCAAGAACGGTTGTTGTTCTTGGTTGTTCGAAGGAAGGGGATGATGACATCATCCTAGATGCTTATCCAAAGAAAATTACCAAGCAAAACCGTTTTGATATCTACTCCAAATCGTTTTAATTTGATTGGCTATGCGATTTCAGCAAACCGTTTAAGGGCAAACGGTTTGAAACCGTTTGGGAGCAAACGGTTTCAAGACCGTTTGAGATGGTTGACCAAGCGTTGACCGTTTGGGAATTTTGTTCCTAATTATGTAGGCTGATAACCCTCCAAATTTGAGGGATTAACTCCAAAGGAATCGATACTTGAAGGCCAATCAATTAGGCAATCGAATTGAATTATGTGCTGATTTTCAACCTGATTAACTTGACCTGGTTGAGCAAACGGTTTCAAGACCGTTTGAGATGGTTGACCAAGCGTTGACCGTTTGGGATTCCTGTTCATAATTATGTTTATTAATAACCCTCCAAATTTGAGGGATTAACTCCAAAGGAATCGTGAGCTGAAGCCTAATCAATTAGGGAAACCTAATTGGATTAAGTGCTGATTTTCAATCTGATTTAATTGAACTTTTTGGGCAAACGGTCTCAAGACCGTTTGAGTGCGTTGACCAAGCATTGACCGTTTGGGATTACTGTTCCTTATGATGTGATCTAATGACTCACCAAATTTGATGGATTAATTTCAAACGAGTCATGAGTTGAAGGCTAATCAATTGGGCTAACCCTAATTGAAATCAGTGCTGAAATCATAATGAGCTAATTTGAGATTTTGGGTTGATTAGCCCAAACGGTCTCAAGACCGTTTGGGGGATCATCCAAACGGTCTCAAGACCGTTTGGGGTCACCCCAAGACCGTTTGGAGGTCTGGGGTCAAGTATAGTTGACCAATTGAAGGTCCAAAGATACTAATCATATTGCAATATAGTGCTGATTTGTTGATCAACTCGATAGATCAATCCTTGATGATGTTTCACTAAAATCCAAAGGTTGGATGGGCAAACGGTCTCAAGACCGTTTGGAGCCCATCCAAATGGTCTCAAGACCGTTTGGGGATCACCCCAAGACCGTTTGGAGGTCTGGGGTCAAGTATAGTTGACCAATTGAAGGTCCAAAGATACTAATCATATTGCAATGTAGTGCTGATTTGTTGATCAACTTGATAGACCAATCCATGATGATTTTTCACTAAAGTCCAAAGGTTGGATGGGCCAAACGGTCTCAAGACCGTTTGGAGCTCATCCAAACGGTCTCAAGACCGTTTGGTGGTCACCCAAGACCGTTTGGAGGTCTAGGGTTGAGTATAGTTCAGTGGTTGAAGGTCTAAAGATATCAAGTTGATCTGCAATAGATTGTTGATTTGGTGAGCACTTCAATGAACCAAACCCTAATTAGATTGCTTGGATTTGAGTGATATGATGGGCAAACGGTCTCAAGACCGTTTGGAGGTCATCCAAATGACCTCAAGACCGTTTGGGGTCAGGTCATACCCCATTTGAATGGTGGTTCAATAGTTATGAAGTAACTAGTTACACATTGATGAATATTGAAGGTTCATTGATTCTAAACCCTAATTCAATTGATTCCAACCCCAATTGATGATTAATTGAGGGTCAATTGAGGGTCAAATCATTTGAAGGTTGACCTATTAAACTCAATTGAAGTATGAGGGTAGGTCCAATTGATGATTGGTTCCATGAATCCAATGATTGAAGGAATCAACATTGGAAACCCTAGTTGAGGGTGATTCAATGTGAAACCCTAGTTGAGGGTGATTCCATGTGAAACCCTAGTTGAGGGTGATTCAATGTGAAACCCTAGTTGAGGGTGATTCCATGTGAAACCCTAGTTGAGTGTGATTCCAAGTGAAACCCTAATTGAGGGTGCATCCATGTGGAACCCTAATTGTGGGTGATTTCATGAGAAACCCTAATTGGGAATGCATCCCTAATTGCTTATAGGACCAATGACTTGGTACCCTATGTTAATCATAGTTGTATGCATATGATTGAAGGGTTGATGTGACCTAATCAAGTTGAAAGGATCAAATAATAGAATTCATATATATAAATATGATTCATGTGATGATCCTATGTAGCACGACCGTGCAAGGCAGCACGGCCGTGGCGACTTTACTCTGCACGACCGTACAGGGTAGCACGGCCGTGGTAGCTTCACTCTGCACGACCGTGCAAGGTAGCACGGCCGTGGTGGTCTATGCTTGACTTAGAGCTGAATTGAAAGTGAACTAACATGGTCGTTTTGTTAATTCTCAACTTAAGGATGAGAGAGATACTCATACCTTGTGATGATAATCATTTAATGATAATTGGTGAGAATAAATAAGTATGATTGAATACTTATGGTATAAATGTTGGCTCCTAGATGTGGGGAGCAATGAACTAGGGTTTGATCATTGATAATATGATCTTGAAAACCTAAATGGTTAATAATGGAAAACCCTATTCTTAATGAAGGGTAATGATATGTGAGAGAAAGCCCTAATTGATGGTAAACCCTAAACCTGGTAAGGGAATAGTGGTGTCACCCTGTATTGCATGATGTGTTGTGAACTTGATAAGTTTATTATCATGTGTGACAATCATGCATGTCTCTTGAGGTGATGATCATAGCCAGGTATGAGCTATGATGTTTATTTGATAAGAATTGATTGGCCATATGTGCCATTATGTTTTTGTTACTTAGAAAGAAGTAACAAGATTAGTATGGGCTAGTAAGCCTTTGTTATCAAGTTGTTGCCTAGTGAGAGGTGACAAGATGTGAATGGCCTTGTGAGCCATGTGAATAAAGTTGTTGCCTAGTGAGAGGTGACAAGATGTGAATGGCCTTGTGAGCCATGTGAATAAAGGTGTTGCCTAGTGAGAGGTGACAAGATGTGAATGGCCTTGTGAGCCATGTGAATTAAGTTGTTGCCTAGTGAGAGGTGACAAGATGTGAATGGCCTTGTGAGCCATGTGAATAAAGTTGTTGCCTAGTGAGAGGTGACAAGATGTGAATGGTTTTGTGAGCCATGTGAATAAAGTTGTTGCCTAGTGAAAGGTGACAAGATGTACAGTGTTCTGATGAGCTATGTGTGATGGAAATCCAAATCCTGGTAGAGGATTAAGGGTAATACCCTTGAATTATTAATACATTGTTTTTGCATGGTATTGATAGATAATTGATGTACTGCTATTATATGTGCTAACCATGCAGGTATTATGAGATGATGAGCATAGCCAGGTATGAGCTATGATGTATTATTAGTTTGAATTGTTAATTGGGCCTTGTGTGCCATAATATACCTTGTGCCTGGTAAGAGGTGGCAAGAGAGTTAATGTGCATTAAGTGCCATGATGGATGCTTGTGTAGCAAGTATCATATTTACCTTGGTCAAATGACCTAAAGGTGTTAGTTACCTGAGAAAGAGGTAATAGTGTTCAAGTGATGAACAAAGGGTTTGAATACCCAGGATTTCATGGTTATGGTATTGAAATTGTGAAAGGATGAGAAAGACCCAGTGGTGAAGTGAGGGATTAAGATCCCAACACTTATGAAAAGAGTATGGCTACGGGCCATGACTCCACATTGAAAATGCCAGGCTTTAGATATATGATCTAAGCCTGAAGAAAGTTAATGCAGTGGTAATGATTCTGTTGTTTGAATAGATGTTATACATGTTCTTCCTATTCATTAAAGGATAAGTGACATGTTAATTCTATCAAGTTATAACTGCAATGCTTCTGATATAGAAAAATGTTCTAATCTGTTAGACATCAAAATATCTGCTGCCAAATAAATATGATTCTCATGTTCATATTCATCTTCTCAAATTGCAATAATAATGTTTCTGGCAGAGAGTTATATCTCTCGTTGGGGCAATTTTTATAATTGTCTCACCCCCGTGGGAACCACATTTTTAGGTGGACGCGGACGAAGAGACAGGAATCCTTCAGGAGGTGAAGGACAACAACAATAACAGCAGGGACAGCAGTGAAGTCTCAGGTGGAGACATTGACTGTCATGTCATGTTCAGTTGTATATAGAGTCCTATGTGTCGTCTCTGTACTCTCAGGTCCTCGGAGTAGTAGTTAGTGATTTTGAGATTTTGGTTTAGTGCCTCGAGGGTTTTATACTACTTGTGTACAGTTAAGACAGAGTAGTTAATGTTTGTATTCCTCGAGAAGCAAAAGTACATGAGATGTATATATATATGAACCAGGATGTAAAGTTTAACTTTGGTTCTGAATGAAAGAGTTTTCCTATGAATGGATCTCTTTGCAAAAAGTTTTAATTTTTAGTGATTTTCGCTAATCCGCTGCTTAATGAACGCTTCCGCATTAGTTAATCTTGTTTTCGCGAGACGTTCGTCACAACAAGTGTTAAACGATTATGGTTTTACTCTTTCATCTACGCCTATCTTTTGTGACAATACAAGTGCTATAAACTTAGCACACAATCCTATTTTACACAGCCGAGCTAAACATATTGAAATCTGTCATCATTTTTTAAGGGATCATATCTCTAAGAATCATGTTTCCCTTCATCATGTTGATACGGAAGATCAATTGGTTGATATTTTTACAAAACCGCTTCCACTAGACCAATTCAACAAAATAAGGAAGCAACTGCTTATCACTCCTTTAGAAGATGTTTTCTTTGATATTTGTGCTTCTTAAAAATATTCTTATTTGCATCATTTTTTGTTTTTAAATGGACATCCTTTTCATTGGTTTGATGGGACATCTAATTAAGGGGGAGTTTTCTTATTTTTAACGGATATCTTTTTGAAATGACAAAGGGGGAGAAATAAAAATAAATCTTAAAACTTAGTAATTGTGCAAAACTCAATCAATGAGTTTCATAAACTCTTGGCTTTACATTGAAAGTTGCTATATTCCCTAAAGAATTTGATTTCATGTTCTATAATTCATGGAGAATAATAAGCACACATTTTATAAACAAGAGAAGAAATTCACAAAGGTAATCTTCAGGTATGAAACTCACATGTTTTATATTTCCTTAATTTATATTTTGGAAATATTTGTCATCTTCAAAAAGGGGGAGATTGTTGACTAAATGGACATCAATAAATCTCTTTGTTTTGATAATGACAAACATTTCATTCTTGCGATCTAACGTGCTACTTGAGTGTTGCAGGAATAAGGTGGATGACAAATATCATGGAAGATCTATATGCTAAATTGCTTTAATTTCATGAATGTAATCAATTGTAAAACTTGTACAAGTATATAATGTACAAGTACTTAGACATCATGTAAATCAAGCGTTAGATCTTCCCTAGCCAATCACTACACTTAGATAGGTCATCCCCTTCAATAGTGTCACATATGCACACTCACATACATACTTAGTACTTTAATTGAAACATTGAAACAGGGTCAATCTCGGTCGACAAAATCCTCGACCGAGACACTCTCGGTCGACAAGCTTCTCGACCGAGAAAGACTCAGGTAGCTGTTAGACACAACTGACAAGGTAGTTGGCAGTTGGAGATGAACGTTGTAAACACTTGATCCAGAGAGCATGTCGGTCGACAAAACTTCGACCGAGTAGGTATCTCGGTCGACAATTTCTCGACCGAGATGGACTCTGACAGCAACTGCAGAATTAATTAACTAGTTGTTGCTAATGCAACTAACTTATACCTAACGGCTAGTTAAGCACTTAGAAACCCCTAGAAAGTGTCTAGAACGTCCTTAAGCACTTATAGGTCATTCCTATAAATAGGACATGCCTTAGGACACCTAAACTCACTTTTATTCTACACTTGAGCAATCTTCGAGCATACACTTGCATTAGCAACCTGTTTTTGAGCAATTGAGCAATACTTACAATTGGCTACTCTTCACCTTGCTCTAAATTTGTGTCCTATAGGCTAATATCTCCTATCCATAGCAATCACACTTCCATATACATTGATTAGGAGATCTACACGCTTGATATAGGTAAATCAAGCCTTGTGCTTCAAAGGATAAGTTGTAATTTCCATTTTCCTTTCTTGTTCACTTTCATTGCTTGTACTCTCCTTGCTACTCCTAGGTTGGAGACTGCGGATTGGAGAGGGTCGTGATCTTCTTGGTGAAGGAGACTTTGAACTACTTCAAGAAGGCTGGTGCAACGGGAAGTTACTTCTAAGAGGAAGGCTACTTCAAGGGGGAGCTTGGAGTTACTTCAAGAAGACTACCTCGAGTTGGTGCATCTACTTCAAAGTGAAGGCTGTTCAAAGGGGTGTAAGAAAGTATTGTATTTTGTGTAATTCCTTGTGAAGGTAATAAAATTAATACTTTCAAAATCCCAGTTGGGTAAGCAACCGGGTAGTGGACTGACTGCCTTAGTATTTGCTAAGGTAGGAACCACTCTAAATCCCCTGTCTCCTTTTTACTTTTTCATTTGTGGTTGTTTGAGTTAAATAATTGTTAAATTAACTTTAAAAACCCTATTCACCCCCCCCCCCTCTAGTGGTTTTTCACCTACTTCGCTCGACGGGAGGAGGCACGAACAGGCCCCTCTCAATTTTGTTGTTTTGGAAAGATTATAAAACAAACTGGGGTTGTTTACGATGTCTAGAATATATATATAAATAAATAGCGTTTATGTGCAAATTGTAAAACGATAGGACAGGACGTAATATAGACAAGTCACCAAAAGGCGTCAACCGTTGATTGACTCAAATAAACAGTAAACATATTGGCAATTTAAGTTATCCCAGTTCAGATTTCCGTAATTATATGCAACTAATATATTGTATGTAATCTACAAACAAAAATAATATGGAGTAAAGAATTTGACATTACAATTTCCACTGCAACAAATTGGATGGCAAAATATCTCAGTCGCCAAGTTCAAACCTATTCTCAGTCAACATAAAAGAATCTTGGATTGCTTGAGCAAATGTAGCAATCTTATAGGTAAAAAACCCCACCAGCATCGGGATTAAATCCAGGTGGAAGAATCCATAATCTGGGACTAGTATCCTGCAGTTCACAAGAGAAAAAGGCAAAGCATCAAACACAGATGCATAGTAAACTATGACAAGCGGTTTTCTCCGAAACGCCCAAAACCATCTCTGTAGTAAAATATGCCTTAATAAGTTCTTTGCTAGCTATAACTTGGAGCATATGGAGACCACGGGAAAAAAAGTAGTACTTACCCATTCCATCTATTGAAAACCATTACTAGGAGAACCGGAACTAACAACCTTGGTTGAGCAGCCGCGCTCCTGCATGTACAGTTTAGTGGTAAATGCTTGTGAATTTTGTAGAGTTTATTTTTATTTGCTGACGAACCTAAAGCAAAACATATATCTTCCATATAAGACAAGATGGAGGGCATAAACGTCGTCTGCTTTGTATACAGAGGCAACTTTCTCTTATGATTCATAAGATTGTTTTTTTATACAGGAAGAGAACAAAGGCAAGAATCTCATGAAGCCACTAAATTTTCAGAATCTAATTCCGACCACTGAAAAAGTGTGCCTAGAGTGACTTAAAATAAAAATTTCATTAAGAATTTTCAATTCGATTCTTGACATATGTCCAGACTTTCTTATGTATGCAGCAAACGCAAATGGGCAGGGTTATATGTAGTCAAATTAATAAAATGGAAACGAAGCTCATACATGGTTGTTCATGGTGAATCAGATAAGATCAACAGTTTCACTCAGTTAAGAAAAGCATCAAACATTTATAATGAGAATAATAAACTGAAATTCCTATTAATGCACCGTTGCAACTGCGGCAATCACACCGTAATCTCACGGCAAATACCACAGGGCAAAATACTTGCAGTGGCACTGGCAATAAGAGGCAGTTTATGTTCATTTATAACTTCTGAACACCAAAAACAGTGTCTTCCATTTTTGGTAGAGTGCTCCATTTGTCAAAGTTTGGCACAGCTGTGAGTGGGCTGCCCCTGCTGCCCCGGCAGGCCTGCAACCACCAAATGGATTCCAGACATGTTCCCAAACAAAGCATAAACATAATTTGGTAATAGATGAAGCCTTAGCCGGTATAACTTTGGGAGATTGATCTTTCATCGTCTAGATTTAAGGCAAAAAGAAAAAATTGTGGTATATTATAGGATTATCATAAGAGTATTCTCGAGTGAATGTTCAGTAAATAAATATGTATTTGGTCGTGAATTGTGACGAAGTTATATCTAACTAATTATTCCTGCTGAATCCAGTAAAGTATTGACATGTGTTATGAAAAATAAGAATGCAACCTCAAAAAAGGCTCCAACACTAGCAGGATTCAACTTTTACTCCATCACCTTTTGTGCTATAGGGGATGGTTGGTTTAGGGTGAGTTAGGGAATACTCCTGGCTCTAGCTAGATGATCGTGTTAAGGTAAGATACTTGTCCTTTATCATGGCAAAAATGCCTTCTTCGAAAGAGAGAAAGACCGTTTTTATGATCTCTCCGCATGTCCATTTTCAGACAAAAAAGGAAGAGTTCTAGCAGAAACCTCATCCAAAATGGAAAATCCATAGTCATTACCTCTTCAGCAACACCCACACACCAAAAAATCCCACAAGGCATCACATATGTCAAAGATAGAGCGGCAACACTTCCATGTGCTCCATTGGGCTCATCGTATATGTGAAACATGGAGCAGCAACACTTACATCAATACCCTTGCTGTTAACTGGATCTGAGGATACTAACAGCCACATGCAACCAAAGTTTGACGCCTGAAGCATAGTCCTAATTTCAAATTAATACCTAAACTCAGACACCCACCTCAAAGTACAACGAATATTCAAAGAAGAAATTTAGTTAGGTGATGATAAAATCAATTGAAAAAGTTTTGTTATAATGACAGTTGTGAGCGAGCTTATAGACAAACCTAGACAGTCACTCCGGTGTTGTTCGTCGTATTCTTTAGTACCTAAAGAAGTCTTTCTAAAAAATACTTATCTTCACAAGAAAAAAGCAAATGTTGATCTTATCGGGTATTCTAATTTTGACTGTGCAAAAAATAATTCATATAAGATTGCTTTTGAGAGTAGGCACGATTGTAGCCAAATGGATTACTTCCTTGGAAGGCAGGTGGATCGTAAAGTATAAAGGATTGTAAAGTGATTGTGATTCATGTCGAAGAACCACAACATAGGCCGGTGGATTTGGGTGTTAATATGACAATCAACAAAGGCAAGCATAACAAAAACCAAGATAGCGGGATCAAGTGGTGGAATCTTAAAGGAGAAAAGTAATCGGCTTTTTATGATAAACTCATCAAGGAGGGCATTTGGAACTTGGAGTCTGATATTAACACTATGTAGCATAATACAATATCATGCATAACAAAAGTGGCCAAACAGGTTTTGACCTCCACAGAAAGAGACTTCGTCGTAAAATGAAGTACAAAAGGCTATTAAACTCAAAAGGGAGACTTATACGAGCTTTCCAAATCTTGAGTTGATGCAATTTTTCAGAGATATAAGCAAGCGAAGAAAGAAGCTAAAAAGGTTATTCAAGAGGCAAGGTCCAGATACTTTGAAGAGATATATAAGAAGATGTAAACAAGAAAAGGGAAAAAGATATATAAAAATAGCTTGTATTAGAAAAAAGAAAGGAAGAGACTTGAGTCAGGTAAAAATGCATCAAGAATGAAGATGGTAGAGTGTCGGTGAAGGATGATGATATAAGAACCAATGGAAAAATTATTTTTATAAACTTTTAATGGAGACACTATGAATAATGCAAGAGACTCGTGCGACATGAATATAAGAGATATCATTTACACACAAGTTTCACTATTTGAGGTCAGGATGCTTTGTAAAAGATGAAAATGAGAAAGTCATGCGGATCATATGGCATTCTCATTGATGTATGGAAGAGTATGGGTGATGAAGGAGCTATGTGGTTAACAAATTTCTTAAATAAGATTATAAAGACCAAGACGATGCCAGATAAGTGAATAGTTAGTACCATAGTCCTCATCTACAAAAACAAAGGAGATGTTCAAAGTTGCACAAACTACAGAGGTATCAAGTTGATGAGTCGCACTATGAAGATTTAGGAGAGGATTAATGAGCAAAGGTTAAGATTTATAACACATATATCAAACAACTAATTTGGTTTCATGCCTAGAAGATCAATAAAAGACGTCATCTTTTTAATAAGGACGCTTATGAAGAAGTATAGAGAGAGAAAAAGAGATCTTCATATGGTTTTTATTGATTTGGAAAAAACTTATTATCGAGTACCCAGTTGTGGATGGTTTTGGAGAAAAAGGGTGTGCTAATCCAATGCATTGACTTGATTAAAGACACGTATGATAGCTCAACTATAAGTGTCAAGACTCGTGGAGGAGAGATGCCAACATTTCCTATCACAGTTGGGGTACATCAAGGATCAACACTTAGACCATATCTATTTGTACTTGTTATGAATGAGTTGACGAAGCATGTTCAAGATGATGTTCCTTGATGCATGTTATTTGTTGATGATATTGTGTTGATTAATGAAAATAAAGATGGATTGAATGATAAAGTTGAACTTTAGAGAAAGATATTTGAATCAAATAGATTGATGATTAAGAGCAGAACTGTGTATATGCACTGCAATTTCAGCCAATCTAGAATTATTAATGATGGGGCCAAGTTGGACGAAGTGGATGCATCAAAATGTGACAAATTTTGTTACTTGGGTTATATTATTCAAATAAAAGGGGATGTTCAAGATGATGTTTGTCACAGGATCAATACAAAATGGTTAAAATGGAGGAGAGCAACTGGAGTATTATGTGGCCCAAAGATCCCTCTCATTAAAAAGTAAGTTTTATAGAACAGCTATGCGGCAACCCTTGCTATGTGGGAGTTAATGTTGAGCAGTTAAGAAATAAGATCTCAACAAAATGAATATGGTTGAAATGTGTACGTTGTGATGGACGTGTTGGAAGAAAAGAAAAGATTGCTTGAGAAATGACTGTCAAGAACAAAGCGGGGGTGGCAAGTATTGAGGACAAGTTACGAGAGGGCCAATTGTGATGGTATGGACATGTGCGACGCAGACCGACTAACACGTCTATATGATGCAATGTTATTGAGTCAAACACAATTAAAGGAAGAATAAGTGTGCCTAAATTAACCTGGGAAGAGCTTATCAAGAGAGATTCCAATCTTGATTAGAATATGACCCATAACAGAGCTGATTAGAAAATAAGGATCCATGACATCTAGATTTAGCTTGAGGATGAATGTTTGTGGAGATATTGTTTTACCAATGCAATTCAGTTAGTTAGTTATTACATTTACGTAATCTTTTCTCCCTCGTTGTACTAGGGTTGTCATTTTACCCCTTTAATGTATGAATAAAGCATTGCTTTACTCACTGTACAACTTTCATGGCTCAATATTTAAATGAGGAACTTGATTTTTTACTTTTAATGAGGTTAGACTGTTAGTCATGCCTCTTCTGTTGTTGTTATTAGTTTAAATAAATTATATGACCTTAGTAAGCAGGAAATAGAGTCCCAATATCATTTTTATAGAGTTCGTTGTATTTGTTCCCTACAAAGCCTGACCTTCATCGTACCAAATTCAATATTATGAATGTGAATAACAGTTCACAAAGCAAACGCAAGCAAACGAAACATATATCTCTCCCTTTCCCGAGACAGTTCTTGTTAGGGAGTGAATCATCTTTTGGACCTAGTAATTTTTATACTCCTTTGAATAAAAATTGGCACTAAGAAGTAAGAAATACTATGGTTAACATAATTTTGTGTCATTCTTTAGATCATAATGCAACATGGAATTGCCCCGAATAAAGTGTTGACTAAAAAAATTATGTGTTATTTGAGAAGAAATCCTCTTTAACCACAAGTAGAGATTTCGTAGGCATTCTTTACCGATTTTGAGCATAGTTATCACAAGCCCTTTATTTCTTTAAAATAGTACAGCCAATTCCTTATCATAGCCCATGTTGTCAGGGCAACTAGGTGGCTAGGCTCCATCGCTTAGGCGGGCCTGCTATCATTTTTCTTAATTAGTTATACATATTTAAATAGTTTACGCACATGCCAGATATATTTCAGCATGTTTTCATCATAACATCATTATCTAATCCTCAATTCAGACCATGTCGGTGTCCGTTGCATGGATCCTTCTTTTCCATTCAGCGTTATTATCGGTCATATTCTCATCAAAATGCAAAGATTCATTAAATCTCCTTATAAGCTCTTGCCGGTCTTTTTATGACTGTTCAACTCAATGGCATTGCTTCAAATTGGTACATTTGTTGGTCTATGATGTACATGTCCATATCATTTTACGTGACTCTCATGTAACTTGTCCTCGATACTAGCCACCCCGACTATGTTCCTTATATAGTCATTTCTCAGGCAATCTTTCCTAGTTTTCCACACATCCCTCTCAACATACACATTCAGGCCACATTTATTTTTCTGAGACTTTATTTTATCACCCCAATATCTACTCCCATATAGCATGGATGGTCGCAAACTTGTTCTATAAACTTCCTTTTTAATCTGAGTGGGCCTTCCATTCACATTCTATTCTAGTTGCATTGCATTACAAATTTCCTGATGTGATCTTGGGACAAACATCGTCTTGAACATCGCCATTCATTTAAACAACGAAACGTAAGTTACTCACATTTGGTACTTTTGCTCCATCTAACTTAGCGCCACTATCATGATTTAAGACTGGCTGAAATTGCAATGCATATACTTAGTTTTGCTTCTATTGAACTTTAATCCGTTAGATTAAAACTTATTTGTTCAGAGTTTGACTTTTCCATCCAATCTTTCTCTAGTTTTATCAATTAGCACAATATCATCAGCATATAATACACACAAAGGGTATTAATGTGGACATGCTTTGTCTACTCATCTATAATGAGAGAGAACATATTTGGGCTCAATGCTAATCTGGTAATCCCTGATGTACCCCTATTGTGATAGGAAATCCTTGGTGTTTCTACTTCAGGAGTCGTAACACTAGCAATCGGGTTACTATACATGTCGTTGATTAACTCAATGTATTGGATTGGCACACCCCTTTTTACCAAAATCCGTCACAATGCTTCCTTCAGTTGTCGATCATAAGCCTTTACCAAATCAATGAAAATCATATGACAATCTTCTTCTGTTTTTTCTATACTTCTCCACAAGCCTCCTTCACAGACAAACAACATCCTAATAGAAAGTCCAAGCATGAAACCAAACTGGTTGCTAGATATGTGTTATAGATATTAGGAATTATATGACTCGCCTCTTTTAAGATTCTAGTATTATATATGTAAAAAGGAAGGAAGATTAGCTAGTTACGGCATCTAAGGATATAGTCTATTGTTTGATCTTAGAATATATCTGATAGGTACAAATCAACCCAAATTGGGTTTATTGACAACTCACACTATTCTTTGAGTTCGTGCTTTTTTTGCATGTTCTCCAGTCATGTTAGCAGTGCTACCACACACCTTATACACCAGTTCTATTAAAAGAAAATGCCAGAGTTACAGACCTGAGATTTAAAATGGTTGGAGCCAAACAGCCCCTAAGTATGTGCTTAATTAATACTCCCTCAAAGCTTTACAACTTGATACCACTGCAGTTTGTGCAACTTTGAGCATCTGCCTTCCATCTTGTAGATAAAGCTTTGGTGTCGTTTCTCCACTCATCAGGTGTATTCTGTCTTCTTAATGTTATTGAAGAAAGTTGTTAACCACATAGCTCAGTCTCCCTCATACTCTCCCATGCGTCAATATGAAACCGTCTAGCCCTCATACCTATCATATTTCCATCTTTTTCAAAGCATTTGTGACCTCTGATTGTGTAATTCATTTTGTGCAAGTATATTTCTTGTATCCATGCCACAGGAGTGTTTAACATTATTTAAAGTATCTCCTTCAAAAAACTAAAGGTAGTTTTTCGTTAGTTCTTGATATCATCAACTATTACCAATACTCTAGGAAGCACGAACACGGACACGGACATGAGACACGGCGATTTTCAAAAAATTAGGACACAAACACGGTGCCGAACACGGCAAATTTTTTCATACATATATAAAAATTATATATTTTTATGTATAAAGTTATATGTCTGGTTCATTTCTTAATGAACCAAAAAAGCAGAAAAATCATCAAATACACCAACATGATGACAAAGCATTCACTAATGAATTTAAGCCAGATTGATAAGATAAATGGCATATTCACTGAGTTCACTCATATGCAATCAAAGGAAACAAGATGAATAAAAGATATAGACCAAGCATGGAGAGCAGAGCATTCACGATGCTATAAATGTAAACGGATCAGTAAATTATAGCAAAAATATAACCCAAGCAAATAATATATCCACTCTAACACTTGTCTATATGTAAAAATGACATTAAGAAAATGCAACAATAGTTACAGACTTGATAGTTTGCAATACAATCAGCAATGTTAATACTGCCATAAAAATTAAATTGGATCAGCAAATTGGGAGAGGAGGAAGATTTAATTAAGTGGAACATGATGAAGAGTGCGTTGGGGAGGGGAAGAATGATCAGAAAAACAAAGGGATAAGAGAACTTGAGAGGGGATGAGAAGAACAAGAAGATGAGAGGAGAAATGAGAAGTAACCGTTAGTGGATGAAGAAGCAACATGTCCCACGATAAAATCTCCACCTTTGAATCCCACCATGGAGAGATTGTGTTAGATCCACATACGCATGTTTCCCTCCAACCCAACCAAAAATCAAGACATCTATTGGTTTAAGTGTTGATCTCCATGTATGTGGATCAATAAAAAAATTCACATGTGCCTCTTTTTTAGCAGCAACTCCCGCATGTCTAAGTACATCATAGAGAATATCCCTAACAAGATCATGTATGTACTTGAAATCTAGGAACTCCCTACAATGATCTGGATGCTCCCCAAAAGAGTCTAAGTGTGCCTTGTGGCAAACCAAACATACGTCATCAACTAAAAATAGAGGAATCATAAGAAGCTACTTGAGAATAGTACAGTACTCCACTTGTAACATATGCAGTCCAATCCCATCAATAGGAATAGCAAGAAGGAAATCCTGAGCACCCATCAATAGGAATAGCAAGAAGAAAATCCTGAGCATGCTCAGCTTGGAAACAAGAATAAGGTTCTTTCCAAAATGGAAAAGATGAAACCATGTAGGCTATGTAGCCAACCCTGACATGCTAGGGATTGAGGCTTAGATGGTGGTGGTGGTCGTGGTGGCGAGGATGGTGCTCTTTTTGGAAACAATGAGCTCCTTTCCTTTCCTCTCTAGGATTTCTAGTCCATAGTGCCTCAATTAGAAGAGAATCAAGCCACTATGCAAGAATAAGGTGTCTTTCCAGCTGGGCAGCTCGTTGTCACTTCATTCAAATGATGGCAGTAGTATCACTGGCATAAAATTGCAGTCTTAAGATGCATGGGCAATTTTGTACTCGACGTAACCAAGAATTTGACATCGACCAAAAATTAACATGAAGTTAAATGGTTAATATAAAGAGCTTCATTGACAAGGTGATTTTTCATTACTTGTATATGTGGTTTGCTTTTTTTCAATTAGCATGGCTGTGGCACTGCGAAAAGGAAAAAATTGATTTTCTAGGCAAAGATCAGCACTATCAGGTGTTTTATCTTTAAAACAAAACTAGTTTGTTTTTCTATGTAGACTAGAGATCACAATTTCACTGGAAAAGATGTGAAATATGCAAGTAATGTACTGCACGCAGAAACTAATGGACTTCTAAATAAGTGTGCGATTCAATTTAATGTGACGAACGTGCTCACTGGTTGTTACCTTATCTATATTTACTGTTTATGTTGTTAATGTTTAAGATTATCCCATATCTCTTATTATGCACTTAGCCTCTGTGTTAACCTCTTATATAATGAGAGGATTGTATCTTTGTTTAATCAAGCAATAAAATTACATTCTTCTCTACATGGTATCCGAGCTGCAATCCATCCTAGCCCCCTCCATTCAACCCCTGCCCACCCATCTCAGCCGCCGCCAACCCCTGCCCCGTTTTCCTTGTGTGTCGTTGCCAACCCTCCCATCCCTCTCCTATCCCAACCTCCGCCAAGCTCTTCCCTCCCTCCCCTTTCCACCGCCCTCGTTCCCCTCCATTCAACCTCTGCCCACCCACCCCATTTGTTGCCATCCCCTGCCCCCTACCGCCAGCCCTCCCCTCCCTCTCCTATCCCAACTGCCACCAAGCTCTCCCCTCCCTCCCCTCTCCCCGTCGCCGCCCTCCTTCCCCTTCTCCTCTCCCCACCGTTGTTGCCACCCCTCTTCCACCCTTCCAGCCACCGCCACCCTCCCTCCTCTAACTCCCACCGCTGTTGCCACCCCCCATCTCCCTGTATCCATCCCTCCTACCCTCCACCCGTCTGTCGCCACCCCCTCCTGCTCTTCCTCCCTCCTGCTACCACCCCCTGGTTGTTGTAGTTGTTGCCTCCCTCTACCTCTCTCTCCACCCAAGTCAGCACCATCCCTCTCTTCCACACCCTCATTCAGAAAATTGCCCGTTCACGCCGTATGGTCGTGTTCTCCTTCTGCCTACGCCACATGGTGAATTAAATTATCACTGTGGCATAGGTTCTTCTTCCCATATCTCTGTTGCCCCTATGTGGGTTCACATGATCCAGTGATCAGGATCATTTACTGCTGCTATTGCTACGTGTGGTCCTCACGTCTATCTTCTGTAAGTGCTTCTGCGCATGGTCACCCGTATTCCTTCTATCATGGCATCGTTTGATGGCTTTCCCTCTATGTTACGACTATCAAACTAAACACTTCAGATAATCACGCATGGTCGGCTTCCTTTGAACTGTATGTGAAATATCAAGGCAAATACAGTCACCTTACTATTATTGCCTCAGATCCTCCTATTAACACTGTTGACGATGAGACCAAATAATCATATGATCTCTAGAGCAAAGATGATTCCGGTGTGATGACGTGGCTGGTCAACAGTGTTGAACCAAAGATCAGCCAATCTTTGTTTCAACTTCGTGTTGCCAAGGCGATGTGGGAACAACTATCTCACATTTACTCCCATCAGCAAAACCCGAAAAAAGGTTTTTGAAATCTTCAAAAATATGGCAAAGAAGGAATGTTCTATTGATAGCTCTATTAACGACTACGACAACTAGTATCGTGCTTTCTGGGATGAGTTTGACGTTTGGCATCCTCTTTCAGTTGATATTAAAGAGGTTCGACGTCAATGTAATGAATTACAACTCATCCAGTTCCTTGCAAGCTTGCCTCCTGGTATTGTGGATCAGATCATGTCTAGTGATCCTCTTCCCGCTTTGTGTGATGTCTTGAAATGCGTCCAGCGGATGCCATTCGTCACTTCATCACCATCTATAACTCCTGATACGACTGCTCTTGTTGCGCGTCTAGACGATTTTGGATGTGGACTGGGCGCGACCGGGGTCATGGTCATGTCTGAGGTTGTGGACGTGGACGCTTCTCAAATATCTCTGGTCATGGACTACATCCACCTGGCCAACGACACTACAACTTTTGTGGCCATAACAACCATACTGAAGATTGTTGTTGGGTGAAAGCATGGTGAAACACACTAGGTCGACCAAATTTCTACTCAAGGTGCTGACTCTGAAACAAAACCTACCACTTCCTCTACATCAGTCTCTACTAATGGCTCTGCTCGAAGATGGAGAAACTTCTTCAAGAACGCTTAGTTGCTCATAATACACTTGCCCGACCAAATGGAGGTTTAGCTTTCTTAGCTTCCCCTGCTACTTACGGTAAACAACAATGGGTCTCAATTTTGGTGTTGCTTCCCATATTTTTAGGAACTCTACTTTATTCTCTAATATGCACGAAACTTCTTCTAGTCTTTCTGTTATGGTTGTTGATGGTACTAGATCTCCAGTTCTTAGAGTGGCAAACATAAGGACACCGAGAAACCACCTTCTGAAATATGCTCTTTGTGTTCCAAAATTCCCTTTAAGTCTAAATTATATGTCAGTAAAATTGTGAAGCAACTTCGTTGCTCGATCACTTTTGACCTTGATGGTTAAGTTTCAGGATCTCTGCGCGAAGATGAAGATTGGTTCGAGCCATGAGGGACCATATGGATTGTACTATCTTGATACACCGCAGTCTTTGTATACAGCTCTCTTGTCGTCCTTTGTCATCGGGCTAAAATCGCACTATGGTTTCGGACATCCTTCTACTAGAAAATTAAAGCATTTAGTGGTTGCTCCTTCTGTGTGACACCTGGCCCTTTGGCAAGCAGACCCGAACTATTTTTCTTGTGAAAAAGAACATTTCTTTTACTGTTTTGTTTGATTTAGTACATGCGGACATCTGGGGACCATGCTCTGTCACAAGTATAACAAACTTTCACTATTTTATTACTTTTATTGATGATTATTCCCGAGCAACTTGGTTATTCTTGTTGAAAGATTGTGTCTTGAGTGTTGTTCAGACCTTTTTTGCTGAGATTCACACAGTTCTCTAAAACCATCAAAATTCTTAGAAATGATAATGCTCTAGAATTTGTGCAAAAGTTGGTATAAGCAATTGGGCGCTCTCCATCACACTAGTTGTCTGTATAATCCCCAACATAACAGTGTTGCGTTGCTGAGCGAAAGAACCACCATTTACCTGAGGTTGCACGTACTATTATGTTCCACTATAACGTGCCTAAACATGTCCAGTCTGAGGCTGTAGCGACGGGTTATTTTTTGATAAAAAGAATGACCTCGTTTGTTAAAGGCAATCAAGTCTCATATATTGTTGTGTACCCCAATGTACCTCCTTTCTCTAATCCGCCTCACATTTCTGGTAGTACATGCTTTCTTCGGAATCTTCTCTTCAAAACCAAGCTTGATCCCAGATCTACAAAGTGTATTTTCCTAGGCTATTCTAGAATATAGAAAGGTTACAAGTGCTATGAACCATTTAACAAACAATGGTTTCTCAGTGTTGATGTTGTCTTTTTTTAGAATTCTCTATACTACTCAAAGGAAGGCTCTTCTCTTCATATGAATCTTTTGGATGATACTTGGTTTCATGGTCTAACAGAGTCTGAGATATCTAACATTTCTGCCTCAGCAGACAAGCCTCTATAGATGTACCAACGTCATCGCACAAAGACAACTCCCTCTATGGCCCCTCCCTCGCTCGATCCTACATCTTCAGTAGAGCCACACACTACTCAAGTTAATTTTGACTTACACCTATGAATTAGTTTACGAAAAGGTGTTTGATCTTCCACTTTGCATCCCTTCAGTCATTTTTGTTCTACTGATAATCTCGGTACCAGTCTTTCCTGCTTCATTGTTGCTCTTTCTGCAATTTCTGTTCCTAAGACTGCAGCTTAGGCTCTTGAGAATCTGACATGGCATCAGGCCATGGAGACAGAAATTCAAGCGTTAACAACACAACATACTTGGGATCTGGTCGATCCGCCTACTAATTGTTCTCTTGTTGAGTGTTGATCAATATCTAATGTGAAATATCAACCTGATGGCACTGTTGAGCGCCTGAAAGCACGCCTCGTTGCTAAAGGCTACATACAGACATATAGGTTGATTACTTTCAGACTTTCTCTCATGTGGCCTGCCTAAACTCTGTTCGTGTTTTGTTTTTTGTTGTTGTTAATCTACATTGGTTTCTATTTTAGCTTGATGTTAAAAATGCCCTTCTATGTAGCGATTTGCATGAAGAAGTCTATATGGAGCAACCACTTGGGTTTGTTGCTCAGGGGGAATGTTGCGAAGTGTGTGACCATTTTGTGTTTATTAAAAAAAGAGTATGGACTTGTGATTCAGATTGTCTATGTTGATGACATTATATTATCTGGCGGTGATAGAGTTGGCATCAAAGCTACCAAAGAATATTTGGCCAAACATTTTATAACAAAAGATGTCGGGAAACTCTGTTACTTCTCGGGAATTGAAGTCCCAATTCTTCTTTTGGTATATGTTTGTCCCAACAAAAATATGTCCTTGTTTTATTGCAGGAGACTGGCATGTTGGGAGCTAAACCAGTAAGCATTCCACTTGATCTACATACAATTGGGAACATGATTTTCACCTCCTTATCCTGACAATAAACAATATAGACGACTAGTGGGAAAATTGATATACTTAACTATTACTAGAGCTGATATTACTTCTACAGTTGGGATTTAGTAGATATCTGAACCAACCACGACTATGTCACAGGGAAGCAGCGTGTCATATTCTGAAATACTTGAAAGGCTCTCCTAGGAAAGGCTTGTATATAAAAGGCGTGGGCACTGCAATATTATGGGCTACTTTAATTCTGACTTGCAGGAAGTAAGACTGGCAGGAAATCTACTTCTAGATATTGCACTTTTGTTAGGGGTAATCTTGTCACTTGGCATAGCAAAAAACAGATGTTGGTTGCACAGTCAAATACTCAGATAGAATATAGGGCTGTGGCTCATAATAGATGTGAGCTAGTGTGGGTTCAAGGCTTGCTGAAAGAATTTGAAATCTGTAGTTCTAGTCTCATTCCTATGTTCTACGACAACGAGGCTGCCCCATTCATTGCTAGTAACCCAACTTTTCATGAATGTACCAAACACATAGAAGTGGACTACCACTTTGTACGGGAATCAGTAATGGTCGGACGTATCTCCACTCCTTACCTCAGAACTGAAGATCAACTTATTGATAGTCTCACAATATTTTTAGAAAACCACTGCCAAAGACAAGATTCATCACTATGGTTAACAAGCTGGACATGAAAGACATATATGCTCCAGCTTGAGGGGGAGTGTTATCTTATCTATATTTATTGTTTGTGTTGTTCTTGTTTTAAGTTTTATTCCATATCTCTTATTTTGCAGTCTCTCTCAATGTTTTAAAAAGCGTTAAGCGGTAATTGGGCGGACAACACCTTATAACTGGATAAACGGTAAACGGGCGAGTTTTGGAAAAACATGTTTGTTTCTTATATAATTTTATACGAAATTATACATATATGACAAATACTATACTTTTTGGAACTTTTCTATATATCTAAACATTCTACTGAACAATATAAAACACCCCAAAAATTTATAACACAACTATAAAAAAATGGTTATAGCTATAATATAATAAACGATAGACTTGTGACGACTTAAATGTACTCCCAGCCCGAGGCACGTATACATTTAAGGCCTCCAATTTTACATCATGTGTATACATAGCTAAACAATAAACAAGAAACTTATCATAGATACCTTACTAACCTGTATCTAAATTTGCATATCGTCAGTTAGTCATACAGTACAGCAGTACATTCAAACAATGCATGCATTCTAATGTACATAGAATTAATATATGATAGTTTATAATACTTGGATCATATGGTTTATTTAAGTTATAGAAGTATTAGGATCATCCGAGTCAATATGTAATATTGCACTTGACTATATCATCCAAGTAAGTAGTTCTCAACGCTGCATTCAAATTTTTAGGTAATAGTTACAACTGTCAGCAATAGATAAGTATTTCATACACTAGAAGTAAATTAGTCAGGGACAGACTAACAGAAACATAGTCTACTTTAGAACATAGTAATTACAAAAAAGTGACATACAAAAGAAATACAGAACTTGGTGGCCCAGCTGGGCGTTTTTCAAAAAAAGGACTCTAAGCGAGCGATTTTTTTTACTGTTCTAAGTGGCCGGTTAAGCAGAAAAAGCGGGAATTAGTCAGGCGACTTTTGTATATCCAATTAATTGGCGGTTAGACCTTTGTTAAACGGCTGAGGTGCTGCCACTTAAGCGGCCGTTAAGCACGTTTTTCATTTCACTGGTCTTTCTGTTAACCTCTTATATAAAGAGAGGACTGTATCTTTGTTTAATCAAGCAATACAATTACCTTCTTCTCTACACTGGTTATTCTATTAAGATGTGGTAATAAAAAGTATTGTAAAGGTTAAAATCATACTTGACAATCGCCTTGGAACCACCTGCAAATCCGTCCACACTGTTACCAAGCATTCTTATGTACATCAATGAACCAAGTAATCCTGCACCAAAACTAAGATTTGAAAATACCAACGAGCAATCAGAATTTGGCAGTGGTACTAACAAATTAAGCTGTCTTTAAAAGAACGACATCATCAGTTTATCTAAAATCGCATTATAGCAAATTTGACAACATGAGGCAGATTCAAGTATATTTAGAATTATTAATATATTGAACAGATTCATGAACTGTAGCCCACCCAACACGGTTGGAATTAAGATAATGAAGTAATTCAAAAGAACTTGAATACTTCATACATACCATCAACATTTTACCTTTAAAATATTTTACTTAACCAAGAATTCGATATAATTTGAAGAATACTTCACAACCTTTGATCATAATTGTTGATGATGTTTGCCAAAATGCTAGAAGCTATGTCATATGACATTTATAAAGATATACCAATGAGAGCATTGTCTTAGAACTAATAGTGGAAATTATAAGAAAATGAGGGAAGAATCTCAGTTTTTATTTGAATCAAGTTTCAATGTGTTAGAAGCTACAACAGTAACACTTCAGTCAATGAAAATAAATCTGGAATACAGATGAAATACCCACTTCTTAAAAAGACAAACGTCGCCGAAATAAAAAGTTTGAGACCAATCACGTGTTGAAAAATGATAAAGACTTCCATTTGCTTCAGTGGATGGAATTAGAGGGGATGGTATCTAGCATAGTTTTAAAAAGCGGTATGTGTTATGCGTGTGGAGAGGTCACCTTATAGAGTATATGCGGTATGCGGGAGTATATGCGTTTTTGGATTTTTTTTTAATAGATTAATTATATAGAGCATAAAAATATATATATTAAGCATAGAAATTATATATTTCATTTGTAGAACACAAGATTATGTATATTTATAGGTATCCATTCAAATATATATGTACAACATATTTAAATTATCATATATGTGTACACATAAATAGCATTTGTGAAATATGTATGTGTATTGCATGTAGATATATACATATTGACATGTAAATGTATATACAATATATTCATACATGTGGATACGCGTGTATGTAAATGTCGATATATATCATATATGTGTGTCCATATATATCAAAATGCACACATAAAATAGAGTATTACACATTTGAAGATGTTTGTGTATTATATGTAAGTATGCCATTGATGTATTACTAGTTTACTACAATATATATAGATATAGATAGATATTGAAAGGTATGGATACATATACATCTGTACATGTGGGTGTGTGGGTAAATACGTAGTTCAAATTAAAATCGAGACAAATCCAATTGAAAAAAAAGAGTTTGCAGAACTTCTAATGAAAAAATGGCCGCTTATACCCCCTATATGCCCCGCACAGAACCGCATATGTGGCCATGACCGCATACTATGTCGCATATCCATATGTGGTCTGGCAAGTGGGGTGCACCACATATGCGGCCGCATATGCCCCGGACAAAAATGATTTTTGAGCACTACTATCTAGGATTTCTCCCTTTGCCATCACACTTGGCCTTACCTGTGGTTGGCTCTATAAAAAGTCCTCCGCTAACAGAGTTGGACATATAATGAAATACTACAAGTTGGAGGAAGTTGAGGAGATCCAGCTACTACGAGAATGAAAGGTCAGTCATTGTTCAGGTAGGGTAGGTGGCTCATATATGCTCAATTTTCCTCTTTTAGATCGTTGATTATCCCTAATTATGGACGTCAAATCATGCATATTTGCACTCTCTCTTGTCATAAATTATGTGTTCTAAGCTTGATGCATCTTCGCAGTATTTTGTGCATTCAGGATTTAAAGGCAAAGAGCTAGATGAGCGACACAAAAAGTAGTAATCGGACTTCATTGGCATCATATTAGGGTTCTCGACAACAACAACAAAGGGTGGATGGTTGGGAATCATCTCAACAACATCAGATACCAGGAAGACCAAGGAAGATGCCCCAAGTATCCTATTGACTTCCAACCAATCCGTTGAAAGGTTAATGGATCGATTGGAGACCATCAAAAGACCTAAATGCAGCCAGCCAATTCACTATCCAACCAATCAAACGAATGATCATTGCCCAGTAGCTTTGAAGCCATTAATCAATCGATTCCCTTACTTGTCGATCGACTGGATCAAGCAGAGGGAATCCAGAGTCTACCAGTCGATCGACTCGACTAATGAGTCAATTGATTAAATCCTCAAAGCAGAAGCATCCCCTAGGTCAATCAAGCAATTGATGTTTCAATGGATTGATTACCATGTCTTCAAACATCCAGAACATCAAGCCAATCAAAAAGTCTTTAACAAAGTAATGACTTTCCTTCTTGAAATGGCCCCTAAATTAGCCTAAGCGGCAAATCACCTTATTATACATATATATTTACTTACATAAGCTTTATGTACAAATGTTGATTGTTAATATGTGTATTCGAAGTCCCCATGATATACAAATATGAAAGGGGTCTACAAATATATTATTTCTATTATAATGCAATTATGCCCCTAATATGAAATAACAGTCAATGAAATGATTAAAGTAGAAGCCAAATACAAGCTTATCAAGCAGAGAATTTGGAACTCTAATTTAGTGGAATCTTAAAGGAGAAAAAAATTTGAGATTTTATGATAAACTTATCAAGGAGAGAATTTAGATCTTGGAGTCTAATGTTGACTATGTCGCAAAGTATGAGCTCCTGCAAAAAAATGCCAAAGAGGTTTCGGGAGAGTCCAAAGGGTGTAAGCCTCCACAGAAAGAGAGTTGGTGGTGAATGATGAAGTACAGAAGGCTATTAAACTCAAAAGGGAGGTCTATAGGGTAGGAACTTGCCCAAATCTAGAGATAATGCAACTTTCCATATATGCAAACAAGCACAGAAAGATGCTAAGCAGGCAGTTCAAGAGGCAAGGTCCTGATACTTTGATGAGATATATAAGAAGTTGAACTCTAGAGACGGGGAAAAGGGATATAGAAAATGGCTCGTATTAGAGAAAGAAAAGGAAGAGACTTGAGTGAAGTAAAGTGCATCAAGAATGAAGACGGCAAAGGGTTGGTGAATGATGATGACATAAAGATCCAATCGAGAAGTTACACCACAAGCTTTTCAGCATAGATAATGTGAATAATGTAAGAGACTCGAGTCACATGAATGCAAGAGATATCATTTACATACGACGAGTTTCACAATTTGAGGTCAAGAATGCTCTGAAAGGATGATAATCAAAAAAACATGCGGTCCAGATGGCATTCTCATTGGTGTATGGAAGAGTGTAGGGGATGAAGAGCTATGCAGTTCACAATTTTCTTCAACAAGATAATGAAGACAAAAAAGAGGTTGGATGAGTCGAGGAATAGTACTAAGTCTCGATTACAAGAACAAAGGAGATGTTCAGAGTTGCACAGACTCTAGAGATGTCAAGTTGATGAGTCACACTATGAAACTTTATGAGAGGATTATTGAGCAAAGACTAAAATTGATAATACAGATTTCAGACAACCATTTTGGTTTTACACCGGAAAGACCTACAACAAATGTTTTTTTATAAGGAGGCTTGTGGAGAAGTATAGAGAAAATAAAAGAGATCTTCATAAAAAATTATTGATCTGGAAAAGGCCTATGATCGAGTACCCAAGGAAGTGTTATGGGGGGTTTTGCATGAAAAGGGTGTGCCAATCCAATATATTGACCTGAGTAAAGACATATATGATGTCTCAATTGTAAGTGTTAGGACACCTAGAGAAGAGACACCAACTTTTCCTATCACCATTGGGGTGCATCAAGGATCGGTACTCAACCCATATCTATTTGTTCTTGTTATGGATGAGTTGACAAAGCACGTTCAAGATGATATCCCTTGGGGCATGCTATTTATTGATGATGTTGTGTTGATTGATGAAAGAAAAGAAATCTTGAATGATAAAGTTGAACGTTGGAGAAATGCATTTGAATCTAATGCATTTATGATTCGTAGAAGCAAAACCAATTATATTCATTGCAATTTTAGCTAGTCTATAATAGTGAATGGTGGGGTTAAGTTGGACGGAATGGATGTATTGAGATATGTTACTAAAATGGAGGGTGATGTTCAAGATGATGTTTGTCACGGGATCACAGCAGGATGGCTGGAGTGGAGGAGTGCAACTGGAGTAGTATGTGACCAGAAGATCTTTCTCAAATTAAAAATCAAGTTTTATAGAACATCAATACGGCCAGCTATGCTATGCGGGAGTGAATGTTGGGCAGTGAAGAAATAAGGTCTCAATAAGATGAATGTGGCCGAAATGCATATGATAAAATGGATGTGTGGGAAGACAAGAAAAGATTGTTTGGGGAATGACTATATTAGGAACAAAGTGTGGGTAGTGAGCATCGAGAATAAGTTGCATGAGGGTCGTCTAAGATGGTATGGAGACATGCAGCGCAGCGCAGAACGACAAATGCACATATTTGAAGCAAGGTTATTGAGGCAAGGATAGTTAAAAGAAGTAGAGGCAGACCTAAATTAATTTGGGAAGAGTTTATAAAGGTAGATTTTGAATCTTTACGGCTTGATCAAAGTAACACTCATAACAGAGCCGATTGGTAAAGAAAGATCCATGTAGCTGACCCAACATGGTTGGGATTAAGGCTTAGATGATGATGATGAGTTCAATACTAGTTTACAGTACTAGTTCAGATATTTAGGATAGTAGTAGTACTAGTATAATACATAAACAACAATACTATAAACAACCTAATTAAATCAATCATTAGTAACAAAAAATGAGTATTTAAAGTACTCTAGTTCCAGAGGTGTCTGTAATGACCCTGACCTGGGTTATGAGTTAACCCTGTTTGTTTTGGCTAAATAAGTTGCTTAGAACTTTAATATAATCCTCTAAAGAGTTTTATTATCAGTTAACAAACTTATGTTTCAAATTTGGTCATGTTTAAATAATGTTTGAGCAATGTTCTCTTGTTTTAGACCAAAATACAATTTATCCAAGATGAGGGGATATAATGCAATTTTTCACATGTTGAATGTGTCCTAAGTGTTTTAGCATCATAAGAAAGAGAATGATGCTAGGTGGTGGCTTGTGGAAAGCCTAAATTCCAAGTTTGAACTTGTTTGAATAATGCTAGTGACTTGTGTACCAATTTTGGTGCAAGTTGTAATTTACTCGAAATGTAGGGTTGATATGCAAATTTCCACCTCTAGAGTGTCCCTACTCCCTCCTAGTATCATTTAGAGGAGAGAGAAAGGAGGCACCATGTTTGAATCATATTTGAGTAATGGTACTCTTGGTGATAAAAAGACCAAGAAAGTGTTGAATGTGAAACCCTAATTTGAGCTTGTATCGGGTTGTAGAGTCCATATGAGAGTGCCTATCGGCCAAGGAGCCATAGAGGGGATCCCATATCGGTTTGTGGACTCTTAGCCTTGTCCATGACGGGCAAAGCACCTCAAGGAGGTGATCCATGACGAGTTAGATGCTCCTTGCAAAAGTTGTATCGGTTTGCATAATTTGTGAAATAAAAATGAGATATCTTATCAAACAAGATAACTAATGGCCGAAATATCATCTCTAGATTATCCTCAGGTGTTTTGCATGTCAAGATAAATATAAGTGCATGCAAGGATACGTGTCAACCATGCATGGACACGTGGCACCTAGTAGCTTAAAAAGATGACACCTCATATACACACTTTTTCATGAACCTCAAGTATATATACCCTTTCTTTCACCTCTTAGTGAAAATTTTCAAATCCTACCATTTCCTTGCTCTTAGATATTGTGCATATAATCTTGGTATCGTGCATAGGTGAAGTGGTATCGTGCATAGGGCTTGGGTATCGGCCATAGCAAGTGATATCGGCCATAGCATGTTGATATCGGCCATAGCAAGTTGATATCGGCCAAGTGAAGTGATATTGGCCACAAGTGAAGGGGATATCGGCCACAAGTGAGGGCATATCGTGCATGAGTAGTGAGGTATCGTACAAGGTGCTAAGGAGCAAGAAGGAGCTCAAATCTTAACCCTAAGGTAAGGCTATGATCATCTTCAACCTTGGATTGAAGCATGGATCTAGGGTTATGATCTTCCTTTCTTTTCTTCTTCACCAAGTTCTTAACTATGGTGATTCCTTGTATATGAAGGATATAGAGATATGTAGTTTCATGTGTTATTCTGTTCCTTTACTTTGAGTGTCATGTGCTTATTCTCTGTGTCGCCTCGCATCTTTGGTTGTACATGTTTTGTTAAAAACCTTCGCCCTGGTCTCACAAAGTTGGATGCCCGGTCTGTGAAATGTGTCTTTTTGGGATACTCCCGGACTCAGAAAGGCTATCGCTGTTTTGACCCCGATAAGAAACAATGGTTTGTAAGTGCGGATGTGATATTCTTTGAACACATGCCGTTCTACTCTGCTGCTGGGGACCGCCTGACTACTGATATTTTGAATAGCACTCCTCTTCCAGTGGTTGAAGAAATACCTTCTGTTCCTACTTCACAAGAGAAACCTCTACAGGTATACAAGCGAAGACCAAAGCCCCTCACTGCCCCGGCAGAACCAAATCCTGCGTCAGCAGAGGATCCACCACAGGCTGAGGTATTTTCTGATTTGCATCTTCCTATTAGTTTACGAAAAGGGGTTCGTTCATGTACTCAGCATCCTATTAGTCACTTTTGTTCTACTGATCATCTGAGTGACAGTCTTGCATACTTTACATCTGCATTATCTGCTGTGCACATTCCTAAAACTGTTGATGAAGCTCTTCGCCACCCTGCCTGGAGACATGCCATGGAACAAGAAATGCAAGCCCTATATGAACAACACACCTGGGATCTGGTTGATAAACCTTCTTCTTGTCATCCAGTTGGCTGTCGATGGATCTTTACTGTTAAATATGAACCAGATGGCACCATTGCACGCTTGAAAGCTCGATTAGTGGCGAAAGGATATACGCAAACTTATGGCGTTGATTACTTTGAGACGTTTTCTCCAGTCGCCCGTCTTAATTATGTTTGTATTTTGGTTTCTGTTGCTGTCAATAAAGATTGGCCTCTTTATCAACTGGATGTGAAAAATGCTTTCTTATATGGCGACCTTCAGGAGGATGTCTATATGGAGCAACCCCCAGGATTTGTTGCTCAGGGGGAGTCTACTTCTCAAATCTGCAAGCTGCGCAAGGCGATTTATGGGTTAAAACAAAGTCCACGTGCATGGTTCGACAAACTTAGCAAAATCTTAATGTCCTTTGGATTTCGACGGTCGCAGGTTGATCACTCTATTTTCATACACAAAACCACAGCAGGGCTGGTTATTCTTATTGTGTATGTTGATGACATCATCCTATCTGGCAGTGACCCCGCAGGGATACACGCAACCAAGCAATATCTCGCACAACACTTCATTACAAAAGACCTGGGCAAATTGCGTTATTTTCTGGGAATTGAGGTTGCTCGATCCTCTGCAGGTGTTTCTCTCTCTCAGCGCAAATATGTTCTTGACTTATTACAAGAAACAGGAATGTTGGGATGCAAGCCAGCCACCACTCCTCCAGATCCCAATATGGATTGGGACAGTGATTCATCTCCTGCATATGTTGACCGCCATCAGTTCCGAAGAATAGTGGGCAAACTCATTTATCTGACTGTCACCAGAGCTGATTTAGCTACTGCTGTGGGATTTGTTAGCCGCTATCTTGATAAACCAAGGCAATGCCACTGGGATGCTATTATTCATATTCTTCGGTATCTTAAAAGTGCTCCTGGAAAAGGCCTTCTGTATAAGAAACATGGCCACTGTGACCTATCTGGTTTTTCTGATTCAGATTATGCAGGGAGTCGGTCTGACAGGAAATCCACTTTTGGATACTGCACATTTGTGGGCGGCAATCTAGTTACCTGGCGCAGTAAAAAACAAACTGTTGTGGCAAGATCAAGCGCTGAGGCAGAATATAGAGCAATGGCTCATACTACTTGCGAGCTGCTATGGGTTCATAGTCTTCTGAAGGAGTTTGACATATCTCTGCCTAGCCCTATGCCCATGTTCTGTGACAATAAGGCGGCCATTTTCATTGCGAGCAACCCAACCTTCCATGAAAGAACCAAGCGCATTGAGGTCGACTGCCACTTTGTTCGGGAAAAGGTTCTTTCAGGTCAGATCTACACTCCATATATCAGTACAGAACAGCAGCTTGCGGATATCTTCACCAAAGTGCTACCCAAGACTCGCTTTCAGAATCTGAGTTCCAAGCTGGGCTTCGTCGATATCTTCGCTCCAGCTTGAGGGGGAGTATAGAGATATGTAGTTTCATGTGTTTTTCTGTTCCTTTACTTTGAGTGTCATGTGCTTAGCATGTGCCTCACTTACTCCTTTTCTTATGTTGTTAAGTCCCATATGGGTAGCGCTTAGTTTAGTCTCTTGTTATGTTTGCTATATAAGAGACTTATAGAGATATGTAGTTTCATGTGTTTTTCTGTTCCTTTACTTTGAGTGTCATGTGCTTAGCATGTGCCTCACTTACTCCTTTTCTTATGTTGTTTAGTCCCATATGGGTAGCGCTTAGTTTAGTCTCTTGTTATGTTTGCTATATAAGAGACTCCTATGTAATCAGTTTTACTCATCCAATAAACAACATTTCTCCTTTCTACAAAGGAGTTGTGAACGAGCCTTGGACTTTTGATAAGTCATCTTCAACCTTAGGAACTTGAAGCTTTGGAGCTTGGAGCTTTGAAGTTGTTCTTGAGGCGAGTTATATAACTTGAACTCAATTATGTTATTATTTACCATCAATCTTTCCTTAAATGATTTACTTTCAATTCGAAAATTCTTGCATAATTAATGAACCCATGAGTTCTAGTAGTAACCTAGGACTTTTGTCCATGAACTAGAACAGTAAGAACAAGAGTTTAGAGGTTGATGATGATGACATCATCATGGTGCAACCCGATATAGGGTTGAAGCACCTCTAACCCGATATGGTGTTGAAGGATACACCTCTTGTCCGATATGATGTTGAAACCCTAGATAGTGATGGTTATACACCTCTAGAACGATATGGTGATGAGCATAAACCTTATGCACGATATGGTGACACACACATACACCTCAAGGTTGATATGGTGAGCACACATACACCTCTTACCCGATATGGTGTTGAAACCCTAGATGGTGATATGGTAACCCGATATGATGATATGAACACAACCACTAGCACGATATGGTGATCAATTTATACCTCATGGACGATATGAGTGAAACATACACACACCTTGTGCACAATATGGGGTTAAGCACACACCTTATACCCGATATGGTGTTGAGTATATACCCTAACCCAATATGATGTTGAAACTCAACATGGTGTTGTGAAACCCGATATGCAAACCCCTAAGGTTGAGTAATCCAATATGAATGCACGATATGGTGATGAGGATACACCTCTATACCCGATATGGGAGCATACCTTCACCTCTATACTCGATATGGAGGAAGCACCTCAATCCAATACACTTGATTAAGTAATACATGTAGTATGCCATGTCAAATGATACTTTAAGACATGAAGGGTTTAATGCATTTTGATAAATATGGGCCAATGTACCTTGAGAGAAGGATTGAGCCAACCTAATGGAGTATGATGTAATCAATATCCTAGTGAGGATGAAAGAGAAACATATACTTGTTTAATACTCATGTAATGAGTATACATTAATACTCCTAATATGTGTGGAGTCTGAATTAGGGTTGTGATTCTTGATGAATGTACTTGAAAACCCTAGTTGGCTTAAAAAGGGAAACCTTAACCCTAATGAAGGGTGATGATATGATTTGAAACTACAATTGGTTAATAAAGGGAAACCCTAATCATATTGAAACCATGTTGGTAGCATGTAATAATGAGCATAGCTAATCATGAGCTATGATGTTTCATATTATACCGATTATCTAGGTCTTATGACCTAGAGATAGTTGTTGCCTAGTGAGGGGTGACAAGATGTTTAATGGGCCTTGTGAGCCATGTGAATAGTTGTTGCCTAGTGAGAAGTGACAAGATGTTTAATGGGCCTTGTGAGCCATGTGAATAGTTGTTGCCTAGTGAGAGGTGACAAGATGTTTAATGGGCCTTATGAGCCATGTGAATAGTTGTTGCCTAGTGAGAGGTGACAAGATGTTTAATGGGCCTTGTGAGCCATGTGAATAGTTGTTGCCTAGTGAGAGGTGACAAGATGTATAATGGGCCTTGTGAGCCATATGAATAGTTGTTGTCTAGTGAGAGGTGACAAGATGTTTATAAAGGTCTCATGTAAGAAATGGTAATAAACTAGGGGAAATGGAAACCCAGTAATATCATAATAATAATAAATGGTTATAATAATAATGAAATCTTGATTATACATGCTTTATGCTTATAGCCAAATAAGGGCTATAGTGTTTTGAATATGCTTAAATGAGATAAGAGGAATACTAGTATTACATAAAGAATGTGAATAGGTATGATGGCTTGCCCAAGATAAAATGCCTAGTAAAGGTGATGTGGTATTCAATGATGAATTTAAGGGATTGATATCCCATAATGAAAGTGAAAGGGAAACATAAAGGTATCCCAACTATTGTGGGATCCTTAGCAATATGGATGTGATATCAGGATTGGTACAATCCAATACCTGGCTGAACTCTATGATTTCAGGATTGGTACAATCCAATACCTGGTTGTGATCTCAGGGTTGGTACAATCCAATACCTGGTTGAACTCTATGATTTCATGATTGGTACAAACCAATACCTGGCTGAACTCTATGATCTCAGGATTGGTACAAACCAATACTTGGTGTACTCTATCAGGATTGGCATAGTCCAATACCTGGTTGTGACCTTAGGATTGGTATAATCCAATACCTGACTGAACTCTATCAGGATTCGGCATAGTCCAACACCTGGTTGTGATCTCAAGATTGGTATAATCCAATACCTGGCTGAACTCTATCAGGATTTGGCATATCCAATACCTGGCTGTGATCTCAGGATTGGTATAATCCAATACCTGGCTGAACTCTATCAGGATTGGCATAGTTCAATACCTGGATGTGATCTCAGGATTGGTATAATCCAATACCTGGTTGAATTCCATCAGGATTGGCATAGTCCAATACCTGGCTGTGATCTCAGGATTGGTATAATCCAATACCTGGTTGAACTCTATCAGGATTGGCATAGTCCAATACCTGGCTGTGATCTCAGGATTGGTATAATCCAATACCTAGCTGAACTCTATCAGGATTGACATAGTCCAATACCTAGTTGTGATCTCAGGATTGATATAATCCAATACCTGGTTGAACAATATCAGGATTGGCATAGTCCAATACCTGGTTGTGATCTCAGGATTGGCATGATCCAATACCTGGCGGAATCTATCAGGATTGGTACAATCCAATACCTGGTTGAACTCTTACAAGATCGTTATAATCCAATATCTGATTAGCAAATTGGCTGAGGCCAACGGTTAGAAATGAGAATGATTCATGGATATCATAACATGATAATATTATCACAGGATAAGCTTGAGATGTTGGCATAATATAATGGATAAATGATACACATGTTCTTCTTATTCCTTATGAAATGAATAGATGATTTATTACTCTATCATAGACAGTTACAATGTTTTAAAAGATGAGAAATATTCTAATTTGCTTATCCACAGTGATTAACCTTGCCTATTAATATAGAAGAACCTTTGCTCAGTTTTATACTGCTTAACTGTGATAATAACATTGTTGGCGGAGAGTTATATCTCTCGCTGGGACAATTGTCTCACCTCGTGGGATCCACATTTTTTTAGGTGGACGTGCACGAGGGGGTAAAGGTCGTACTGCAAAGGGAGAACAACAGTAGCAGGGACAGCAGTAACATGTCAGGTTGAGTGTATTGTTTGTCGTGTCTTGTAGATAGAAGTCATATGTGTCGTCTCTGTACTCTCAGGTCCTTGGATTTAGTACGTAATGGTTTTATGAACAATCTGAGGTTTTAGCTTGTATGCCTCGAGGTTTTATGTTGCTTTAGTATATGTTTTGACAAAGCAACTGTTATATGTTATCCTCGAGATGAGATGGTACAGTGTATGTACAATGTGAACCATGATGTATATAAAGTTTTGGTTCTTTCATTAAGAGTTTTCCAGGAAATGGATCTCTTTGCAAAATGGTTTTAATTTTTAGTGATTTTGTTAATCCGCTGCTTATGATTATCCGCATAATTAGTAACGATTTGGCTGTCGGTTTGGTGGCGGTCGTTACAGTGTCTAGATTACCTACTTGTGCCTAATATTTGCATGGCTTGTGCGGTTGTGACTAATGTTTGGGAAGGAGCAGCATGACGCAAACCCTACTGGTTATGGTAATTCAAAGGGATTCTACCCGTTAAAAGGTTGGACTGGTGGGTTGACCAACTGTGGTTAGTTTTTTGGCTATATGCATGTATGGAGGTTGACTGGACTGTCTGACTGGTCGGTCCAAACCAATTTTGAAAACACTGCTAGGAGCCTACGACCCAAAAAAAGAGATATGAACATTCATGAATAGACCTAAACACCCATAAATAAATGAATCAAGGTGCATAATGTCATGTTATAAGCCAAGGAGCACCCCTGTGGGGCGTCTTGACGTCTAGGTGGTTACTAGGTGTGTCTGGACATGAATCTTAACAAACATGGACTCCCATGATTCTTTATTCATTTAAAAAAATTCTCAACAAGATGAATGTGGTTGAAATGCATATGTTGAGATGGATGTGTGGGAAAAAAAAAGATTGCTTGAGAAATGACTATATCAGGAATAAAGTGGGGGTGACGAGCATTGAGGACAAGTTGCGTGAAGGTTGACTTGGATGGTTGGACATGTGCAACGTAAACCGACTAATGCGCCTATATGAAGCAATATTGTTGAGTCAAGCACAATCAATAGAAGTAGAGGAAGGCCTAAATTAACATGGGAAGAGCTTATAAAGAGAGATTTTGAATCTTTACATCTTGAGCATAATATCACCCATGATAGAGCCAAGGAATGAGGTATTCGATTTCGATGTCGTTTCGACAGCATGGAAACCGATTTTTTTTTTTGAAATTTTGACAAAAAGTTCGATAGATGCAACTGTGCCCATTTTGACGCCAAAATGAACGAATTAATTTATGAAATTTTACAGGCGTGATCTCTACATCTAAAAGCATCATTTTATGCAATAAAATCTTGTAGGGGTAGGTTGGGGGGTGGTCCTTCATGTGGGAGGTAAGGGCATTGCCATGTTTCTTGAGGATTTCGATGAAGGGTTTCGATGAGAAAATGAAGGAATTAAGTTATGCAATTTTGCAAGAATGAGCTATATACATGCATGTACTAATTTGTGTTATAATATCAAATATTGGATATGCAGGGCATCCCCACACATTTTACTTGGGTTGATAGTTTGTTGTTGATATTGACTCAATAGTCTATCATTTCGTTGGTCCCAACTCCCAAGAACACTAGTGCAATGTTTCCAAGCTAAGTCACTATTTGTTGGTGTGGTTGGCTTCCTAGCACCTTCATTGTCTAATAAACCACCAGTAGGATACATGTCGTCTACATTGCAAAAACTAAAAAAGCATGCATTGCATAAGTATTTAATAATTTGAATAGCAAATATTAGGCAAATGCAATAAAATACGATATATTATAAGTATATACTATGTATAAGTACTAAATGGTGAAATAACTCCAATCGCCCTTTGCTCCTCTTCAAAAAACAACAATAACAACAACGATTGTAATTATCGAAATTCTCATCGAAATTTGCCAAAATTTGGCGAAATTCATTGAAATCATCGAAATTTGGTGAAACTCATCGAAATCACTGAAATCGACACAGTCGCACGTTTCGGTACCAGATCCCAACGAAATCGAAATTTTTGGGAACTTTCGCCAATTTTGCCGAAACCTCATTCCTTGGATAGAGCTTAATGGAAACAAAAGATCCATGTAGTCGACCCAACATGGTTGAGACTGAGGCTTAGAGTTGATGATGATGATGATGACACACATGATTTTGCTTGGCCACCTTTTTACATACTTAGCGCAATTGATATACATAAGTTCATATCTAGAACGCAACTCGAAAGTAGCATTTTCATATCACAATTGTCAGAATAATCTTGTCGATGATTTTACAAATTTGGATAGATCTGGGTGGGTTTAAGTTGTTGGAATCACCACAAGAGTAGCCACTGGAATAAATTTGATGCACAATTGTCTAAAAAAGAAGGCAATATCAATTTAGGATTTTTTTTCTTTATAAGCATGATGTTCTAAGTGAAAAGAGCTAGAGGCGGGTGTCATGTATTTGTTGTTGTAAACTGATATCATATAGTTGTGTAATAATTGACTCTACCTTGAAATCAAACCTTCTTGATTGATTAATGACTAATTTGTTAGTTATTTTAATTGTTATAAATTATGTCGCATGGATCGCATTACTCATAGTGTAAGTGAAGTACAAGAGATATCTTCCTAATGACAATAAGGTAGATGAAATGGAGGAGTGCAACAAGAATATCAAGGTCAAAAAATTCGCTTACATTGAAAGGTGAGTTTTACATAACAATTATATTTGAGTCTGCAAAACGGTTATATGCCCAACTTTGTACGGTATTGGATATTAGATTGCTAAGAAATAAGGTATTCGCAAGATGATTGAGGCAGAAATGAAATTACAGAGCTAAATGTGTAGGAAGACAAGGAAATATCCTATTGGAAATGACGATATAAGAAATAAAGGTAGAGGCATCAAGTATAAAGGACAAACTACAAGTGGACCATTATAAAGGATTCACAACATGTAGGGAAATACGGCGATAGAATAGACAGCGGAAACAAAAAAATTACTGTCATATTCCCTATTAAACCAGCAGATTGTGTCAATAACACAAGGAGCAAGTCCAGCGACATCTCCTCGTCGTAGTCGTGCAGTTGTCTTCTAGTTGCACTTGTATACAGCTCCACCATGGACAACAGACTCGAACGGCGTCTGCAGCAGCTCCTAATCTCACCACAAGCTGTTGGCTGACACTGTCCTCCTAGCAACGGGCAAAGGCCACCTCGCCTCTATGGAAGTCCACACGGACTGCCTAGAGCTCATGTCGTCCTACTAGAACGGAGAGGAAAGAGTTGTCCCTCCCGTTGGTGTACTAGTCACCAATTTGTTCTTCGACAATTGTTCTCAATCTTTCTCTCCCTCACTGTCCCTCCCTAATCGGGTAGAACTTATTTGTGCTCTCTCGATTACCACAACCAGAGAGGACAATAATTGTCAAAGCAACTGATTCTCAATTGTGTGTGTTGGGAAGCCCCCAGTACCGTTCTATTTATAGGAGGGGTTAGGGTTTGGGTTCCCAGTCTGTGCGGGAGTAGAAGGGACTGCAATTTTCATGAATCAATTGCCTTACGACATGTGAACCGGTCGGCTGGCAAAGTGAGTCGATCGGTTCACTCAGTGAGTCAATCGTTTCACAGGTTTCCCAATTGCATTTGAATTGACAATTCGTTTCCAATTAATATCCAACATTAATTCCTTGTACCAATCAAATTGAAGAAGTGAAACGATCAACTATTCTCATGAATCGGGAAAACCACCAGAAGCTTCAGTTGACACGACCGAGTCGATCAGTTCTCCTGCCGTCTCACCAACCTAATCTGATCGGTTCATCGAGTGAGTCGATCGGTTGGTCCCGACTCATGCAAAATTCAACCAATTCAATTTCCAATCAATTTGACACCCTAACCAGTCAGTCCACACTTGAACTTGATGGTTTTGAGTCCAATCAGTTAATTGGTTGTTTAATTGAATACCCAAACATCTTTAGTAATCAACTTAAACATCATCCACGGATAAACTCCTCTTTTAGGTGAACTCTTATGTGTGTGACCCTATAGGTCCCATATCACGCTGGCAGTGAATGTCCATAATTGGTTTATGACATCACAAGCAAAGAGTGGTGCCTACTCACATATCCGTGCTACTCAAGTGAATGAAAAGTTGGAGAACGACTTCAACCTACAATCTGTGTATGGTATTACAATGTTTGTATAGTTCCTTTGTCACTGATATCCAGATTGAACTCAAGGCATGGACTAGTCATCCTTTTCAACATTCAATCTTGTTTCTTGAACCAAAGCAGACTACCTGAGATATATATAAGCTCAGTATCACATATTGACTCACATGTACATGGTCGTGCATTTCTCAGTCTCACTTATCAAGAGGCCTAGGATATCATACTCCAATAGGAGGGACAAATGTCATCTACATCGCTCATAGTCCCCATGTGTCACAATCACTCAATCATCACCGTTATGGCAACCCTTATTCAGGATTACGTTTGATGATGTCAAAGCATACCGAACATGTGATGAGTGTAGTGACATTCAGGTCTAAGAATCACAATCACCACCAACACTATGAGAGCTAACTATGACTACCGTTGTAATGGTTTTGATGTGTTACTCTCATAGTGGGTCTGTCTGATACTCTGTTCTCTAACAAGTATTTATGTGCTTGGTTTGATATACCATATCATGACTAATGAGATTTTGTCATCAACCAACACACACTCTAGTTTTATTGTTGTCTATCAGCACAATAACATCCGACTAGGGACATAACAAGAGTATATGAACTCTTCACATACATATGATCTCATTGTCTAGGTCATAAACCTGAAGACATATGTCATTAAGTATTATCATTCATTCTTTAGACATTTATTGTGTTACTTCATTATCTCATAACTGAATAAAACAGAATAAATTGGAAGTGTGCCTTTATTTATCAATCAAATCATTCAAATATTATGCCATTACAATCATCATATGATTAGTTCTCTAGGCATACATACCAACAAACTCCTACTTGCACTTAGAGTCAATCACCCACGAATCTTTTTCCGAGTGACCTAACATGACCATCATGTTTCCGCATCGGAAGTGTCTTTGTCAAGGGGTCAGCAACATTGTTCTCGATTGGTACTCTGCAAATTTTTACATCTCCTCATTGTACAATCTCTCGTATGAGGTGGAACCACCTTCGTATATGCTTGGAACGCTGATGCGATCTAGGTTCCTTAGCTTGTGCAATAACTTCATTGTTCACAATATAGCTCAATTGTGCCGTTGATACTTGGAACGATCCCAAGTTCAAAGATGGAACTTCTTGATCCATACAGCATCCTTTATTGCATTAGATGCAGCAATATACTTGGCCTCTATTGTAGAATCGGCCAATTGTCTCTTGCTTGGAACTCTTCCAGCTCACAGCTATGTTGTTTAGGTAGAACATGAATCCTGATTTTGAGGGCAAATGGATCGATTCATTACTTGTAAGCCATACGGCATCTACAATTGGAGTCAAAAATACAGCAAGAGCAAACAAAGATCAAGTTAACATCACTGCAACTCATATCGGAACGAGAATAGAATGCTTCCGTATTGATTCTTCTTCCTTGATGTTGTCTTAAGCAGCTTTCCATGAAGAATTCCTTCGACTTGAGCGTGTAGTAGTGATAGAGAGCCTGGATCTGTGCGGTGCTCCGATGAATCATCATCTCAAATGAAGCCATATAACCAAGTAACAAATCAAGCCACAGCAACATGGAGGCACAAGCAAACAAACGCTGACAAGCAGCGAGCAAACCTTTATTAAAAAGGACTGACAAAACGCCACCCCGGCGTAGTAACACCAGCAAAATCACTGCCTTAACCTAAGAACTCAAAACCTGCAAAGAAAACGAGAACACAGAAAGAGGGAAAGGGGCTCGAAGCCAGCAGAACTGTCGATCAGCAAGCCACCAGCACTACTTCAGATCCAAAGACCCGGGAAGAGGTTGCAGCTGCAGCACAGCCGTCCTAAACCCCTCCGTATGTGAAACCCGCCCAGACCAGGGTAGGCGCTCCGCACAGACGATCCGGGCAAGAGGAGAAGAAGAAGACGCTGGGAGCCTCCGGCCGGAAGCAGCTCGCAGGAATCGAGCCGAGGAGCAGACCCAGGGGGAGAGGGGTTGCGGCCGACCGCCGCCGAGGCCCCCTCCCCCGAGTCCGTAGCCGCACAACGCCTCGCCCTAGATCGCGCTCTCAGTCGCCAGAGCCGCTGCGCCACTCTTGTAACATGAATCCTGATTATGATATGTAATCATCTTTATCAGTGTGGAAGCTTGCATCGGTGTAACCCTTTATCACCAACTCTTCCTCTCCGCCGTTTACCAAGAACTAATCATTAGTCCTTCTCAAGTACTTGAGGATGTTCTTAACGGCTGACCAGTGAGCATCACCTGGATCTGACTCATATATGCTCGTCATGCATAAAGCATACGAGACATCGGAACGGGTACACAACATTGCATACATGATTGATCCAATCGTTGATGCATATGGAATCAAACTCATGTCTTCCCTTTCTTCACAAGAACTGGGACATTGAGCTTTAAAGATGGTAACTCCATGACGCATGGGTAGGTTTCCTCTCTTTGAGCTCTCAATGTTGAACTTCTTCAACACTTTGTCAATGTATGTGCCAAGACTTAGTCCAAGAATTCTTCTAAATCTATCTTTTAGATCTTAATCCCCAAGATGTAGGATGTTTCTCCCAAGTCTTTCATAGAAAAATGTATTTCCCAGCCATGTATTTACCTTTTGTAAAGTGGGGATGTCATTCTCCATCAACAGTTGGTCATCTACATACAATATGAGGAATGTTACTATACTCCCACTAACCTTCTTGTATACACAAGGTTCATCTTCATTTTGAACAAAGCCAAACTCTTTGATTGTCTCATCAAAACGAGGATTCCAACTCTGGGATGCTTGTAAAATCTATAGATTGACCTTTGTAGTTTACAGACTTTATTTGCATCCTTTAGATTTATAAAACCCTCAGATTGTGTCATGTACACGTCCTCAAGAAGATTCTCATTAACAAATATGATATTAACACCCATCTGCCAAATCTCATAGTCATAATAAACTGTAATAGCAAGCATGATCCTGATGGACTTAACCGTGACCATTGGAGAAAAGGTTTCGTCATAGTCAACACCTTGAACTTGTCTGAACCCCTTTGCAACCAATCTTCCCTTATAGGTTTGTACTTTACCATCCATGTTGGTCTTCTTCTTGAAGACACACTTGCACCCTATGGGTTTTACCCCTTCAAGTGGATCCACCAAGGTCCATACCTTGTTGATATACATGGATTTCATCTCAAATCTCATGGCCTCAAGCCATTTTTCAAACTTTGCTCTCTCAATAGCTTCTAGATAGGTTGTTGACTCATCATTTATATGACCTACTCACCGCCTTCCTGAGTCACAAGATATCCAAATCTCTCAAGTTCAAGGTGTGTCCTATTAGATCTACGAGGTACATGTGTTACTTGAAGAATTTGAGATTCCACAACACTTTGTGATTCTCTTTGTTCCTCTTGTACATCTACTGGTCCAGTTTTCTTGTTGGTCTCGAACCTCTTCGAGTTCTATTTTTCTCCAACTGTTTCCTTTGGAAATAAATTCCTTTTCTAGAAATACAACATTTTTGGCAACGACTATTTTGTTGTCAGTTGGGTGATATAAGTAGTATCCCCTAGTTTCCTTGGGATATCCAACAAAATTACATTTATCTGATTTGGGTCCAAACTTTTAAAAAAATATTATCCTAGTATAGGCTTCACACCCTCAAATCCTCACTAAAAGACATAGTGGGACATTTCTCATACCATATCTCATATGGTGTCTTTTGAACTGATTTAGATGGTACACGGTTAAGTGTAAACGTTGCGGTTTGAAAAGCATGTCCCAGAAAGAAGTCGAGAGATCAATAAAACTCATCATTGATCGCACCATATCCGGTAGTATACGCTTCCTTATTTCTGATACACCATTATGTTGTGGTGTCGCTGGTGGAGTCCATTGTGATACAATACCAAGGGCTCGCAGAAGGTCCTCAAACTCTTGGCTTAAGTATTCTCCACCTCGATCAGAACGAAGTGCCTTAATACTTTTGTCAAGCTGGTTTTGTACTTTATTCATAACCTCCTTAAACTTTTCAAGAGTTTATGACTTATGTTTCATCAAGTAAACATAACCATACCTACTGAAATCATCCGTGAAGGTAATGAAGTTCTAATAACCATCTCTGGCATTTGTTTTAAAAGGTCCACATACATTAGTATGTATGAGTCCTAATAGATCACTACTCCTCTGACTGCTACCAATGAAGGGAGCCTTTGTCATCTTGCCCAACAAATAAGATTCACATGTCTCTATTGATTCAAAATCGAAAGAGTCCAGATAACTATCTTTATGGAGTCTGGAGATGCGTTTCTCATTTATGTGCCCTAGACGACTATGCCAAGGGTATGTTTGGTTTGATCATTGAGTTTTTGTCTTTTAGTATTTACGTTATATACAGTTGTCTCTAGATCTACCAAGTATTAACCATAAGATATTGGGGCACTGCCAATAAAGCCCATCTTTACTAATAGAACATCTTCCATTCTTTATAAAAAATTTGAATCCTTTCTTGTCCAAATAAGATACAGAATTGATGTTTGTATTCATGGCAGGTAAGTAATAGCAGTTCTCTAACTCTATTACAAGCCCACTAGGTAGAGCTAACTCATAATTCCAACTGCGCTGGCAGCAACTCTTGCTCCATTAGTAACGCGCAGTTCAACCTCACCTTTCGGTAAAGGTCTACTTCCTTTTAAATCATTTATATTTGAACAAATGTGTGATCCACATCCGGCATCTAATACCCAAGACAAAGAAGTGGTGAAGTTAATCTCAATTATGTATATACCTGAAGTAGATATCTCTATCCCCTGCTTCATCTTCCTTGGTTTCCTTATCCCTCTCTTTATTTTGAGTGCAGAAGACTTGGAATTTAGCTTAACACTTCTTGGCATTGCCTTTGTCCTTGGACTCTATTCTGTTGATCTCTATCATGGATTTATCCTTCTTCTTTTGTGCTTCGACATATACCATCATGTCAAGCAACTCAGACAGCGGTCTAGCCATGTTACTCAAGTTGTAACACTTGATAAAATGATTATATGATTTTAGCAATGATTGAAAAATCATATATGTAGCCAACTCTTGAACTAAAGAAAATCCCAGTCTCTCTAGACACTCTGCATGCTCAATCATATTGAGCACATGAGGCTCTACTGGATCTCCCTTTGTCAGTTTGCACTCAAATAGTGCCTTAGAGACATTATACCTTTCTTGCTTATCATGTTGCTTATGCAACTCATAGATCATACAGCCCCAGCACAAGGTTTTTTATGTCTACAAGATCATTGACATGCTTCAAGTAAGCATCCAACTCAGACAAATATGGAGTGGATTTTACTGGCACTGGTGTTTCAGGATTATGCAGAACATTTCTCAAGGTCCTGAACCAGATATGGAAATAAATCTCATTTAGTTTGTCCGATCACAATGATTGAGTCTTTTCTGTTTGATTCTACAAAAGAAAACTTTACATTTTGTCAAAAACCCTTTTGATTTTATTTTATTTGATTTGAATAGTTTTGACTATTTGATTGAGGCCTTTAATTAATTATTGTTCCCACTATTTTATTCAAATTGATAGTCCTCACATATCAATTCGGAAGATTGCAGCGTACAACCTCCTAGTGGGTCAAGATCATAATCTCATCAAATTATGAACCAACTAGGGCTATCACCCACAACTTGATTCTATCAGATAGGTAACTTTTGCCAATTGCATCATATGCAACTCTTGATAGATGATATGCACAACTCTTTTGTCATTGAACATTTGTACGCTTCTAAGTGTTTACCAATTAAGGTCACCTAGTTCAGCTTGACATATAAGCCAACACGATAGACTATGCACCCTGCTAAGGCAGACCCACATATCTACCATCACACTTTCACGAGATAGACGGCGCACCACGCTAGGGCGTGCCCACGCTTGGTCGATCAAGTTTTTCATGTGTTGCTAATGGAAAGCATCTAAGATTTAATATTTAATTCAGGGGGTTTGTATTTATAAATATATATATTTTATCCAATCACTACATATATAGTACGTATCATACACATTTTATATCCCACAACGAAAACATGCAATAAACAAAAAGTGATTGTTATGACCATCCTAATGTAATTCCTTGGAGCCACAAGGAATTACCACAACCTAGGGTCTATATCACAAGCAGAAACATGTTCTTAATGAAGATATGTGCTTCCCAATCTAGGTTGATCGGTTCAACCTTTGAACCGATCGGCTCGCCTCCTGACCATTGGTCGTCTCTCCGATCCACCATCCTCTATGTCCTTCAGTTGATCGGATAGGCCTCCAATCCATCGTCTTTCTTGGTCCTCTATTTTTTGGATTCGTCTTCTTCATAGCAACAAGAATTTAAACTATCCTACTATTACATGATTATAGAGAAACCTCGAGTTACATTCGACGGGAGCAAAGGTAGGAGAGAATAATACTTTTACAATTGGAAGATAAGGAAGAGGCTCGATATGCAAACCGAGATGAAACAGGAATAATTGTCTATAACCATGCTACACATCCATCATCAAAACTCACTTTTAGCTAGACGCATGTAAATTGTGTATATATATATATATATATATTAGTTTGGGATTAAGTGTGGTATTTGATTGGACAAAATTTATTCGCATCGCATGCAACAAATAAACGATAAAAACCAAAAATCTGATCGTATCGATTATCTCAAAATATAGTAGACTAACGTTGGCTCTGATACAATTCTAGGGAAATATGGCGACAGAATAAGCAGTGGAAATAAAAAATTTACTGTTATATTCCTCATTAAACCAGCAGATCGCGTCAATAACTATATAATGGAAATGATGGTTCGAGGATATACCTGGTCCTGGAGCAAGTCCAACGACATCTCCTCGTCATTGTAATCGTGTAGCTATCTTCTAGTTGCACGGGGACTCGTCTGCAGCTCCACCACAAACAACAAACTCGAACGGCGTCTGCAGCAGCTCCACCACAAACAACAAACTCGAACGGCGTCTGCAGCAGCGCTGACGTTGTCCTCCTAGCAACGGGTAAAGGTCACCTGGCCTCTATGGAAGTCCACACAAACCGCCTAGAACTCCTGTCGTCCTACTAGAATGAATAGGAAGGAGTTGTCCCTCCCGTTGGTGTATTGGTCACCAACTAGTTCTTCGACAATTGTTCTTAGTCTTTCTCTCCCTCGTTGTCTCTTCCTAGTCGGGTAGAACTTGTTTGGGCTCTCTCGGTTACCACAACCAGAGAGGATAACAATTGTCAGAGCAACTGATTGTCAATTTTGTGTTGGGAAGCCCTTAGTGACCCTTTATTTATAGGAGGGGTTACGGTCTGGGTTCCCAGTCTGTACGGGAGTAGAAGAGACCAGAATTTCCATGAATCAATTGCCCTGCAACAGGTGAACCGGTCGGTTCACTGGTGAAACGGTCAGGTGGCACAGTGAACCGATCGGTCCACTCAATGAGTCGATCGTTTCACATATTTCCCAATCGCAATTCGAATTGACAATTCGTTTCCAATTAATGTCCAAGATTAATTCCTTTTACCAATCAAATTGAACAAGTGAAATGATCAACTATTCTCATGAATCAGAAAAATCACCAGAAGTTTCGGTTGGCATGACTGAGCCGATTGGTTCACCGAGTGAGCCGGTCGGCTCACTGGGTGAACCGGTCGTCTCACCAACCTGAGCTGATCGGTTCACCGAGTGAGTCGATCGGTTCACCAAGTGAGTCGATCGGTTCACCAAGTGACCCGATCGGTTGGTGTCCTGACTCATGCAGAATTCAGCCAATTCAATTTCCAATCAAACTGACACCCTAACCAGTCAGTCCAACACTTGAACTTGATAGTTCTGAGTCCAGTCAGTTAATTGGTTGTTTAATTGAATACCTAAACATCTTTCGTAATCAACTCATACATTATCTATGGATAAACTCCTCTTCTAGGTGAATTCCTATGTGTGTGTCCCTATAGGTCCCATATTACGTTGGCAGTGAATGTCCATAATTGATTTATGCCATCACAAGCAAAGAGTGGTGCCTAGCCACATATCAGTGCTACTCAAGTGAATGGAAAGTTGGAGAACAACTTCAATCTACAATCTGTGTATGGTGTTATAGTGTTTGTATAGTTCCTTCATCATTGATATCCAGATTGAACTCAAGGCATGGAGTAGTCATCCTCTTCAACATTCAATATTTTTCTTAAACTAGAGCAGACTGTCTGAGATATATGTAAGCTCAATATCACATATTGACTCACATGTACATGACCATGTATTTCTCAGTCTCACTTATCAAGAGGCCTAGGATATCATCCTCCAATAGGAGAGACAAATCTCATCTACATCACTGACAGTCAGTTCCCATATGTCACTATCGCCCAATCATCACCGTTATGGCAACCCTTATTCAGGATTACAATTGACGATGTCAAAGCATACCGTATGACAAGTGATGAGTGTAGTGACTTCAGGTCTAAGAACCACAATCACCGTCAACACTATAAGAGCTAACTATAACTACTACTGCAATGGTTTCCATGCGTTATTCTCATGGTGGGTCGATCTGATACTTTGTTCTCTAATAAGTATCTATGTGCTTGGTTTGATATATCATATCATGACTAATGAGATTATGTCATCAACCAACACACATTCTAGTCTTATGTATTATTGTTGTCTATCAGCCTTCCACAATAACATCCGACTAAGGACATAACAAGAATATATGAACTCTTCACATAAATATGATCTCATTTTCCAGGTCCTAAATCTGAAGACATATGTCATTGAGTATCATTTATCCTTTAGAGTTTAGACATTTATTATGTTACTTCATTATCTCATAACTGAATAAAACAGAATAACTTGAAAGCTTGTCTTTATTTATCAATCAAATCATTTACATATTATGTCATAACAATCATCATATGATTGGTTCTCTGGGCATACATACCAACACAACCTAGGTTGACAAGTTCACAAGTTTGGAGTAATGTTATTGAGTGGGATACAGTTAAAAGGAGAAGATATAGGCCTTAATTAACTTGCGGAGAGATAATAAGGATTGGTCTATTTCAATTACATCTCATTAGAATATGACCTAAAACAAAGTTGAATGAAAAAGAAAGATCCATGCAGAGTGCCCCAACATGGTTGCAACTAGTATTAGATTTATTATAATCTCTAAATAGAAGTTCCAGGATGTTTTTACATTTGTCCCAAATGTTTTCTTTCCATTCGGTGACGTTGCTTATATGGCAGTTATTAGTTTTTGAAGGCAAGCAGGATTTAACAGACAATAGTTGATCTGAGCTGTAAATGTATTAAATGGAGGCACTTCATCTGGTTTTGCATACCTAGCTGCAATTTCCGGGGAGTAAGAAAAATATGCAGAAACAACACCAACACCACCTATCCCTAGAGTGAGAGTCTGCAACCTCTTCTTTAACTGTAAATGAAGCACAGAAGTAGGAGAGGGGGATAAGAAACCGAGTAATGATACATAAAAAAGATTGGTATGCCTGAAGTGGCTACACATACGTTGATGTACTGCTCTCTGGCTTGAGCAGCAAGTACTTCAGGATTCTCATAAGTCCTTTTTGATTCTCTAAGGATGGCATCCTGCATATGATCAGCTACAACAAGCATTAGTATCGAGCTTTAGGAAAAGCAGCGGAAGTAATGAGTGCTCAATGATGCTTAAAACCCAGAACCAAGATGCTCAGTATGCATCTGGTGACATTATAGCAACAGAAGCTGAAATTTTCGCCTACAAAAGGAAGATGCTTACACTGCCCCCTGTGGTAGCTTTAGTTGCCTTGTCCCACTTTGCTTGTTCCCTCCGTGTAGGTGCCAATCTCCACCTCGGAACGGGTGCAGTGCTTAAACTCTGAGGAAATCAACCGAATTTTAGTTGCCGGGACCGTCATAGAGTGGACTAATGTAGACTAATGAGAATTAAAGCAAAATTGAAAGTCACACAAACGGCGTGAATCAATGAAAGCAGTACAACAAGCATACTTCTGCAGCTACAGAACGCCCAAGTCTCGCGGCTTCCACTTGCTGCTCCAGCAGTGCTTTCGGAGGCGCTGCCAGTTCCCTACTGAGGTCGATATCTAAACTGCAATTTCTATTACGAGTTCAGAAGCAGAAACAAGTGATAGTTTTTGTGAAGAAGAGAAACACGCGGAGCTAAACCTTTCAAGATTCATCACCCGGTTGAGGCTCAGAAATCCCGAGTCAGGCTCCTCCTTCTACAAACCCCATTTTGTTGTATACCGCGTGTCAGAAAATACTGTACCCCAACAACAAAAATTACTGTTCCTCCGAAGTCAAACGACCAATCTTCATACCAGGAAAGACGCAGAAGCAGGCGCCGGAGCGCCATCTTGGCCGATAAGCCGCTGCATGCGAGGAACGAAGTCCTTGTTCCAAATGAAGTCATCAGTGGAGGTGACGGGATCCTCGTCTCCACCGCCCCAGTATTTGCGTAGCTTCGTTGTCGTCGGTGGGCCGCCGTACTCTCCCGGGGCGACGCCCGTGGACCACTTCTCGGGCTTCTTCCTTGGGAGAACCACCTTGGTCTCTCTGGGGTCCGGCTGACCGCTAGGCTCCGACGATACCGGGATGGCCGCAGAGCGAGCCGACAGGCACGACGTCGCGGAGCTCAGCATCGCTGCAGTGGCGTTAGAGCTCGCGCTAGATGGATGAGTGGATGGATTTCTTGTCCCCAACCTCTTCTCCCCGCTAGTTCTCCTCACCTCTCAGTTTTGGACCACGTACCATCGCCAAAAAAAATCGTATTTCCAGCCAAGAGTCACCCATCAAACTGCGAAGTTTTTTTTTTTATCAAACTGCAAAGATATGATTCGCCGTATGAGGGCCCGAACTGGACACACGAGACACGAACGTGTTCATGAGTGGATGAGCGGATGAGTGGACGGCTTCATGAGACTTGCTATGTAGCGGCAAAATGGAATACTGTTTGGAACGAATTTTAAATTTTATGTTAAAGAACAAAAACAAAGAGGGAAATAACTTATTTCCTTTTTTTATTTTTTATCATAATAAGTCTAAAATTCGTTCCAAACAGTGTTTTATTTTATTGTATACAATTGGTGTTTCTCTCTCCTTATTTTTTTAGAGTGTTGGATTTTGCAAAGGAGTGAAAAGGAGATAATGTATTGTGTTTGGATGTCTTGTAGAATAAGTATAAAATGCATCCTATACTACTGGTTACCTTTGGAGTATTAGTATGTGAGCAATACATTGCGAGTTCAAATGCTTTAGCTGATGGTATGTCCAAAATCGCCACTTGAAAAATCCCAACTTTAAAAAATTAGTTTAAATCTCACCTTGTGGCACATCAAGGATGGAGGAAGATCATGATCAAAAAGATTAGGCTTAGATAGACGAGGTTATTTGCGAGATCATAAAGAATGCGCTTAGCAATAGGCTAGATTGTTATGGAGAAGAACCGATAAAGACAACCATAGCTTCTGTGGTAACGGCAAAAGGATAGCAAACCTTCATTTTGATAATCATCATATGTCAAATATATATAAAAGAAAAGAGACACCATGAATGTGACTCTTTGAAGAATATGTGACATATTTATTACGTATCAGAAGTATTTAGTATAGGAATTGGCAATGTGCCAACAGTAACATTTATGGGTGGGTTTCCCTTAAAGCACACCACAAAAAGATAACAAACAAGCAGTCGGATATAGAAAGCAGCAGCAACCACATGGATGTACCAATATAGACCAGAACCATCAACCTAAGCAGACTCCCAACTCTTAGTTCTCCCCATCTGAGGCTTGCAGGAGTGATTCAAAGGACAGAGGTCATCTAGTAGAAGTATAGCCTCCTTCAATCTAAAAACCTAAGAACCTTAGAACTTTGGCTTTATCCTTTGATGTGGCTTCAGCTGCAGAAGGGGTAGCTACGATTGGAGGAGGCCTCGCTCCAAGAAACAGACAGGATTTAAGAGCTTCCCTCTCTTGAGGTAGAGTCGGATTGACTTGAACTTGATTGATGTCCTCAATAGTCTATATCACAATCTTCGTATGGAGATTTCAAGGGGTGATACTTGGTCACTGATTAAGTTTGTTAGTGTGACAATGTGGTTTCTCGAATGGTCCCAGGAATGGAGTATCATCTCATTACATTCACCCCACCACACACCAATAGACCAATCATTATGAAGATCAAATTTCTCTATTAGACTGTCCCAGCCCTAGGCAGAGAATATATGATGGTGATGTTCATCCCAAAGGAAGAGGACCTAGAAAAGCCTTATTGCACACACGAACTTCAACCCATTGGGGTCGATATTGGGTGGGAAATAATGCCATATCATGGTTAAAGTGATGCCCATGAGAAGATTGGGTTTCACTTTGAGTAAGATACATTGTGAGCCGATGCGAGAGGCCTAGCTTGAAGAGGTTGAACCAGGATAGAAGTTGGAGGAGACTCAGGCGAGGAAGGGAGGGGACGCAAGATTCAACTTCTAAGAACTAACTTTTGATGTCATTTAAAAGGTGAGGGCTATAGAGACAAATCAAGGGAAATGTTATAGAGGATTTCATTGTCTATATAGGTTCACTATGGTTGGAAGCATCGAATTGTGTCTAAACTCTAAGAGGGTTGTAGTGAATCTGCCTTGCATAACTGATGGTCATATGCACATAATGGAAAGTAGGATGTGTGATGAGATGGCACAAGAACCTCCCTCCTCTTCTCATCAGTTCAAGTGTTGCGAGGAGTGAGAGGAAGGGGTGTAATATGTAAGATAAGAATCTAGAAGATTTGATGTTGATTAAGATTGATAGTGTGGCTTCATATACATATATGAATTTCTAAACATCAATAACCTAGTGATATGTGACATTCCCTAAGAAATCGTAAGGGAGGAGGATCTCATGTAGAACTAAGTAAATAGTATTGTATTACAACTCCTTTGTGAGAGAAGGTCATTTCAGGCATGTTTATCAAATCACTAGAGAACACATTGATAATGAAATTGTAAGACCCATGATATAGCTTAACCTTTTAAACATGTTATGATATCTTAACTATGGGCTTGGATGCTTTAATAATATGACTAGTATAAGTGATGTAACTTGTTGGTTGATGTTTTGTTCTTATGCATCTATATGCAAGTTCTACAAGCTTAGAATTCCTCCTTGTAATCTACATAAAGCATGCTTGGTTCTTATTCTCTCTTTTGTTTGGGCTTGGTATGGTGTACTTAGTTGCTTTAACAAATGCTTTGTCTCTCCATTAATTGTGTACTGATGAAGCCACTTAGCTTTGTTTGATTTCTATGTCTTCATCAGTCAAAGGATCTCTTGAGTTGAAACTAATGAAGCTATTCCTACCATTGAATGATAGTGTCGTATGCATGTTATCTACTGATGGGACTATAGTTCATGACTTCTCTATCATCTAAAGATAACTGATGGAGATCTTTGCATAAGCTTTGGTGAACACCATGCTTTAACTCGTCGACAAAATAGCTGGAGGCTCTTGATTGACGGAGAATCCATCCAACGTCTACCAGAGAGCATGTTCCGATTGTATGTCAATGGAGATCTTGATTGTAAACCAATGGAGAGTACTGATTGAATCTATGCTTTCTCTCTACTGGTGAAGTGTTGTAGTTGTAATCTGATGAGAATTTGAGGTCATCCTCTTACAATATCACTGACCTATGAAGCCATGGGTATGGAGGTTTTGATGGCTCGATGACTTTGACCATTCCTTCCTTCTCCTCTTCCTTTTCCTATGGGGCTATAAATACCGCCATACTTTGGTCATCCTCCTTTCCCTCGAATGTGCAAGTTGTATTTGAATAATCGAAGTTGTAGAGTTGTCATCAATTGCTGACAACTGATGAGATTTTTGCTTTGATGGACCATCAATGGACCTACTATTTGTTCTTCCTTCCTTATATTTTGAAGATAAAATGACTATCTTAGTATCTCCTAGACCAAATCCATGTAATTAAGCTTCTTTTATTCATGATTCTTGATAATCCTTTATAGTATTCTTCCTTGAAACCTATTTTTCCTTTTAGGGTTTTGATCTTGGTAGTCTTGTACCATATTTTCCTTCTTCTCTTTACCCTAGATCCTTTGTGAAATTAGGGTTGCAAACATGGAAGGAGGACAACTAGGATTATGAGAAGGGTCATGGATTGCTTGAGGTTCGAAGCTTGTTGGATATGAAGAGTAAAACTTGAGGTTTTCCATCTTCATCAATGAGTGGACTTGTTTCTACAATTTTTAAGGCAAGTCATAAATCATGTGATTCATTTAGCACCCACATGATACATCTAAACCCTAATATTGCACATAATCCCTTAATGTGCTAAAAGATATATATATTTATGCCAATCCAAGAATAAAAATGGTCATATGGTCTTGTATATTGACCTTAGTCTATTGAAGACCTTCCTTGATGTTAAAGATATGCTTAGTTTGGCATGCATATGCTTAGATTCAAACTACGATGCAAGAATGAAATTAAAAGTAGTACCGTAATGGTATGTTTATACTCCTTATGGTGAAATATGAAATACATGATATTTTGTATAGTAATGGGAACTTTCTAAAATGTTTTAGTGCTTTTTCATATATGTAGTGCTGCTAAAATATTTTGGGTAAATAGATTTGTTATGTTAAAATAGCTCATGTATGCATGGTTCAGTCTTATAGCATGTGACATAATCTTGGGTATAAAATAACACTTACATTCTTTGAAGTTTTTATCCTAAATTTTGGGTATAATCATGTAGATCTATGTGAAGTTTCTATCATATATTAGATGAGTTTGATGTTCACGAGTGAACTAGTCCTTGCAATGTCTTGATTTTTATATCCTTGAAATGATTAGACTTTGACATGGTCTGTGATGAATAATAGGGCCTAGTGGTATGATCATCTCAATGTATGGCCTTGATGTGGCTGAGAGATGTTGTAGTACACCCTATTTGAGTGGATCATATTCAATGGTAATAAAATTATATCTTCCAAAGTTGTAAATTCTTGATGAATCTATAAATCATCTTGTTATTGGTTGCATGTAACTTGATTGGTTCACTCTTAAAAATGAGTAATTAATTTAATTAATGAAGTGTAATAAAATCATGTAGTGTCTTGTGTATGTACATCTATTTCCCTAGGTTGTTGGTGAAAATAGTGAAATGAGTTAATCTTGTAGCAAATTGAGAATTGTGAGAAGATGGTTGAAGCCATATATTAGTGAATATATGGGGACGACTGGGGTCAATGTGCCCTAACTTATTTAAATTTGGATTGGGTATCGATTGTGACCCACAGTCCAATAATAATTGATATTTGATAGAGAATGATTGTGGTCATCTCTTGGTGTTGGTGGGTTGGATACCATATAATGCAGTGATCTGGCATGTGTACCCAAGAAAAACCATAATATGTGGATCGACTTTGATCAATTCCATGGTTAACTTGCCTATGAGCACTCTACCTTTCGATGCCCTTGCTTTGACATGATGGTGTGTGAAGATATATAATGGAATTTGGTCATATTTATATCTTGTACAAACTGCTAAAAAGGCTTAGTCGTGGCTTTCTAGTAGTTTGAGTGGTACGCCTCAAACTACCCTAGACTTAATAAAATATATAACTCAATTGTGTAGGACTAGGTTTATTTATTGAATAACATGTACTGTATACATCATTAGTCTGGTCCTTTGTAGGAACTAACCATAACAAGGAGCTTGCAAAATGGATTTGCTTATCATAAAGAGATTCATTGTTTATGACCTTGTTGTACCGTAATTTTTATTTGAACAAAAATATCACAATAAACCTTTGGTAAAAGTTATGTATTGGTTTGAGTGTGGATAGTATTTTTCTTCTACATGTTTATGAAGTTCTAAAAAATCTAAATCTCAGAGATATATATAGAGGTAGAGGAATTTATTGAACGAACCACACACCTTTGCATATGTTAGGAGTGTGTCTAGGGAAAGCTTGAACCCAATTCATATAGTGATAGTTTTAAGTGCAATTATAATTCTTAGGAATTTATACATTTGTTTATTGATAAGACCATTCACTATTTCTTGATGCTCGATCTCCCCCCAGATAGACCATATGTCAAAAAACAAGTACTTTCAAAAATTGTAGGGGGCAGAAATACCAAATGCACTTCAGGGTACATAAAATCATATTGGAGATGGTTGTTCTAGACATATGAGGGAATTCAGTCTATTAGAAAGTAGGCATTGGAGACATCATCGACCCAAAAAACCTTAGGGACATGATAGTGAAACATAATTGTCTGAAAAACTTCAAGAGGATGGCGATTCTTATGTTAAGAAACACCATTGTCTTAATAAGTGTAGGAACATGAGGCTTGATGAATGATACCAACATATTTACAAAAAAATACTAACAAAATTTTGTGTGGATTCAAGGGAATTATTTGTCTAAAATATTTTAATGGGCTTATTAAACTAAGTCTTAATTTCCAAAAAAAGGGAGTAATTGTGCCAAGAATATGAGTCATTTTTTAGAGTAAAAAGATCAAGTAGCATGAATAATCATGAATAAAGGTAATAAAGTAACATAATCTACTAAACATGGTCCCCATATACCAACATGCACGATATAAAAAACAAATTTTGAAGAAAGATTCAACTTTCTCGAAAAAACACATCTAGTTTGTTTTCCTAATTGGCAGGTTTCACATTTAAACATAGTCTCAGATATAGAAGGGAATTGAGTGCTTGATCTTGGAGGTTGATGGATGACCCACTCGAGAGGGTCACTAAAGTCCTAAAATTGATGAAGATAACAATGAGCATCAAGATAGTATAAGCCATCTATCCCTTCATGGCCTGGATCAATCCTCATCCTCATTTGAAGATCATGAAAGACACATCCATCAAGGTCAAACATAATATCGGATTGAAGATTTTTTATTGTTTTACTGATAGAAAGTAGACTCAGAGGAAACCATGGAACAAATAAGACAAGTCTGAAAAAATAAAATACCATCTCCATGTTTGGGGATTGAGTGCCAACAACTGTAGTAAAAGAGGGAATAGTAGATATAGTAGTTATTTTAAAAATAGTTTAGAATTGCTAAAAATATGAGTACAAGTACTAGAGTTGATGACCCATTTGTTTTTACCATAGGGATACGAGGATGCTAGAAAAGTAGAATCACCAAAGGGTGTGTTACCATTGTCTAAGATTGGAGTCTCTCTTGGAATAGTTTTTTGAATTTATCTCAAATCCAATCTGTAGAAGTAGTGGAGGGGTTGGGTAGGTTCCTCCTTGGTGTAATAAGTAGGGGCTTGATTAAGCCATGTGTTGGAAAAAACATGCTTCTCCCATCAATAATCTTCATTGTGTTATTTTGACCACAAAATATATAATGTATAAATCTAGGAGGGGGAGAATTGCTAGGTTATGTGGAGGGTTGATAATGTCCCAATCTAAAAAGGGGCAAACACATCTAGGTCCAATTGCCCAAAATAACCACATCCTCTAGCATGTCTAGGACATATTCCATGTCTTGAGTCACCAAAACATACTGCAAGAGCTGACGCCTTAGAGGAACCCACAAGTTAAGAAGAAAGAGAGAGGAGGGATTGGAGCCATTTTAGAACATCACACAATTTAGGTAGAGGATTACTGGACATGATGTGATCCATGATCCCACAAAGAAAGCAAGTAGTATAGTAAGGAATTGCACAAGTTGCTTTTTATTTTTCTATCTATGGATTTTAGTAATGTCAAGAGTCAGGGCATGGTAAACATCACAAAGTGCACAATATTGGTTATAAGATCCTTAATTGAGGTATCATTAGAGAATTCTTTTAGCTATATTTTTAATATTTCAAACACCTTTTTAGGATTTTGTTTATGTGAATAAACATAAGACAACTAATCTTGCATGACCTTAGAAATTCAAAGTATTAGAAGGGGATGACTTAGTTTAGGTTTTGTGTTGTTGAATATCTAGGTCATCACTCTCAAGTCATCCTTAACCCACAAGTCACATGATTTCTTAGTTTTCTCTTCAACATTTTGGGCATAAGTAGTAGGTGTATTAGTAATAAGGTGAGAGTATTGGCCTTGGGACTTGGCGTACAACTCAAAAGAAGTTAATCATGTATGGTAGTTAGAACCATCAAATTTTACAATGGTCACACAAATGTTCTTAAATTATTATTAGAAGCCATGATTTAGTCCAGTCATGCTCAATCCATAAAAGTTACTATAAAGGTGTGGTTGAGAAGTAGTTTAGATAGGGTCATGAAGCATCACCCAACTAACATTACCAATGTGGAGAAACCCAGGACATGAGTAAGAAAAAAATAAGAAACCAATGTCACATAATCAATTAGATAGACATGTGAATAAGGCGGAAGGGAGGGAACAAGTATCTCTATAAGTCGCAAGGCGAGTTGAGGAGGGTGTAGCTATATTAGGAACAACTTGGAAGGAGCAGATCAACTGATGGTCAAAGGGAAAGAAGGGCTATGTGGAGGATGGGATCACAGGAGGATAGTGGAGCCGGGATTCGGGGCACAAGAGAGAATTAGGAGCATGGCTGCAATGGAGGGAGGAGGGCTACTATTGCAGTGGGGGAGGAGTCTGAATGCAGGGTGGGAGGGATTTGCGCATTGCTGGAGGGGTTGGTAGTGGGGATCATTGTTGTTGTAGGTGGAGTGGACTGAAGGGTGGAGGATGGTAGGTTGATGGGTGGCTTGGGAGTGTTGGGAAGGAAGTAGGCAAGGCAGAGGATGGGTGAGTGATTGGAAGTGGTAGTAGAAAGATGGTTGGGGTGGCGGCAGGATGGTAGGGGTGATGAGAAGGCATTGGTGGAGGGATGACAAGGGTGATGGGTTGTGATGGGTGGGGGGTCATTGGTGGGCAATAAAGGCAGGAGTGAGGATCTGGTGGTGGACAATAAAGGCAGTGGGGAGGATAGGCTGAGTGGTGGTAGGTGTAGAAGGGGAAGATGGATAGAAAAGGAGAAGGGGACATCTAGGAGAGAGGGTCGGGGAGTATTAGGGTTAGGGGAAATTAAGTTGGATTCTAACTACACTATTACCATGTGAATAGAAAATGAGTCTATTATTGAGATAACGAATACAAGCATAGACCCTCTCCTTATATAGGATAGTGGGACTATGTAAATATAGAGTTCACCAGTACAGGATAAATGACAAGATACTAAACAACACAAAATACATAATATAAAATGAAATATATTAGTAGATTGTATATAGATTTATTGATGCAGTCTTAAAATGAGTCATTAATTTATTTAATCAAGTTAAATCCTAACAATATAGTGTCTTGTATCTATACATATATTTCCCTGGGTCATTAACAGAAAATAGTGAAATCAATTAATCTTGTAGAAATATGAGAATTGTGAGTAGATGGTCAGAGTCATATAGTTGTGAAAATATCGATACAACTAGGTTCAACATGCCCTAACATCTTTAAGTTTTGATTGGGATTCAATTGTAATCTATGGTCCAAGTCTGGTGATAAGTGTTATATGATGGAGAATGATTTTAGTTGTATCTCAATTTTGATGGGTTTGGTAGCTGGTGCGCTCCCGCCAATGGTGTTACACACTACTCAATTGTAGTTTTGAATAGATGCAACCCCGTGGATGGAAGCACACGGTGGATTCACTTTTGAAATTTATAAAACCTAAACTGGCTACCTACATCTACCAAAATACTACACCCGCAAACGCACGGGGTCATGTCATAGTAAAAGTAAGCAGCAAGTATAGGGTCGATCCATAGGGAAAAGAGGGGGTACTAGAGCTAGGTTTAGTTTGGCTAGGTTCTTACTGCGGAGACTAGGGTTAAGGGTTTGAAGGTTGTTTTGATTGTTAAACTATTATGGACAAACAAACAATTAAGGCAAGAATGAAATCTAAGTTAATCTTAGGCTAGAGTAAGGTTAAATAGACAAGAAAGGATTAAGATAGGTATGAAAAGACAAATTACACTAAGGAAAGCAAGAGAGAAGCAAAGGAGAAATTAAAGAGCTAAGCTAGCATGAATCAAGGCAATAGCAATGCAAGAAGCTAACTAAGCAAGAAAAGAGCTAACTAAGTTAAGCAAGCATAAAACTAGGGTTTTAATCAATAAAGAGAGGTGTGGCTGTTTAGGGGTATGAACTTATCACTTAAGTTGGGGGGTGACATATGAGCATTATGATTCCATTTAGATTATCCAAACCAAACAACAAGTTAGAGTCTAATGAATTAACCTAAGCTACTAACTGACCATGGATATGCTAGGTTGTGTATAGGGGAACTAGTCCCTAAAACCCCCTACTACCCTTACGAGGCTCAATTGGGTTAGGGATTAGGTTCAATTCAATTAGTGTCTAATCAAGTCTAGGTTTCTGGATTAGGCATTCCTAGGACAATTGGGGGCCGAGGGTAGTAATGGGGAGGTGAAATTAGGGCTTTGGACCCCAATTCCCCCACATTCTAGCCTTGAGAAGGCTCCATGCTAATTGCACTAGGATTATCCAATATAGATACTTAGATCTCTCACTTAGGTTTAGGGAGATTGATTAGGATGTAGGAATATGGGAAGCAACCTAGGGATCCACGAATTGGACCTAGGGGCAAATCCCAAAAATTCACACATATAAGCAATTTGCCTAAATTCCTAGGTGATTTCACACACAAACCAACAAGCAATACATGGAGAATGAGATATAAATAGAATATAATCATTAAAAAAATGGAATTACAACATTTACATGTCGTTTCCCCCCAACATGGTATCAAAGTAACATAATTTCCCCCAAACAGCCCACCCAAGGGGCCTAGCTACTCATAGACATGGAAAATACAAAAAGAAAGGAAGAAGAATGAGTAGAGGAGTGAAAAGCCATGATGAGCTCGGTGAAGACTCTTCCTTATCCACCTCCTAGCAGCTGTAGCTCGAGCTCCCTCCTCCAAGGTAGGTGAATGACATGGATGTATGGTGGAAATGGGAGGAGAGTATGGTTTTGATGGTGGAAATGGTGAAATGGAGGTGGAATGAGGTGGGAGTGGGTGGACGACAAAATGGGGATGCTAGAGTGGTTGTAGGATGCTTCCCTTCGTGCCCCATCCGCCACCTATGTATATATAGGTGGTGGGGAAGCACTGGGGTAAGTAGGGGTAGGATAGGAAAATCAGTGTAAAAGTATAGTAGGGTAGGTTGGTCACCAAGCCTGTGTTGATGTACCACGGCCGTGGTGAGGGTAGGATGGAACGATCGTGGAGTAGGAACACAGACGTGGTATGGAAAGGGTGTGGATATGTTCAGGAAGATGGTGGCCACGGACGTGGCGGAGTGCCATGATCGTGGTGGGTGAGTGGCACCACAACCGTGTTGGATAACACAACCGTTTTAGAGGAGGAGGGCGTGATCGTGGAGCAGCAGCATGAGTGAGTTAGTCTTCAGTGGCCACGGTCGTGGCGATTTGGGGGGCAAATGCCTGTTGGCTCTATTGGTTTTCCATAATAAACAACACAACTGTGGGGGGTTCCCACGGTCGTCTTTCACTCTCCTGACCACGACCGTGCAGATGGCCACGACCGTGGTGTCTTCAAAGGGCCACAGTTGTGGCAATCTGGGTGCAAATCCCATGTTGTCTCTATTGATCTTTCATAATAAATGCCACGGCTGTGGGGTTGTTCCCACGACCGTGTTGGGGTTTGCATCACTTGATTGTCCTTCAACCTTCATCATTTATGGATGTCTTTGCTTGATGACGACCCTTGGCCATTGGAGGTAGGATTTTGGGGCCTTCTTTGGACCCCCCGTGAGTGGAGGAGCCCTAGAACTCCTTCTTTCTCTCTCGTCCATCTAAAGCATGGTCCAAGTACCTGAAAATAGTGTAAAGAAAATCCATAAGTGCATTTGGCAATGATAAACATATTAGGGTCAAAAAAGCCTTGTAATCTAACATGTTTAGATGTGATTGAAGTACAAAATGGCACAGGATGGAGCCCTAAAATAGAGCTATATCACCACCCTAAACTTAAAACATACTTGTCCTCAAGTATACTCCAACTCAATCTCTCTTCAAATTTTCCACAAATAAGAAATGAAGAATGCAATGTAAAAGCTAATTATTGCTAAATGGGATCAAAGATGAATGAGTACATGCATTTCACCTCTCTCCTTTCCTACTTTCACAATCCAATTATGAAGAGAGCACAAAGCATATGAACTTCAAATATAGCGCATAGAATACACAATTTATCCATATTTCTTCCATAAAGTTTTGGGTAAACCGTTTCATGATGGTGTTAATCAAGGACGACTAGGAGTATTGTTTCACATTCATGCATTTAGTCTTTTGTTTCAAATCACACCAAATGACCCACGTGGCTGTGCAAAGGGGCAAAATGAGCTATGTTTGATGTTTCCTAGCTCAATGGGTATGAAAGTGGAAGAAAGGGTTGCGGTAAGATTTTTGAAGTGCTATTACATAGAGCACTCATCTTTTCTTTATTTTAATGCTCTTAAACATGAGCACCATTTTATTTTCTTTTTGCAATTTTCTCTTTTTTTTCCTTTTCTTTTCTTTGCCCTTGGAGTATGTAGGGCATATGGTGGATCGAGTGAAGTGGGGAGATAGAGATGTGGCCACCCCAAACTTTTGTAGGTGGCCACGACTGATATGTGCACTTTGGTATCCTTTCATGAGGAGGATGGGTAAGAAGATGGTGAGTGAAAAGTTGGGTCAAAGAGGGGTCATAAGTATTGTAACATCCCTGAACTGGGTTATGAACTAACCCTAGGTGTTTTGCTTAATTATGTAATTAGATACTTGTGAGTATCTTTTGGTATGTAATTAAAGCTCCTAAGGAACATACATTTCCATTTCTGTCCCTTTTGAACAATGTTGTAATATTGTTTTGTAATACAGGGACCTATGTGCAAATTACTCAATTAAAAGGGGTTAACTTGCAAATTGCACATGTTAAGATGTTCCTTTGGTGTTGAGACATCATAAGAATGAATATGATGAAGTATGATGGATTCTCCAAGCTTGGGCACCAAGATGCAGCTTGTGGAGCAATCCTTGTACTTAAAACTCTAGTTTTGGTGTAAAGTGCAATTTACCCAAAATACGGGGTGTAACTTGTAAAATACACCTTCTAGAGTATCTTTTATGACTCTTGGCATCATTTAGAGTAAGAATGATGAATAGGACACTTCAATTGAATAATCAAATAAGAATGATAACCCTTATAAATTAAATAATCAAGTTATAAGCCTAATAACCCTTATATATGTGCAACTTAGTAAAAATTGGCTTTCTTCACCTTTAGACCTTGGGTTTAAGATGAGTTTTGCTTAAGTATGGAAGGGAGAAACGTGGCTTAGAAGAAGGAAAGGACCTAGATGAGAAATGGAGAAACAAGTTGTCCTTATGTTGGAATTTCACCCAAAGTATATATACACCTTTTCTCACTTAGCAAGGATCGTTTCCTTCACTTCCCTTCTTATCCCCTTTCTTAGACCGACTTAGGACAGAGATCTGGAGCAGAGGAGGACGGCTAAGGAGTTCTAGGTAAGCTTTGGTCATCTTCTTGTTCGGATTCATGGAGGAATTCATGGTGCAAGGTTGGTTTTATGGTCTTCCTTACTTGTTTCTTCTTTCTAGCCGATCTTTCCCAACCAATTTTTGGAGAAACACCCATGGACGACCTGTGGAGCTCAAGACGCCATTAGAGGCCTGGAAGCTTGGAGCTCTAGGAACGACCTTAAGGTGGGTTTTATAACTCTAAACCTTTTGCTTTCTTATGCATATCTTTGTTCTTGCAATCAGTACTTAGTTCTTCTTCTTTCCCACTCTTCCTTGCTTTCTTGCAACTAAAACCACGAAGAACAGACCTTGATCTGGAGGTATAAGAAGATGGGCATGATTACCAATGTTACTTTATCAAATGGTCTTGTTTCCCCCCCCTTTGGCCAAACGGTTTGGGGCAAACGGTTTGCAAAACCGTTTGAAGGGCAAACGGTTTCACAAGGTAGGTTGGAGAAAACGGTCTCCAAGACCGTTTGAGGGCGTTGACCAAGCATTGACCGTTTGGGATTTCTGTTAATAATTATGTAGGATAACGACCCACCAAATTTGAGGGGTTAACTCCAAAGAAATCGTAGGTTGAAGGCCAATCAATTAGGAAAATCGAATTGAATTAAATGCTGATTTTCAACCTGATTAACTTGACCTGTTTGGGCAAACGGTCTCAAGACCATTTGAGTGAGTTGACCAAGTGTTGACCGTTTGAGATTACTGTTTATAATGATGTGGTCTAATAACCCACCAAATTTGATAGGTTAACTCCCAAGGAATCATGAGTTAAAGGCTAAACAATTAGGAAAACCTAATTGGATTAAGTGCTGATTTTCTAATCTGATTAACTTGAACATTTTGGGCAAACAGTCTCAAGACCGTTTGAGGGCGTTGACCAAGCATTTACAGTTTGGGATTCCTGTTCCTAATTATGTTGGTTAATAACTCACCAAATTTAGGGGTTAATTCTCAAGTAATCATGAGTTGAAGGCTAATCAATTGGGCAAACCCTAATTGAAATTAGTGCTGAAATTCCAACAAGTTAATTTGAGATTTTGGGTTGATTAGCCCAAACGGTCTCAAGACCGTTTGGGGATCACCCAAACGGTCTCAAAACCGTTTTGGGGTCACCCCAAGACCGTTTGGAGGTCTGGGGTCAAGTATAGTTGATCAATTGAAGGTCCAAAGGTACCAATCATATTGCAATTAAGTGCTGAATTGTTGATCAACCCGATAGACCAATCCTTGATGATTTCTCACTAGAATCCAAAGGATGGATGGGCCAAACGGTCTCAAGACCGTTTGGAGCTCATCCAAACGGTCTCAAGACCGTTTGGTGGTCACCCAAGACCGTTTGGTGGTCACCCAAGACCGTTTGGAGGTCTAGGGTTGAGTATGGTTAGGTGTTTAAAGGTCTAAAGGTACCAAGTTGATATACAATGCAATGTTGATTTGATGATCAACTCAATAGCTCAAACCCTAATGACTTTTCACTAGAATCCAAGGTTTGGTTGAGTCAAACGGTCTCAAGACCGTTTGGAACTCATCCAAACGGTCTCAAGACCGTTTGGAGGTCACCCAAGACCGTTTGGAGGTCTAGGGGTGAGTATGGTTAAGCAATTGATGATCCAATGTTACTAAGTTAAAGTTTAATCAATTGCTGATTTGGTGATCAATCCAATGACCCAAACCTTAATTGATGGACTTGGATTTTGATGATATGATGGGAAAACGGTCTCAAGACCGTTTGGAGGTCATCCAAATGACCTCAAGACCGTTTGGGTTCAGGTCATACCCAATTTGGATGATGGATCTATGGTTTCAAAGTAACTAGTCTTACATTGATTAGTATTGAAGGATCATCGATTCCAAACCCTAATTCAATTGAATCAAACCCTAATTGATGAACAATTGAGGGTTAAATAAGGGTCAAATTAGTTGAAGGTTGACCTATTAAACTCAATTGAGGTATGATTATAGGTCCAATTGATGATTGGTTCCATGAATTCAAAGATTGAAGTAATCAACATTGGAAACCCTAATTCAATTGGATACCTTATGTAATGGAGGTTCAATGTGAATGAATCTTTGAGAATTAAGATGATGAATGTTCTATTGATCCAATAAAGATTAGTAATGACAAACAATGAAGGCACAAAGGTTGAAACCCTAATAGTACCTAAGTGACTAGTACTAACTAAAGGGACAATTCTTAATTGCTTATAGGATTAATAGCTTGATACACTATGTTAACCATAGTAGTATGTACTTGATTGAAGGGTTTATGTGACCTAATCAAGTTGAAAGAATTAAAGATTAGAATATATATATATATATATATATATATATATATATGAATCATGTAATGATCTTCGGTAGCACGACCGTGTAAGGGAGCACGGCCGTGGTAGCCTTACTTTGCACGACCGTGCAAGGTGGCACGGCCGTGGTGTCCTATAAAGAAATTTAAAAGTTTTGGTATTATGCTATCATTGTTATATATGCATGTCCTTATTTTTATAAGTCATACAGGTTAATATTATGAGGTGATCATAGCCAGGTAAGAGTTATGATGTCCTATTCCTTGAAAACAATTATAAGCTTTTAAGAGTAATGATATGTGAAAAGTATATACATTGCTTCAATCAAGGTCATGTTGTTAGATGACTTGATGCTTATATGTCACTTGGTAGCAAGTGTTATGATAATCTGAGGGTTTGAATAACCATGTTCCTGAATCATACGATGAGATGGATAAGAATTAATATCCATATGATAACTGATATGAGTTAAACTTGATACATTTAGTATTCTTCTCTTATAGTAGTGTTTTAATGATTAATGATTGCTTAAGTAAATGTTGTCTTACTTAATACCAAATCTGTTGTTGAATGACTTAAAGATTATATTGCTTATGTTAATCCTTTATTGCTATAACAAAGCTTCTGGCGAAGAGTTATAACTCTCGCTGGGACAATTATATAAAATTGTCTCACCCCTGTGGGATTCGACTTTTTAGGTGGACATCGAGGACGGAGGAACCAATCCGAGGGTGGGCAGTATCAGCAGCAGCAACACCAGGGGAAGCAGTGAATCTCAGGTGGAGATACTGAGTGCCAAGTCTTGTAGATAGTATGTCTTATGTCGTCTCTGTACTCTCAGGTCCTAGGAGTCAGTAGGTCTGAGGTTTTTGGCTTAGTGCCTCGAGATTTTGTATCTTGCCTTCTTCAGATAATAAGGCAATGGATGTATGTAATCACAGAGATGTAATGTCAAGCTATGATGTAAATAGTTTACCTTGTTTTCTTATAAAGGAGTTATGGTTTAAAGATTTCTTCACAAAAAGTTTTACATTTTTAGTGATTTTTGGTAATCCGCTGCTTAGTGAACGCTTCCGCATTAGTTAATCTTGTTTTCTCGAGATAGACGTTACATTTAGTGGTATCAGAGCTCTAGGTTCGCTGAGTCTACAGAGACATAGGACTAAGGTTGTAGAGTCTATTCTAAGTGTTTTCCAGATTATCTGATAGTATCTTCTGCTCATATAGGAGAAGAAGAACGTGAAGATGTCTGGACCACATGAAGAGCGTGCTGATGAAGGCAGTACTGCTGCACCAGGAGGAGGTGTAGGAGACCAGAATAGGGAGGGGCCTGTACCTGAACAACCACAGATTGACCCAACTGAGATAGAAAACCCAGCTCTCCATGCTTTATTTGATAAATTCCTGACAGCCATAACACACATAGCAGATAGGGTGCCACCATCTACACCTAGGGCACTAGCCCATCAGGAAGGTTATGGAGCCGACAAGACTTTTGAGAGACTTTGTCAGGTGGGAGCCATAGACTATGCTGGTAAATCTGACCCAGTAGATGCTGATCTGTGGTTGATAGAGATGGAAAAGGCTTTCAGGATCCTTGATATTCCTGAAGCTGAAAAGGTAAAACATGCGGTATACCTCCTAAAAGGAAGTACTGGTAATTGGTGGATGATAGAGGAAGATAAGAGACCAGGTGAAGAAATAGGATGGGAGGTATTTCGACGAGAATTCGTCAGTAGATACTTCCCTAAGATGTATCTAGATGAGAATATCTCTCAATTTGAGAGGATCACACAAGGACAGATGAACGTTAGCGAATATGAAGCTAAATTCATGGAGTTGCTGCGGTTTTGTCCGCAGATGGCAGTTAGTGATGAAGAAAGAATTTGACATTTTGAAAAGGGATTAAACACTGAACTAGCCACTCTTGTGTCTACCTTAGAGAATAGAGAAAGGTTTGCCACCTTTGTGGAGTTAGTAAGAAGGACAGAGAGGTCGGAAACCGAGAAACGACAGACAAGTAGTAAGAAGATGTACACCCAGCCTCAAGATCAAAGGCCTGAAAGTTTTAAGAGGCCAAGATTTTCTACACCGACAACTATATCAGGATTTCCTACCCAAACATAATGGGTGTCAAGTGGGAGTAGGGATTATAGTAGCATTCCAAGAAGACCCTCTGACATAGCATCAACATCGATAACTGGATCACATAGACATTTTGCACCCAGGATCTGTTACCAATGTAGACAACCGGGGCATCTGGCAAGGGACTGTCCAGATGGGAATACGATGATGACTCAACCTCAAGGGCAGAGTCTGCAAGGATCATAAAGGAGGCAAGTTTCTAATAATAATAGAGGACGTGGACAGACATCCCAGACAGGTCAGACAAAATAAGTTTTGTTTTGATATTTCATATCAGGATTCTATGTGTTAAAGATATGAAATTAGTTGTTTTTGAATTCCTTTGACTAATCCTATAAGGACACAAGGGAGATAAGAACTTATATCTTACTCAGTATTCTTTAAAAACAACTTGTAATCTTCCTTAATTGTGTATTAAAAGATGAGATATAGATGTGATACTTGAAGAATAATCAAGTATGGTAAATCCTGTGTGTATAACGATATGAAAAGTAGGGAATATGATGATAAGTAAAATACATACTACCTAATATCAATACTTATATACCCTGGCCATGTATATGGTTATTGTGGATAAGGCAAGTATGAAACTCTTAGATTGTTATCTTTTTTTTATTACCCTGATCAGGTAATTATTCTGAAACAATCTAGAGAGTATAAAGAAATTAAATGAGAAAAGCTAAGTGAATACTTAGTGAACATACTTAGTGAACATACTTAGTGAATTTCCTCAGTGAATACTTAGTGAACATACTTAGTGAATATACTCAGTGAATTTACTCAGTGAATACTTAGTGAACATACTTAGTGAACATACTCAGTGAATTTCCTCAGTGAATACTTAGTGAACATACTTGGTGAACATACTTAGTGAACATACTCAGTGAATTTCCTCAGTGAATACTTAGTGAACATACTCAGTGAATTTCCTCAGTGAATACTTAGTGAACATACTTAGTGAACATACTTAGTGAACATACTCAGTGAATACTTAGTGAACATACTTAGTGAACATACTTAGTGAATTTCCTCAGTGAATACTTAGTGAACATACTTAGTGAATATACTCAGTGAATTTACTCAGTGAATACTTAGTGAACATACTTAGTGAACATACTCAGTGAATTTCCTCAGTGAATACTTAGTGAACATACTTAGTGAACATACTTGGTGAACATACTCAGTGAATTTCCTCAGTGAATACTTAGTGAACATACTTAGTGAACATACTTAGTGAATTTCCTCAGTGAATACTTAGTGAACATACTTAATGAATATACTCAGTGAATTTACTCAGTGAATACTTAGTGAACATACTTAGTGAACATACTCAGTGAATTTCCTCAGTGAATACTTAGTGAACATACTTAGTGAACATACTCAGTGAATTTCCTCAGTGAATACTTAGTGAACATACTTAGTGAACATACTCAGTGAATTTCCTCAGTGAATACTTAGTGAACATACTTAGTGAACATACTTAGTGAACATACTCAGTGAATTTCCTCACTGAATACTTAGTGAACATACTTAGTGAACATACTCAGTGAATTTCCTCAGCAAATACTTAGTGAACATACTCAGTGAATTTCCTCAGTGAATACTTAGTGAACATACTTAGTGAACATAATTAGTGAACATACTCAGTGAATTTCCTCAGTAAACACTTAGTGAACATACTTAGTGAATATACTTAGTGAACATACTTAGTGAACATACTTAGTGAATCTCCTCAGTAAATACTTAGTAATCATACTCCATGAACTTCATCAGTGAGTGCTTTTGAGACAACATACTTAGTAAATTTACTTAGTAAGATCTTCCAAGACAAATTGCTCAGTGAATCTTCTCAGTGAATATTTCCAAATTAATTGATTAGCAAGCTTTCTTAGTGAACTGTTTCATATAAATAAAGGATTGCTGAGTGAATTATCTATTTTAGGTATATATGTTTCTCTTTTGGTAAACATTCTTGAGTGATACTAGAATAATGTTCTTTTATGCTTCTTTCTTTAAAAATATGGACATCTTATGTTAGGGGTTTATGCTTTGCACAAACATAAACAGTGATAAGAAGGAATTAATGGAAGGGGCTTTGTGTGAATTACAAATCCATAATATCATCATAAATTTTAAGATAATATGGGGAAACTTGAGGGCCCTACTAATGAATAATCTATTCCTCCTTTTCTTGGGATTTTGGGGACGAAATCCTTGTTAGGGGTTTATAATTTGTAACATCCCTGAACTGGGTTATGAACTAACCCTAGGTGTTTTGCTTAATTATGTAATTATATACTTGTGATTATCTTTTGGTATGTAATTAAAGCTCCTAAGGAACATACATTTCCATTTATGTCCCCTTTGAACAATGTTGTAATATTGTTTTGTAATACAGGGACCTATGTGCAAATTACCCAATTAAAAGGGGTTAACTTGCAAATTGCACATGTTAAGATGTTCCTTTGGTGTTGAGACATCATAAGAATGAATATGATGAAGTATTATGGATTCTCCAAGCTTGGGCACCAAGATGCAGCTTGTGGAGCAATCCTTGTACTTAAAACTCTAGTTTTGGTGTAAAGTGCAATTTACCCAAAATATGGGGTGTAACTTGTAAAATACACCTTCGAGAGTATATTTTATGACTCTTGGCATCATTTAGAGTAAGAATGATGAATAGGGCACTTCAATTGAATAATCAAATAAGAATGATAACCCTTATAAATTAAATAATCAAGTTATAAGCCTAATAACCCTTATATATGTGCAACTTAGTAAAAAGTTGGCTTTCTTCACCTTTAGACCTTGGGTTTAAGATGAGTTTTTCTTAAGTATGGAAGGGAGAAACGTGGCTTAGAATAAGGGAAGGACCTAGATGAGAAATGGAGAAACAAGTTGTCCTTATGTTGGAATTTCACCCAAAGTATATATACACCTTTTCTCACTTAGCAAGGATCGTTTCCTTCACTTCCCTTCTTATCCCCTTTCTTAGACCGACTTAGGACAGAGCTCTGGAGCAGAGGAGGACGGATAAGGAGTTCTAGGTAAGCTTTGGTCATCTTCTTGCTCGGATTCATGGAGGAATTCATGGTGCAAGGTTGGTTTTATGGTCTTCCTTACTTGTTTCTTCTTTCTAGCCGATCTTTCCCAACCAATTTTTGGAGAAACACCCATGGACGACCTGTGGAGCTCAAGACGCCATTAGAGGCCTGGAAGCTTGAAAGCTTGGAGCTCTAGGAACGACCTTAAGGCGGGTTTTATAACTCTAAACATTTTGCTTTCTTATGCATATCTTTGTTCTTGCAATCAGTACTTAGTTCTTCTTCTTTCCCACTCTTCCTTGCTTTCTTGCAACTAAAATCACGAAGAACAGACCTTTATCTGGAGGTAGAAGAAGATGGGCGTGATTACTAATGTTACTTTATCAAACGGTCTTGTTTTCCCCCCCTTTGGCCAAACGGTTTGGGGCAAACGGTTTGCAAAACCGTTTGAAGGGCAAACGGTTTCACAAGGTCGGTTGGAGAAAACGGTCTCCAAGACCATTTTAGGGCGTTGACCAAGCGTTGACCGTTTGGGATTTCTGTTCATAATTATGTAGGCTAACTACCCACCAAATTTGAGGGGTTAACTCCAAATAAATCGTAGGTTGAAGGCTAATCAATTAGGAAAATCGAATTGAATTAAATGCTGATTTTCAACCTGATTAACTTGACCTGTTTGGGCAAACGGTCTCAAGACCGTTTGAGTGAGTTGACCAAGCGTTGACCGTTTGATATTACTGTTCCTAATGATGTGGTCTAATAACCCACCAAATTTTATAGGTTAACTCCCAAGGAATCACGAGTTAAAGGCTAAACAATTAGGAAAACCTAATTGGATTAAGTGCTGATTTTCCAATCTGATTAACTTGAACATTTTGGGCAAACGGTCTCAATACCGTTTGAGGGCGTTGACCAAGCGTTGACCGTTTGGGATTCCTGTTCCTAATTATGTTGGTTAATAACTCACCAAATTTGAGGGGTTAATTCTCAAGTAATCATGAGTTGAAGGCTAATCAATTAGGCAAACCCTAATTGAAATTAGTGCTGAAATTCCAACAAGTTAATTTGAGATTTTGGGTTGATTAGCCCAAACAGTCTCAAGACCGTTTGGGGATCACCCAGACGGTCTCAAGACCATTTGGGGGTCACCCCAAGACCGTTTGGAGGTCTGGGGTCAAGTATAGTTGATCAATTGAAGGTCCAAAGGTACCAATCATATTGCAATTAAGTGTTGAATTGTTGATCAACCCGATAGACCAATCCTTGATGATTTCTCACTAGAATCCAAAGGATGGATGGGCCAAACGGTCTCAAGACCGTTTGGTGGTCACCCAAGACCGTTTGGAGGTCTAGGGTTGAGTATGGTTAGGTGTTTAAAGGTCTAAAGGTACCAAGTTGATATACAATGCAATGCTGATTTGATGATCAACTCAATAGCTCAAACCCTAATGACTTTTCACTAGAATCCAAGGTTTGGTTGAGCCAAACGGTCTCAAGACCGTTTGGAACTCATCCAAATGGTCTCAAGACCTTTTGGAGGTCACCCAAGACCGTTTGGAGGTCTAGGGGTGAGTATGGTTAAGCAATTGATGATCCAATGTTACTAAGTTAAAGTTTAATCAATTGCTGATTTGGTGATCAATCCAATGACCCAAACCTTAATTGATGGACTTGGATTTTGATGATATGATGGGCAAACGGTCTCAAGACCGTTTGGAGGTCATCCAAACGACCTCAAGACCGTTTGGGGTCAGGTCATACCCAATTTGGATGATGGATCTATGGTTTCAAAGTAACTAGTCTTACATTGATTAGTATTGAAGGATCATCGATTCCAAACCCTAATTCAATTGAATCAAACCCTAATTGATGAACAGTTGAGGGTTAATTAAGGGTCAAATTAGTTGAAGGTTGACCTATTAAACTCAATTGAGGTATGATTATAGGTCCAATTGATGATTGGTTCCATGAATTCAAAGATTGAAGTAATCAACATTGGAAACCCTAATTCAATTGGATACCTTATGTAATGGAGGTTCAATGTGAATGAATCTTTGAGAATTAAGATGATGAATGTTATATTGATCCAATAAAGATTAGTAATGACAAACAATGAAGGCACAAAGGTTGAAACCCTAATAGTACCTAAGTGACTAGTACCAATTAAAGGGACAATTCTTAATTGCTTATAGGATTAATAGCTTGATACACTATGTTAACCATCGTAGTATGTACTTGATTGAAGGGTTGATGTGACCTAATCAAGTTGAAAGAATTAAAGATTAGAATATATATATATATATATATATATATATATATATATAAATATGAATCATGTAATGATCTTTGGTAGCACGACCGTGTAAGGGAGCACGGCCGTGGTAGCCTTACTTTGCACGACCGTGTAAGGTGGCACGGCCGTGGTGTCATATAAAGAAATTTAAAAGTTTTGGTATTATGCTGACATTGTTATATATGCATGTCCTTATTTGTATAAGTCATACAGGTTAATATTATGAGGTGATCATAGCCAGGTAAGAGTTATGATGTCCTATTCCTTGAAAACAATTATAAGCTTTTAAGAGTAATGATATGTGAAAAGTATATACATTGCTTCAATCAAGGTCATGTTGTTAGATGACTTGATGCTTATATGTCACTTGGTAGCAAGTGTTATGATAATCTGAGGGTTTGAATAACCATGTTCCTGAATCATACGATGAGATGGATAAGAATTAATATCCATATGATAACTGATATGAGTTAAACTTGATACATTTAGTATTCTTCTTTTATAGTAGTGTTTTAATGATTAATGATTGCTTAAGTAAATGTTGTCTTACTTAATACCAAATATGTTGTTGAATGCCTTAAATATTATATTGCTTATGTTAATCCTTTATTGCTATAACAAAGCTTCTGGCGAAGAGTTATAACTCTCGCTGGGACAATTATATAAAATTGTCTCACCCCCGTGGGATTCGACTTTTTAGGTGGACATCGAGGACAGAGGAACCAATCCGAGGGTGGGCAGTATCAGCAGCAGCAACACCAGGGGCATCAGTGAATCTCATGTGGAGATACTGAGTGCCAAGTCTTGTAGATAGTATGTCTTATGTCGTCTCTGTACTCTCAGGTCCTAGGAGTCAGTAGGTCTGAGGTTTTTGGCTTAGTGCCTCGAGATTTTGTATCTTGCCTTCTTCAGATAATAAGGCAATGGATGTATGTAATCACAGAGATGTAATGTCAAGCTATGATGTAAATAGTTTACCTTGTTTTCTTATAAAGGAGTTATGTTTTAAAGATCTCTTCACAAAAATTTTTAAATTTTTAGTGATTTTTGGTAATCCGCTGCTTAGTGAACGCTTCCGCATTAGTTAATCTTGTTTTCTCGAGATAGACGTTACAGGTATGATTCTCCTCATAAGACATCCTACATAAAAATTAATCAAATACTTCATCCTAGATATCACACCACATAAATGAACAAGATGATTTTCAATCAAGTGATTCCACAAACACTAAGCGTTCAAAGCTTGTTCAACTTCACAACTCAACCAAATCAATCACCATCATAAGAGAGGTGATGCACATGTAAAAAGTCAAACATTGATACCACTTAGCAATAAAGCCTGACATTTCACTTGCATTTGTCAAAGGTCGTCATTTTTACTCAAAACAATAGAGATTGGGTCAAAACACACTTTCTAGGCAAGAAATTTCAAATTTGGTCAAAATTGACCAAAATGGTACCAATTTGCATTAAATTGCATCTACACCTACTTTAGGGAAATTTAAAACATAAAGCAGCAAATCCTAATTAAGATGCATAAGAAATTACAAAAAAGACTACATGAGAATGCAATGCACGATATGGAAGAGCAAATGTTTTGAAAAATTAGGCAAAAATTGCATGAAACTAACTACATGCTATGCAACAATGCAATAAAAAGAGCAGTAATAAGAAAACTAAACTGAATGGCAAAGGTGGAACAAAATGACTAAGAGAAAGATAGGGTGATGCATACTGCCCTACCCACCCCAAACTTTAGAATCTTGTTGTCCTCAGCATGAAACTATAGCTTAGGGTAGATAGGGGAAGTGTCAGGGCTGCTGTGGTGGCTGGTATGACATGTGTAGAGGATTTGAAGGAGGAACTGAGGCAGGAGCTGAGCCTGTCAGAGGATGCTAGTAGTAATGCCCCCAGTAGTCATCCTGGGGTGGAGGGTATGTCTCTGGATATCTAGCTATGCCACCCCAAAAATATCCACCCCATTCGGGGTTTCTTACTGCTTGGGCATGGTGGTAGTGATGCAAGTGGTTGACCTGTTGGTGCATTTATTGTTGGTCTTGCCACATGTATTGTTGGATAAGCTACATATCACTCTACGTCTTCTGAATACCCTCGAGTTGCGCCTGGATGGTGGACATGTCGTAGGTGTTCACTGAGGGCTGCTACAGCTGGGATGTTCCTTCATCCCTCCTTCTTGTCCTTTGGGGTTGCCTTTGTCCTTCATCTTCTTGTTCCTGCCCTTGCACATTTGATTCAGCTATATCTTCATGTACGGTAGTGGCTCTCCTAGTGTATGTCTCCCGTGGGTTTTCTTGTTGCCATTTCAACATTTTTTCCCTCAGTCTATAGAATACCCCCAACACAGATAGAAGTGGCACCGCGTGGTATGGAAGCTCAAGTTCAATGTCCGACACACTACTTGTGAGATAAATCATCCTTTTGTCCTTCATCTTAATAGTGTGCAAGGGCATAAGGTAATTGAGGTCAAAAAACTCTGCCTCACATGCATCTTCAAACCTAGAAAGATCATACCCCAAAGCGAGTGCAATTGAAGTGACAAACCCTCCCATAACAAAAGGTGTTGTACTCTTGAAGGGTATGTGTGGCAACACATCCCATTATCACCCAGATAACGAGGTGTTACGCGAAAACGTGCGGAAATCACCATAACCACAGATTATGAGAACACAGGTTAATTAAAACCGATTGCGTAAAACTGATAAACTGTGAAACTATTACTTTTCAGTCCTCATCCTGCACAGAAACATGTCATATATATATATATATATATATATATATATATATATATATATATATACATACACGAGATCTGATACGTGTCTACAACTTCCAGAATAGCTGCTCATCCATCACATGAGTTCACCACCTGTTCATATACATAAAGGTCCACATCCGGCCATCAGCAGGATATATAAACGTCATCGATCGTTCATCGTGAAACATTGTCAAAACACTGCCAAGGACCTGAGAGTACAGGGATGACTCTAGACTCTACTACAAAACATCCAAAACAGTAGCATGTCCAACGCTTGCCTTCTACTGCTCCTCAAGCTGCTCGGCCGCAACACCACGACCACGACCACGACCACGTCTACCTCGACCACCTAAAAAGGGGTTAAACCAGCGGGGTGAGACAATTGAACAATTGTCCCAGCGGGAAACATAACTCCCCACCGCAACTACAGAACCTCAGCAAGAAAGACTATAACAGTAGATATCCAATAACAGGTATAACAAGAGCAGTCTATATAAAACGGATTATTCTTACCGACAAGCTTACCTGCTATATAAAAGCATATAACCAGATATATCTCAAGGAATATGATTAGCAAGATAATATATATATCCCTATGTAACATGATTATCAGAACAAGATATAATGTCACATAACCTGCTTATCAAGATAAGACATATTGTCACATAACCTGCAAGATATAACAGAGATATTACACAAACAAGGCCTCAACCAATGTTACGTGTTTATCTTAAGTAGTAAATACTAAACGGCTGTGTTACGTATTATTATGCCCTGAGGATTTGAATCGTACCATTCAAATCCAACCTCTGGCTGCAAAGCCTCAGACTGGTGCCATACAAGGTCAATGGAAGAGTCGGACTCCACGACCTCCCACCTCGTGGTCAGTATACGAGTACAACACAAGCAGGACCGCAGTCACATGCTGAAGTGGTCTAAGCCACATGGTCAGCTCCAAGGTTACCCTCACTCTGGCCCGCCTTGGTACAGGTCTCGGTGCTAGTAAAACTGAGCCACAGGCCTATTCACCGTGCTCTGAGCCATGAACGCATTCATGCTCCTCACATCATATCCTGAGCCATGGGCTTGTTCACCATGCTCTTCATACGTATCTGAGTCTGTAACCGAAGTTATACTCTTACCTCCTCATTTTCAGGCTAGGAGCAACCTACACATATTCAACAATATACGCTTCCAGGTTAACCCGTAGGAGAACATGTTTCACCATCACCAAGTCCTGACGATGATGGATCTATGGCCAGGGCAAACTACATGATATAATTCCACTGAAATTAATTAGTGTCTTTTAGATGGATTGCAGGATTCAACCAAGTTGTATAACATGCAAGATATAATAGAAAATAAAGAACATTATATTATTATTGAAACCTCATCAACCTGATCCATCACAAGGATCCAGCATCACATGTTACCACTTGACCATACTTTCAATTGGTATTGTAGTAATGCTTCTAGGTACCTTCAAAAAAAGTTCATATTATCAAAGACAATGATGCAACAATGCTCAACTTGGAAGGAATCCACAAACCCCACACTAGACTTCACTCATGATATAAAAACTATCTTTACATGAAGAGGAGGATGCAATTTCTAATAAAAGGGACGAACCATGATCTATGGAAGATGGTTGCTAAAGAATTCAAGTCACCAATAGCTCCAATTGTAGAATGGGATGTGGAAATAAGAAAGAGTGCTACACTTATACAAAAGTGATTACTATTATTTATTGCACACTTTTGTGTTATGAAATTAACAGAATATAATTTTTTGGTTCTACAAACTTGGATTTGGAGAAAGATATGGTTACCCATGAGGGATTCAAACAAGTCAAATAATCCAAGATTAACATGATTAGACATATTTTATAATTTTTTTTTCTTATAGAAAAGAAAGAATCCACTGGATATATTAATTCAAGATTTTTTATCCTTATTATTTGTCTACCATAACTTTAAGAAGAAGTTACAGAGAAAGAAAAAACTACTAAGATTTTGAGATCTCTCACTCCAATGTATGAAAAGAAAGTAAAATCAATAGAATACTATCGTGATCTCAATGTCTTAAAGATTGAGGAGCAGACTAAAAGCCTTAACAATTATGAAATGAAGCTAAAAGATTAAGTTTGTCAAAAAGAATAAGAAGAGAACCCAATAAGAAAGTCCTTGTCTTCAAAACCTCAAATTTATCAGGAAAAGAATCCTTTGATGAAAAGGGAACTATGCAAAATGTAAGAAAGTTTTTTTTTTATAATAAGTTCTCCTCACCTCATTCTTTCAAGTGTTATTAATTTAAGGTGAGATTCAAGTGTGAGGGTCCAACACTCAAGAAATAAAGTAATAAGTTTGTAAGTTGATAGGAAAAGAGGAAGGACAAGAATGAAAAATTACACAAGGTAGCTTACCGTGGAGACCAAATCAAGTGAATATGAAGACTGAGATCATGACAATGTAGCCATTCGATACCTTCTTGCAAAGAAATAAATACAAAGAAAACCTACAATATCAAGTCACATCACCAAATGTGGAACAAATTAAGATGAAGAAGAGGAAGATATTGACCTTCATTTTTATATGCAAAATAAGTGAATAAGATTACAATGAGAGGTAAATCTAATTGATCTCCTATAAGAACTTATGCTTTATTTCGTTTAAAATAAAATGATATATTATATAAGTAGTCATAAGAGATTAGAAAATCTAGTGGACCATATAAAAAGTCAAGTGGATGACCTCACTAGTAAACTTGATGACCTCATGTAAGATCCATCCACTAGTGATGATATTTTTTTCTCAAAATAAGATAAATGCTATAGAAATTAATAACACTTTCTCATCTAGACACAATATTTCTCTATTAGACAAATTCCATGCTTACCAAATTCAACTTATCATATGCAAACATGAAGATTAGGATCACATATAAGATGAAAGAACAATACTTATTATAGAATTTTAACCCCTGAAGCCTCAATTTTTGATCTATTGAGAGACAAAAATCCCATAAAAGTACAACCTCCAAATTTCAATATCATGACAAGGCTTAGAAAGCTTACTTCAATATTCCTATAAAGAAGTAGGTATATGTGCTCATGGCTAAAAGAAAAAGAATCATTACCTAAGAAAAGATGCATCAAACCATTTGTAAGGCCTACCACTCACACAAAAGTCCTAGTTCTTTCTTCCTTCTAGAATCATGTTGGTTATGTTATATATTAACGACACAATAGGAAGTAATATCCCAATAATATTGTTTGGATCCCAAAATCTTATCCACCTATTTGAATCATCCATTCTTTACATCAAAATGTGACCTAATCCTTGTGATGAATATGTCTCTATTTTCGTAACTTTGACTTATGATGTACACTTTCTTTATCATTAAATATTTTTCTTTACATTGTGTGATTATATGATTATTTAAAATGCTCAACTTATTCATCGTAGTACTTATGTGGGTCAAACTTACAGCTTAACCAAACAAGTTGTCATAGAAACTTACATGTCAACTGAGTTAATGTTTGTCCAATTGCATATATTAATTAAATATTAATATCTTATATATTTTATATGTTTCATCTATTATACCATAAGGACCCCTACGTGGGTACTAGAATATAAATTTGCAAGATTAGGTGATTGATGGTGGATTCTCTATACCCATGACTAGAGATAAGAATACACTCAAAACTTTGGAGAAGAAGAAGGGAGCAAAAATGACCTTTGGTGGTAATAGAAAACGTAACATCATTGGAATAGGGAATATAGATAACAAACAATTCAATAAAAATGTTCTGCTATTAGATGGATTACATCATAACCTTATTTGAATAACTAAACTCTATGATAATGTATAAGATTTTTTTAGTAAAACAAAGATGAATGTATGCTTGTTTATTATACTACGGATGTTATCTATGAGGGTATGAAAAATGGAAACTTATATATCCTTAAGACCAATTTAAGTTGTTCCGTCATAGAAAATGTCTTATATATGATGAAACAAATGAACCCCTCTGACATAACATACTTGGACATGTTAACATGAAACATAACCATAAACTAGCCAAACATGAATGAGTTAAAGGTCTTCCTAAACTTCCTTTTGGAAAAATGAAGAAGCAAACCTTGTACAAAGGGAAACAAACTAAAATCCCATTCAATTATAAGAACATGACATCCACTACTAGACCTCTGGTGCTCATCCATATTGATCTCTTTAGAAGGACGAGAACACAATCTATTGGTTGCATAATATATTTCTTTTTTATTATTGATGTTTTTATAGATTTGCTTTGGTCCACTTCTTAGTTAAAAAACACGAGGTATACCAAAAAAAATTCTTACTAGAGTGGAAAATGATTTCTAGATTAGGTTAAGTACCAATAGAAGTGACCATGATAGTGAGTTTGAAATAATTAATTTGAAATAATTTGTGACTAAAAGGATATAGACACAACTTATCTTCAACAAGTGCACCCCAATAAAACAGATTAGTTGAAAAGAAAATAAGACCAATGTAAGGCCCCTAACCTTGCTTAATCCATACACATTATTTTCTTACCTAATTAGACTAATTTGATGCTTAACCTTAAAAGTTAACTCTGGTTGTGATGTCACACTATATTATGAAACTATGTTTATCATTTGAATCTAAAAAAACCTTATTTGCTCAAGATATACAAACTCATGTAATTTGTGGACCTTTATCTAAATTACTCTTCCACAATAGTGTGAACATAATTGTGACACTTTCTTGAGTGGCTTCATGATGTATATAAGAATTTCATACTTCTACTTCTCCGTTGGATAGTTTTAAACTTTGCTTTCATGGAGTTTATATAAGCTTGGTGAGGTGGTGGTGTAGTGTTTCATTGATCGATGGTTTCTTGGTGACCATTTGTTTCTCATTGACTGATGGTTTTCCTGGTGCTCAATGGGGATCCTGAGTCATTGGGGCCTTTATGTGTTGATTGACAAATTTATTTGACCAACAAGATTGATGTGTGCATGTGAGTCAAGACGATTGGTTGAATTTTGATGACTGCAAGATTTAGATTGACAAGTTTTTGACCGATGAGATTCCAATGAGTAGGTATGCATATTTTCCAACTGACACATTCTCAATGCCCGAAGAACCTTCTGAGTCATCGCATAGTGGGTTCTCTGGGCTTTACTTGAAAAAAATTCTACCCGACGAGGATAAGTTCCAGTCCTATAAATACCCTCTCTCTCTTTCCTTTTACTCTTTTGGCAGAGCTCCACTTGCAACTAGAGGTGCCTAACGAGAACTTCTAGAGATCAGAGGTCGATGAGGATCCATAGAGGTTATTGATCATAGGCTTTTCTTGGATGCATGTCCTAGTTTGAGTTGCTCGTGAATAATCCTAAGCGTTTTGATTGAGATTATTTCTTCCTTTGCATAAGATTCTTGCTCTTCTACTCATTTTATTGTTGTTCTTCACCCTCCTTCCTCATGGGGCCGAGCTCTACGGTTTTCTTCGTATTTTCTTGCTGAAATCTTTTTTTTTGAGTTAGGAGAGACATTAGTCTCCCCCCTCCCTCAAAGAGCTTGCCAGAGCCCGGATGACTACAAAGGTGGTAAATACTATGCGCAACGGGAGGTTCGAACCCGAGTCCCCCGGGGAGGACCTACCGTCCTGATGCAGGGGTTTTGAGTCATTTTTATAGACTGGTTTTGCATACGTTTTATGTGTATTTTGATCATATTTATGATTAATATCGCATGATTCACTACCTTTAGTATATAATCTCATTTTGCACCAAATTTACCTTGTTTCATATTATTGTGTATAAAAGATCATATTTGTTGGATTTGACTGGTGTTCTTCTCTTCATTTCAGGCAATTCGGATATCTGAAAATGTCGATACCATCGACGGATGGTCGATACCATCGACCTGGTCACAGTGCATCGCTGGAGAAGAGCAACCAGAAGTCGATACCATCGATGGGACTATCGATGGTATCGAGAGAGCGTCAGAGATCCAGATTTCCAGATGTCGATACTATCGACCCAAAGTCGATACTATCGACCTCGCCTCAGTAAAATCAGCTTCAGCGTCGGATTCCAGAGAAAAGCGATGCCTAAGAAGTCGATACCATTGACACGCCTTCGATGGTATCGAGGCAACATCAGAGAGAACCCCAAGAATCGCACAATTGTCGGTGCCTCATGCAGGTCGATACCATCAACCCGCGTCGATGGTATCGATGTCGTCAGATCAGGTTTTGCTAAAGATCATGTCTAATCGTACAGTGGTGATTTTTGGGTGACCTAAAGTGGTGCATATACCTAATTACGGTGGCCCGAAGCAATCAATCACGTCCGGAGCCATTGCACAAGTCTCGAGGAGGAAAAAGAGAGAAGAACGGAGCCGAGAGCCACACCCCGATCATTCCGAGAGCCGCGGAAGGAGTTTCCCACTGCCGAAAGGCTATAGATCGCTCATCCTACGCTGGGGAACGCCTGGATCTCCTCCGTTCAGGGGTTTACATCACATCTATTCACGTTTTTCATATGTTTTCCCTTTCTCTCATCATGTCTTTCATTGAGATGAACATGCGGGGCTAATCCCCTTTATCTTTAGGACCGGGAGTAGCACGGGTAATCATTATATGATAGTTTTGACATAGTTATCATAATTTGTCTCTAAAATCCGTTGTATGATTTTATTTTCTCCATTATATCATTATGATTGATCACCCTAATGATAATTTAATACCTTTAATTATTTTGAAATAAGAATTAACGGTTGAAAAGAGACGGATATCACATTAACTAATAAATCCTTTGAACAAGGCGATGTACAGTTAATGGTGGAAACCTAGAGTATGATCTTCAAGCACCTGATCTAGGGTATAGGTTACTACTACTGTGGAACCGACTTAGATTTAGGTAGTGAATTGTATCGCGACAGCAAACAATTCTGACTACAGACCACTACCCGGAATAGGAGACGAATTAGGATATTTGTGTAGGAATTAGTACAACGAGAACCTGTGGTGAAACCGCAATCCTAAAGATTCCATCTTTAATTGATTAAACCAACCATTTAATCGATTGTTTTGCTTTCTTTTATTTTATTTTCTTTTTCAACCAACTCTCAAACCATTTTAATCGGTCTAGCTGATCGCGAACAGTTAGTAGTAGTTTACTGAAAATCCGTTCCCTGGGTTCGACTCGGGCCTCACAAAGGTCTATATTACATTGACGTGTGCACTTGCTTATACGCACGATAAATTCGTGTCAAGTTTTTGGCGCCGTTGCTGGGGAATGGTGATTTTTGGCACTACGAGGGTTGTAAGCAGCCACTCTAGGCCACATTTTTTTTTAATTTAAATTCTGGAAATTAATCATCTATCTTTCATAATCCGTAATCATCTAGCACTGTGCCTAATTAAATTTATTACTGTGCAGGTACTAGTGCATGGTGAGTACGCGTAGCACAGACTACACACAGTCATCGCCGGAGGTCCCATTTTTGGGATCAAACTACGAGGAGAACGACACCCAAAATCAACTCGAGAACGAGAATTCAGATTTTGAACCCGAAGCAATGGCTGAGGAACAAACAATTTGGGAGAAAATCAAGGCGTCGTCCTCTTCTGCATCTAAGGGGCCAATTAAGAAGTAGGCCATCAACATTCCTAACTACAAAATTGACCTAGGCCTAATCAATTTGGTCAAGTCTAATGCGTTTCACGGGTTCAAAAATGAAGATCCGATGACCCATATAAGCCAGTTCATGGAGAACTGTGATATGGTCAAGATATACCGGTTTCCACAAGAGATGCTCTACTTGAAGTTATTTCCCAGTTCTCTAGCGGGAAATGCTCGAGAATGGCTGCACAATCTGGATGACGAGTATGTTGAATCTTGGGATCACATGGTTGAGGTGTTCTTTGAGAGGTTCTTTTTGCCTGAAAAGACGAACGATCTAGTGAGGAAGATACACAACTTCAGCCAGCGAGCCGGTGAAACTTATTCTGAAACTTGGGAGCACTTCCAGATAATGTTGAGGAAGTGTCCACATCACGGCTTAGACAAGGAGAAGCAAGCTAAAATTTTTTACTTCACCCTAAATGAACATGATAGGAGCAATTTGGACTCAGTAGGTTCTGGTTTCTTTTTGAACAACACAGTCACAAGGTGTTGGGAGATTCTAAAGAACATGTCCAAAAAGCAGTCTTGGGGTGAAAGAGATGCACCCGAGTAGGTTGGCGTGACACATGAAGCAAAGGCTATTAAAGCGCTTAATGACAAGATGGATCTTATAGCCAAGAAGCTCCTAGAGAAAGAGGACAATGGGTTTGAGGATGAAGCACATGCAAAGTATATGCATCAACAGGGATATAGAAATAACAATTACGATTGGAGGAAGGAACAAAATTTTCATAAGCCGCAACCTAGCCTAGAGGAAAAGAACAATGAATTGCTTAGTCAGGTGGTGAAGAAAAATCAGGAATTGATGGGCTCACTCGCCAAGACAGCACAGTCACACGGTGAGTACTTGAACCAGTTTGGGCAGCAGATACAGAGCCATGGTGCACAACTGAGGATGCTAGAGATGTCCATAACCCAAATTGCAACTGAGGTGGCTGCCATGAAGAAAATCATTCAACAAAAACTAGTTGGGAATGCAGAGGCTGCTCAAGTACATTATCAAGTGAAGTACATATCTGTGATTAAGGAGACAGAGCCCCCGGTGGGGGAGGTCCATGAAAAGGGCAAAATGCATTTTGAAACGGAGGCTAAACCCAGTGTGCCATACCCCCGTAGCTTATATGGGCTACCAAGAGGATGTCGCCCGTTCAACAAATCCCACCAAGAACCCATCACAGCCGTGCCCACACCTAGGCAAGAGGAGCAGGTGAAGGCCATACTTCGCAGTGGAGCTACTACCACCGAGAAGGATGAGAAGCCACGAGCCACACCAACCGTGAATGACATGCCAAAGCCTACGCCAGAGGGTGACATTGAAGCAAGCTTAGGGGAGGAGACCCCAAATAGCCCATACGTGCCACCGCACAAGCGCATAAATGAGCCAAGCGTGCCATTCTCGGATAGTCTAAAGCCGAGGAAAGAGCAAAGACACTTCAAGAAATTTCTTGAGATCTTCCGGAAGCTACACATTAACATTCCATTGGTGGAGGCTATAGAGAAAATTCCTTCATATGGAAGATTCATGAAAGACATCATCAACAAGAAACGGCGGATCAACGATACAGATGTTGTGTGTGTTGATGAAACAATGAGTTCTATAATCCAAGGAAGGATGCCAAAGAAGAGGGAAGATCCAAGATGTTTCTACATCCCATGTTCCATAGGTGGCCAAAATTTTCCACAAGCACAATGTGACTCAGGGGCAAGTATTAATCTTATGCCACTTGCCACTTTTCAAAAGTTGGGATTGAAGAAGCCAACATAAACTTCCATGACAATCGAGTTGGCGAATGGATCCATTGTAAAGCCACAAGGTATATGCGAGGATGTGCTAGTCAAGGTCGACAAATTCATCTTCCATGTTGACTTTGTAGTCATGGACATGGATGAGCTGGAAGGAGGTGAGATGCTATTGGGAAGGCTGTTCCAAGCTATGACTGATGCAATCAATGCCATTGGGCGAGGTTACTTGACACTTGGGATTGGTGATGATAGAGTTGAATTCAAATTTCCAAATGAATCATTAGAGACATCCCTTGACAACCCAGGTTAAAGGTATCTTTATGTCAAGCCTAGGACATTAAACAAGGGTGCTTGTTGGGAGGCAACCCAACCATCGGTAGTTCACATTTTTCTAGTTATTTTATTTTCTGCCGTGTTTTCAAGTTAGTTTTGGTTAATTACATTTTTAGTGTAAAAATGATACCCTAATAATTTTGCTCAGTGTGCAGTACTGATAAAAAACCGATACCATCGACCACAGTGTCGATGGTAGCGAGGTGGGTGCAGGCAAGAGGCTACAAAAAAAGTTCTGAGTCGATACCATCGACGGCCTCGTCGATGGTATCGACCTACCATCAACGACATCAGAAAAAAGAGAGTGTCAGGTCGATATTATCGACCAAGAAGTCGATGCTCGCGAGATCCCTGAAGATTTTCAAAGAAATCCTTCTCACTAAAGTCGATACCATCGACATCCCTGTCGATGGTATCACCCCGACAGCAGTGAGGAGGCGGTGCCCGAACCTCGCGAGGGTATTTAAAACAGAAAGGGTCGATACCATCGACCAGCTGTCGATGGTATCGACGTGACACATCACCGATCCACGAGAAGATATCAACGGAGCCCGCCAAATCAAGAAATCGATCCGTGGGATGGGTCGATACCATCGACCCTAGTCGATAGTATCGACATATCACCTATCCGGGCCCCCACATCCAGCAATCGACGCCCGCCGATGGTCGCGAAGTGGTGGATTGTGTTACAAGTGTCGATACCATTGACACCCCGTCGATGGTATCGACGGAGCAACAGTGGCATCGATTTTAGATATAAAAGGAGGGATAGTTTCTCTTTTCTACTCACACCTTCAGAGCCAATCCCCTCAACCCTTGCACTGAGCATTACCGAGCAACCGGAAACCCACAATACCCGCCACCTGAGCAGTAAACGGTATCACTGTTCCACCTGCTGAGATTGTTTTTGACTATGAGGCCATAGTCAAATTCAAGCTTGGGGGGGAGATGGAACAATTTCTATCTTTTATTTCCTTTTCTTTTTAGCAATTTTCTTAGTTTTTAGGATCCACATGCTATCTAGTGTATCTGTGGATGTCTAATGTAATGTGTCATCTCTATGCTTTTCACATGGGAATTAGGGGTGCGAAATTTGAGCATATTTAAAAAAAAATCAGGAAGTTGTAAGTTGAACTTGTTTGAAATTGAGCACTTAACCTATGAAAATAATTGGGTTTGTCAACTTTAAAACATAAGATCATAATTGTACAACCGTATGATTCAAGAAATGTGGACAGATGTTGAGCCTAAACTAACCAAACGGTAAAGGGACATTAATCGAAAGTGAGAGAGAGAAACCCTTTGATTTATTGTTACACAGGTTAGTAAAGAGGGAAATATAATCTATTCCAATGGTTTTGTACATTAGTCTTATGATCTATCCATTTCATTTCATTCAATATCCACCATAAGAACTGGAAGCACTTATAGTTTTTCATCTCTTGATTGCATGACATGTAGATAGGATTTCATTGTAGCTAGATTTTGCATCTATGCATTCACACATTCTCAAGTGCATGTCATTATAGTTGCATTTTGCATACTCTAGAGCATATAGGACTTTTTGTGCCTTATTTCTTCTGGAAAATAAGAAAAAAAAGGAAAATTGTTCTATACCCTCTGAAAAGTAATTTGTAAGGCATCAGTGATGTCAGCTAAGTGGAAAAAAGCCCAAAAAAAAAAAATATTGTGAATGTTCTTCTAGTCAATTGAAAAATGAGGGCTTGAAAAAAAAAGAGAAGAAATGTAAGTGAAAAAAAAGGGAGAGGGAGAAAGGAACTTATTTCACCTACATGCATACATAAAGAAAAGAGGAATAAGCACATAATGTAGTTTAAGTAGTCATTCCATCTCATCTTGAGACAGAATGATAGTGCATGCACCATTCTACCTAAAATTTAGGCATTAGGTCATTTTCATACGCATATGCATCATTTAGGTCATTTTGTTGATTTTGCATGATAAAACTATTTGGTGCTTCTCTTTCTTCCACAACCGCCCATTTCATCCACCCGTTGCTCAAAATGGTAGGCCACCCATGATTATCTCCTCATTATTGTATACTAGGAGATCTTCTTCCATTTAGATGGTAGTTAGGACTTGAGCAACATAGATAGGAGATCACAAGATGCACTAAGTCTGAACTGGAGGAATTCATTATATCAACTTCTTTATTTGGTAGTGTTTGATGATCTTGGGATGGACATTTCTTATGGACGATTATTGTCACCTCTAGGGTAGTTATCGTTCTGTGGTCAGTGAGGGCCGACATGTGCATGACAGGTGGGAGTCATATTGAGTTGTCTTTTATGCTAATATGTTCTTTAGTTGACTCTCACAATTCTATTCTATAGTTTTGTGCTTGAGGACGAAAAATGTTCAAGCTTAGGGGAGTTTGATGCAGGGGTTTTGAGTCATTTTTATAGACTGGTTTTGCATACATTTTATGTGTATTTTGATCATATTTGTGATTAATATCGCATGATTCACTACCTTTAGTCTATAATCTCATTTTACATCAAATTTACCTTGTTTCATCTTATTGTGTATAAAAGATCGTATTTGTTGGATTTGATTGGTGTTCTTCTCTTCATTTCAGGCAATTCGGATATCTGAATACGTCGATACGATCGACGGATGGTCGATACCATCGACCTGGTCACAGTGCATTGCCGGAGAAGAGCAACCAGAAGTCGATACCATCGATGGGACTATCGATGGAGCGTCGGAGAGCCATATTTCTAGATGTCGATACTATCGACCCAAAGTCGATACTATCGACCTCACCTCAGCAAAATCAGCTTCATCGTCGGATTCCAGAGAAAAGCGACGCCTAAGAAGTTGATACCATCGACACACCGTCGATGGTATCGAGGCAACATCAGAGAGAACCCCAAGAATCGCGCAAGCGCCGATGCCTCATGCAGGTCGATACCATCGACCCGCGTCGATGGTATCGACGCTGTCGGATCAGGTTTTGCTAAAGATCGTGTCTAATCGTACGGTGGTGATTTTTGGGCGACCTAAAGTGGTGCATATACCTAATTACGGCAGCCTGAAGCAATCAATCACGTCCGGAGCCATTGCACAAGTCTCGAGGAGGAGAAGGAGAGAAGAACGGAGCCGAGAGCCACACCCCGATCGTTCCGAGAGCCGCAGAAGGAGTTTCCCACTGCCGAAAGGCTGTAGATCGCTCATCCTACGTTGGGGAACGCCCGGATCTCCTCCGTTCAGGGGTTTACATCCATCTATTCACGTTTTCCATATGTTTTCCCTTTCTCTCATCATGTCTTTCATTGAGATGAACATGCAGGGCTAATTCTCTTTATCTTTAGGACCGGGAGTAGCCCGGGTAATCGTTGTATGACAGTTTTGACATAGTTATCATAATTTGTCTCTAAAATCTGTGGTATGATTTTGTTTTCTCCATTATATCATTATGATTGATCACCCTAATGATAATTTAATACCTTTAATTACTTTGAAAGAAGAATTAACAGTTGAAAAGAGACGGATATCACATTAACTAATAAATCCTTTGAACAAGGTGATGTACAGTTAATGGTGGAAACCTAGAGTATGATCTTCATGCACCTGATCTAGGGTATAGGTTACTACTACCGTGGAACCGACCTAGATTTAGATAGTGAATTGTATCGCGACAGCAAACAATTCTGACTACAGGCCACTACCCGGAATAGGATATGCATTAGGATATTTGTGTAGGAATTAGTACAACGAGAACATGTGGTGAAACCGCAATCCTAAAGATTCCATCTTTAATTGATTAAACCAACCATTTAATCGATTGTTTTGCTTTCTTTTATTTTTCTTTTCTTTTTCAACCAACTCTCAAACCATTTTAATCGGTCCATCTGATCGCGAACAGTTAGTAGTAGTCTACTGAAAATCCTTTCCCTGAGTTCTACTCGGGCCTCACAAAGGTCTATATTACATTGACGTGTGCACTTGCGTTATACACACGGTAAATTCGTGTCACGTGCTCAACCATCCACGCTACACAGGCCGGGTTTAAATTGGGTCTATTGCGGACACTATACATTGTTTAAATATAGAATTGCAATAGGTGTCTAACTGCTCTTTGATTGCTATTTACAACTTTTAGGTTATTTCAATTCAAGTTTGACAATGATCATGGTTCATGGACTTGATACCATAAGCCAAACAATTATTACATATAGTTGATTGTGGCTATTATCCATTCTCCTTTTAGAGTACTGATTTGTAAAAAAGATATTGCCATGGTCAGATTTGACTTGTAATATACATTATTCTGATAAAATAGAAAGGTACATGACAGTATCTAATTTTATCCAGATATGTTACCTTTTTGAGGGAGGAAGATGCTTTACGATGTATTCTATCTGTGAATGGTTTCATTCTAAACGGGAATCCATTAAGGTAAGTGTTTCTTTTATTTCCTACTTATTTGATCATAATATATCCTTAATTAGTTAACATTTTTACTGACAGAGCATGTTTTGGCACATCAAAATATTGTAACACATGGTTGAAAATTTTGGTACACACTGATTTAACAAATAGATCTATTGTTTTCTTTGTTACTAGGCGAACTTCCGAATTTATGGTTTTGTGTGAATACTTTTCTAGCATTGTAGGAATCTTGATTGTGCTCACTCACATGACTACGGAAGAAAAGAAGACATTTGCTCAAAAGATGATGTGGTTTCTGCTTGTGTAAGGTATCACCCTCCCCTACTTTCCAGATACCATTTCTGGTTCATGTGGGTTACCTTTGTAAAAGTAAAAGATTTTAAAATGTTGGACTTTCTTCTTTGTTCTCGGTTGCTGCTTTTCTTTAGACTTGTTTAAATTTAACTTTAGGTTAATTTAGAAACTAATGGATCATTTATATTACGTTTCTAGACCCATCCATTTGGTTAGTTGCGGAGTTAGACCATGATGCAACTTGTTTATAATGTTTATACAACAGTGTATATTGTACATGAGTTAAATCAAATGTCCTTGGGCATTTCTGATTCATCTGTCTATAGATATGGCATGCTGTGTCATTTGGTCTTTCTAATTGAGGTATAATTGTTTTGGCATTTGTATGATACCTATACTGTAAAATAATGGGCTTTCCAATTTGACTGTAACTTGACAGGGCATGGTGTTTTTGTATACTCAATACTATGCATTTTTTTTTAGAAGTTCGAAGTTTTACCTTATTGTGTGGGTTTTGCAAATCTTTTTTTTGTTACACCCCTTTAGATGCAGTCTAAACTCTAGGTGCTGGTATATCTCAGGATGATAGCAATGTTAGCAGAGGGGTTTAGCAATTGTTCTATATATAATTTTAAAGTTTATTGGTGATATTTGAAATGTACATAGTAGCATTGTCGGTTGTCTGTTACACCCATTCCAGTGTCATTTGTCTTAAAAAATGTAAGATTTCACATAAACTAAGGGACCGTTTGCGTTTCATTTTTTGGACTACCGGCAATTAATATGTAAAATCTCTACCGGTGGTGATTCGGCTCTTTTGTTAAATAACACTTGTTGTAGTAATGTGTGTCCGATCACAGGCAGTTACCCCGTCCCGACAGATACGTTGTGATCATAAATCCTACCGAGATTGACGTGTTTTTCGATTACAGTTTTTAGATGCTAAATCTAAACAATATGGCATTTGCGATCACCACCTAATAATTATATTACTAGTAGCCGCATTTTCAAGTCTCTAGCAAGTCTAGTAAAATTAAGCTATGTGAATTTTCTGAAATTTTGATAACACATATCCTATTTGACTTGATGAGTTATGACACGAGACGACCACCAATGTGCAGGGGTGCACTATTGAGAAATATTTCAAAGCAACATTATACCCATCCCTCCAATGTGAACGAAACTCTGACGATTTGGTTATACACTTTGATAATGTTGTGATAAAAATAATGAACTTATGTGGCACTACTGGCTTTACGATTTTTTCCTTCTAGTATTGTAAACTGTTTTCAATTTATCTTGTTAATTTGGTTTGCATCTTGTAGTAATTCTGGTTTTGATTTGCTAACTGTCACGCCTACCTGATCTTTTTTGAAGCTACAATTTCGTCTTCGTTAGATATTTGATGTTGATTACGGGTTCTGATTTTGTTTTCATTTTTCTAATTCTATGCCATCTTTCTTTGAAACTTGTTTGTTTCTTGTACCAGTAAAGTTCAGGAATGTTCTGGAATTTCCTTAAACAGTCTCCCACGACGCCAAGGAAGTTGTTTTCCTCCACCATTTGACTTAAACAAGGGAAGGAGCATGAATCAACCTAAACCAGTTTTTGTAAGACTTATGATGCTAGGGATTTTACATGTATTTATTTTCTGATGGAACATGATTTTTTCATAATAATTCATTTTAGAGAAGGTTCCATGTCTTAAATGTAGAATCAGTTTGGTTTACATTAGTTTTTGTTTGATTATTAGGATAGCACTAGATGACATGCAATGATAGAGCACAATAACATACTGTTACAGTTTACTATGTAATGTTATTTGGGAAAGTGTGGAAAGGCTAGTAGAAAATATTTGGTTATAAGATTAAAATGTTATGTAATCTGGATTTTGGCTGTCATACTCTGTTATCTTTACTGTGCCTTTCAGCAAACCTTAAACCTTGGGGGGATATAGTGGCATGGAATGAGGGAGGTATAGCATGATAATAGACCTTTACTTGCTTGGCTATGAAGGAAAAAAGGCTTCCGCTTTGAGGGCAAGAAGAACATATTTACTCTGAGTATGAGTGATAAATGAGTAATTTCAACTTCCCTGGGCTTCAAGGTAATCCACCAATGAGTCGACTATTGGCCTGAACAGGCTCTTCATTAGGTGGTGGAAGGAAGCACACAAAGCGTGTGCTGAAGCTGGACATGGGGGCTGGGTACCATCTGAAGGTGTCTCTGAAATGTGAAATTGATACATGTTGGAGTAGCCATCATGCTTGACTTAGTGGTCAACTGCCACAAATGTCCCTAGATGATGTAGGCTACCTGGAGAGCAGTGACATCTAGTACACTGCATCCTTGTAATTGCCATGATAAAAAAGTGGGCTAAGCATATTCGTTTATCACCCGGTGATATGTGCAGTCAATACATTGCAGGTGATAAGGTCAATGAAGCAACTCATAAAGCAAAATCATCCAAATCCACCCTATCAAAACACTAATATTGTAAACCTGATATGTGTATGGATGATGGTTAGTATTGTGGTACTTTTTAGAGATATGTAGTAGATAATAACCATTACTAGCCACCCACACATCATCATGTTGCTTTGTCATTTCTGTTTCACACGTCAATTTTCTATCACTGCCTATGGTAAACATCCGCAACAACGATTGATCCTGTTAATGTGTATGTATAGGGACCTACATGTGTGGGAAAAGGTCAGGGACTGTAAGGTCTGTAAAGGCTTTATATATAAATATACTAGCACCCCGACCATGAAAGACGAGTTGTGGATTCCCCCCATCATTTTCATCTTTATATGGTATCAAAGCAAGGGAAAACCCTAGGGAAGCCGTCAATCTCTCTAAGGAAGTCTTTTTCCAGTGGTCATCACCATCTTGTGGTCTGCAACCATCAGGAGCTACAACAGCTAAAAAATTTCTGTTCATCGCTACAATACCATGCTGTAGCACGACCACCACTGTAGTGGTTGTTACTCCCTCTTTGGTTGGACTTAGGTCTTGCCTTTCTGGGTAGTCCTTTCTCTTGGTCCTAGATGCCATGTGGTGCTTGTGGTTAGCTGCTATGCCTCTATTTGCCCTCCAAATCAGCATTGCATCACAACCTTCTATTGCAGCAAGAAGTTTGGCTTCAACAAAGAGGTTAATGGGCTGTTTTCTCCCTTAAACTTGATCCATAGGGGCGTCCTGACCCTACTACCTTGCCCTAGAAGGTCTAATTTGCTGTCCTTTTAAAAAAAGTCTAATTTGCTGTCCTTTGATCAATTTTTGCTAATCTGATTAATGTCTTCTTCGGTTGGGTGCATTTGTAGTCAACATGGCTGATAAGGAGTCTGCGATTCACTAATCTATAGTGACACCAAAACAAGTTATATGGATTCCCTATGAAGTCCACTAATATGGAAGTTATTGATGATACTCAGGAGGCTACATATTAGGATGTCATCGTCTAAAAAAGAACATACTTAGTTGATGCGTCAAGCTCCAAAGCATGACACGTCTTCAATTTGCATTTCACAAAGGCCCGATTCATCAACATACATTGCACATGCATCCAAGGTATTGATATCGTAGTCAGGCTAGATCCTCGATTCTGGTATAACTGATCACATCACCGGTAAGATGTTCACCACCCTATACCTATAAGTCCAACCTACACGATGTCAGCCTTGCAGACAATTTTTTCGCCTTTGCTAAGGGAACATGGCTAGTATCACCTACTCCACATATCCTTGCACTCCACCTTGTTTATCCTGCAATTTCCTTTTAATTTCTTATCAAGTAGCAAATTAACTCGTTCCCTTCAAGTTGTTGTTACTTCCTTACCAGATACTCGTGTTAAACATGACTTGAAGACGTGGAAAACAATTGGCGAAGGATATGAACTGGCTGGACTCTACTACAAGGAACAAAATATAGCTGATATTGGTGAAATTTTGCTCGAATTTTGATTTTGACACCATCGGTTACTATATTCTGCAAGTGCGTTGGTAAGATCGCAAATATCGGTATTACTGATGGGTATACTGCCAAAGATCACCAAATATCACCAAATACCACCACATTTCGACGAGATCTATTGGTATACTGACACAAATACTGATTTTTGCATGCTTTAGCCTGTTTTTGTTGTTTGAGAGGAGAAAATGGGGGAGCAAGGGGATTTTGAAACTAGGGTCAAATAAGTCTTATCCAAGGCATGCCTTCATACTATCTACCATTTCTCTCATTTACACCTCATCTATCTCCATTAAAATATGAATTCATCCTAAATTGGGAAAGATCACCCAATTTGCTTTATTATATGTCTTCCTAATTGTATGTGATCATAGATCTACAACACTATCTCATAATATACATTATAATCATGCTAATTTACCTAAATAATGGACTAAATATAAGTATAATTTGCAAACATTGTTAGTAGTAAGCTAATTAGCATACATATGTTCTTGTTACTAGTATGTTTAGCATATAAAGGAAAAAAATGTACTACTTTGCAACACAACAAACAAATACAGTAAAAAATATAGATTTTGTGATTTTGTAGTCTTATATTTGTCTATCCAATCCATTGACTTGATTAAAGACATGTATGATAGCTATAATATAAGAGTAAAGACTCCTGAAGGAGAGACACCAACATTTCCTATCACAGTTTGGGTACACCAAGGATCCACACTCAGCCCATATCTGTTTATTCTTGTTATGGATGAGTTGACAAAGAATGCTCAGGGTGATATTCCTTGGTGTATGTTATTTGTTGATGATATTGTGTTAATTGACGAAACTAAAGATGGATTGAATGATAAAGTTGAACTTTAGAGAAAGGCATTAAAATCAAATGAACTGATGATTAGTAGAGAAAAACTGAGTATGTGCATTGCAATTTCAGCCAATCTCCTAGTGTGAATGGTGGAAACAAGTTGGACGGAGTGTATATACCAAAATGTGATAGATTTTATTACTTGGGTTCTATTATTCAAGTAGATGGGAATATCCAAAATGATGTTTGTCACAGGATGCATGATTGTTGAAATGGAGTGCAACTGGAGTATTATGTGATCCGAAGATCCCTCTCAGATTACAAAACAAGTTTTATAGAACAACTATATAGCCAACCATGCTCTATGGTAGTGAATGTTGGGTGATGAAGGAACAAGGTCTCATAAGATGAACATGGCTGAATTGTGTATGCTGAGATGGATGTGTAGGAAGACAAGAAAATATCACTTGAGAACATGGCTTCTGGATTGTAAGCTATACACTACCTCTCAGTTAACTAGTTTTGGCTATGTAAGATTATTGAGTTTCTCAATAAGTGGCTCTCGATAACACTACCTTTATCCAATGAATTTTCATGAAATTTGTTTCATCATCTTTAGCGATTACTGGATCACTGCAGTATGGTTGAAATGGAGGAGTGCAACTGGAGTATTATGTGATCGAAAGATCCCTCTTAGATTAAAAAGTAAGTTTTATAGAACAGCTATACGGCCAGTCATGCTCTATGGGAGTGAATGTTGGACGGTGAAGAAACAAGGTCTCAACAAGATGAACGTGGATGAAATGTGTATGCTGAGATGGATGTGTGGGAAGACAAGAAAAGATCGCATTGAGAACAAGTTGTGTGATGGCTGACTCAGATGGTATGGACATGTGCAACACATACCGACTAATGTGCCTATATGAAGCAATGCTATTGAGTTAAGCACAATTAATCGAAGAATAGGAAGGCCTAAATTAACATGGGAAGAGCTTATAAAGAGAGATTTTGAATCTCTACATCTCGACCAGAATATGACCCATAAAAGAGCTAAATGGAAATGAATGATCCATATAGCTTACTGAGGTTTAAATGATGATGATGATGATATTTGTTTATATATGACACTTACTACATGTATAGGTATGGTAATAATAGTCGTTAACCAGTCCTTGAACCAGTTCCAAACCAAACCATCCCATTATGAGTTTTTTTTATCATCCAACCGTCAGCGGGGCCCCAACGATGGGCAACCACCTTTATGGTTTGGTTCTGTGGAAATTATACCATGCCAAATGCCTCTTTAGATCTGACTGCAGTACCCTTCGTACAACATGAACTGGACCCCAAGCGCCACACTGCTCGCACCTAGTACCGCCGACGAATATAGGAGGGGCACCGACCAAGTACTTCGTCAGCATGCCCAATTTATGTAGAGTCTAGATATTGTCAGCGCCTTCCATGTACCTCCTGCCTATGAACACTCACGATAGGGTGAGGTGTGAGCCTGGTTGTGCGACCGTCGAAATAGTCCATTGAGCTTCGTTAGGAACCAACCATGAACACATCCCGCTAGTCGATGCCGATGTGGAACCCTTACAGGATGGTGCAGACAGTGAACGCTAGTCCTCGAACGTCTTGTGGATCACACTAAAGGAGGTAAAGTAGATCACGATATATGTGGTCTCGTTGGACAGAGCGAAGGTGGAACCTTAGAAGGGAGGGCGCTCTAAGTGCAGAGGGAGGAGGCAACGACGCAGCCGTGGTGGAAGACAAACGATGATGGGGGCTTGTGGTTGAAGATAGATGATGACAATAGTTCGACAGTCGTCTGATAACACATCCCCATCTAGACCGGCTCTGCTATTATTAGTGGGAGCAACACCAAATTGATGGTTATTTGATGTTAGAGAGCAACAGGTTGTCAAAAACGCTAGCTAGCGACTACACATGTGGCCGCGATGGCTGATTTGGTGGAAGAGAAATATGATTGGTTGACGTAGACAATGAGTGATACACTTATTAAATGGTCCACATAATTGGCAAACCACGTAGTCTACCATATCATAAACCATTCCGCCCAGTGATGATGGTATGGTTCTCCATACCAAATGTAAGAGCAACGGTTGAAGCAGGTTTTGGGTTGTGGATGCCTAACCTGCCACTTTTGCTATCCCTATACATGTATTCCACAACATGGACATGGTTGACATGGTAACTATGCTTTTATATCATCATATCCCCACAACATGCATATAGTGGACATGGTAATAATGGCTTTGATATTTATCCCACTATTATGAGTAATCCATGGAGAAATTCACTATCACATATCAAGATCACGTGGTAAAAAACGTTGGTGGAGGAAAGGTGTCACAATAGTGATAGTGCCTAACTTCCTTCATGGTCATTGAGTTAATTGCAAATGTCACATATTAGAGAAGAGCAATAGAAATCCATGGTGCATAGTTTCTTTCAGAATCTAATATGTTGCATATAGAGACATGGCCTAGGTTTAGAGAAATTACACGGGATGAGAACAATACATGATGTTATCACATAAGTATGTGTATTTTAGTTTATGAATTTGCTAGTAAAATTTCACAACACTATTCCTACATTTTTGTCATAAAAATCCTCAAGAAACATGCTAGGTTCCTTACCTCCCTACATGAAGACCCCCCCTCCATATCTGTCATAGAATTTTATTGAATAAAATGATGCATTTCGACGTGAAGATTATACCTATAAAATTTCATGATTTGATTCGTCCATTTTGACATCCAAATGGCCAGTATTGCATCTGTCAAAATTTCTATCATATACCGGTAAATACATATTTCCACAGTCGAAGCGGCATTGGTATCAGATACCTTGTTCCTTGGTCTACTGCTTGCAACAACTTTCCATAATGTGTGTTACACCATCTCCTTTGATGGTTCATAGTCGTCTTGGTCATGCGTCTTTAGAGAAGCTCAAGGTAGTCATTCTAGGATTGTCTAATATGGATAGGTTATAATGTAAATCGTCTCAATTAGGTAAAATTATGAGGTCTGCCTTTAGGCCGAAAGAAGGTCAAAGAACAAAGCTTATTTTTGAGTTAATTCATTCTGATATATGGGGTCCTATTTGTATTACATCTAAACTTGGATTTAGAAATTTGTTATTTTTGTCGATGATTGTTCTCACATAGAAGAAAATGTTCAATTTCAATGTTGTTTCAATGGCCACAGAAATAGAAATTTTGACAAATTTCGACGAAATTTTAATAAATGTGTTCCTGGCGTTTCGACGGAAAAATTAATGAATTGATTTATGAAATTTTACCAGAATGATCTACTAGTATAGATTTACTCAAAGATGTAATAATATTTCATATTGGATATGTGGGGGGGGTGGGGTCTCACCATTTGTTAGTGAATAATATTTCATATTCTTGTTGAAATCTTGTGCATATGGGTTAAAAACTCTCTTTTTCTTCTTCCTTTCTCTAGTTCGACCCTGTTCGTAGAAATAGGATATGTTCTTAGAGCTTTGGTGAGTTGAGCTTGATGTTTGGGTGCTGATTTCAAGAGTTTCCACCTTGGATTTGAGTTTTCTTCTCTCTACCCAGAGAGTTATATAACCTTGAATGCATTTCTTGCCTACCTAATATATGCATGTCATTGATCTTACTTTTGAACTCTTAAAATGCTATATGGTGGCCCTTATAAGTGCTATTTTGTATGACACAGTGATGATCCAAGCATGTCGATTGTATTTCAAAACTTATGAAAAATATATGCTAAACATTGAACTAATATTTAAGTATGAAAGAAATAAATTTCAAAATATTAGTGCTTGAATTACTATTATGGTGGCATAACAAATGGTTGGATGAAACCTGAATATAGAAGGTAACTTATTCATGATATATGTTGAATGTTGATGATACCATTACAAGAAGTAGTATTGTTTCAGTCATGATGATACTTATGGTTTGATACACTCTAGATGGTGGTCAATCCTTTCATGACCAAGGACGATTACATTCTTTATAAAGGAGTATTACTAAACTATTTAATTACATTTTATATCTTCTGAGGTTGCAAATCCTGGTGACTTTTATAAGAAACTTTTTGGTGTTCATGTGTAACTTGATTGATGCAGTCAAAAGGTAATTAATTGATTTAAGTAATCAAGTGTAGCACTATTCGAGTAGTTCCTTGAGTCCGTAGAACTATAAAAGTGTCAAGACTTGGTGGATAGTGAAACCAATAATCTAAAAGGACCTCAGAGTCGTATACTATTGAGTATATGTGAGTGTAGGGAAGGTATATCCTTATCATCCTGATCCCAAGGTTTTAGCGAGAGGTCAAAGCTGTGTCTCAAAGATGATATGTGTTGAGAGGGACTGCGGTGGTAACTTAGGTTTGAGGGTTGTATACCCTAGTTTCTAGTGACATGGCCTGTGTACCCAGGACAAACTAGGTTGTTTAGTAGTTGACCTAATATTGCACTATGGCTGATAACCAAAATGACCAAGGGGAAGAGATCTTAGGATACTCATCCTAGATCTTATACATGCCTTATTTTGACTTCAAAGTGGTCAACTAGTAGTTTGAGTGGTACGCCTCAAACTACCTGGGGCTTAATAAAATATGTAATTCAGTCGTGTAGTATTACTATTAGGATTACTTAGCAAATCATATTGGATGATAATCCTTAATTAGTTGTTTTTTATTTATGGATGTTTTATAATGCAGTAAGTGAAATCAATTGTACTTATGACTCTAGCTATGTTTCTTATTTATGCAAGTTATATAGTCTTTCAACTCTATAATATTATCTGCTTTAACTGCTTAAAACATATAACCCTGGTAAATAATATATGATTTTGTAGTTATATCTCTCCATGTGACATGGGTCTCACCTTGTGGGAAACCACATCTTTTTAGGTGATTGGCATAGTCGTCAGACACTGAGTGATGATAATTCATAATTTGAAGTTTTGTAGAGGCAAAAGGCCAGTTGTTAGTATAAAGTCCTAGAGTCATCCTTGTATTCTTAGGTCTGAGTGAGGTGTTTTGAATCTCATGTATATCAAATCAAGATTTTTCTAATGTTCCTTGAACAATGTAAGTTTTGTAATTATGTAATTATGTGAACAACATATTTATATATAGGTTGTGTATGAGGCTGTTAAACTTATGTAGAGATTCCTGGAATGGATATACGTATGTAAATGTGAAAGTTGGACCTTTATGTAAATGTCCTCTAGAATGTTTTGGAATTTTATTTTGTTTTTAACTATATGACCTTTTTGTTATGTGATTAATTAATGATTGATCAGCATTTTGGTTTTGAGTAATCTCATTTAGCATGGTGGGTTGCCAAATTTTGGTGGTATCAGTGCTTTAGGTTTGTTGAGTTTAGAGGGACATATGACTTTGGTTGTTGTGTCTATTCTTACATAATCCAACATATCTGATCATAGTTTATAGTTATGCAAATTTGTCATGAGAATGTGAAGAGCATGAGGAAAGTAGTCTTGTAGTGTTGGTATGTGGCTGTAGGACACATGTAACATATGAAGGAGTACCTGAGACAGGGCCAAAATAGCCTGTTCTGCCTTCGTTCGACCCTTTAATCCTAGTTGATCCAACTTTTCAGTCTGTGTTAGGATAACTAATGACGATGATTACACATATGGTGAATAGAGTGGTTGCACCTCAACCAAGGGTACATGTTCCCAAGATAGAATCTTCGGGACCAGGGAAGACCTTTGAGAGGCTGAAGTGAGTAGGAGCCATTGAGTACGAGGGAATAACAGATCCAGCTTATGTGAACATGTGGTTGATAGAGTTGGAGAAGACATTAAGGATCTTCAATATGTCTAAGGAGGACAAGATGAAGCATGTTTTTTGTCTTTTGAAGGGTAGTGATGGCCATTGGTGGCCATTGAGGAGGAGAAGGGACCAAGTGAGGTGGTTAGTTGGAAAAAGTTCAAGTGGGAGTTTGTCTTCTACTACTTCCTAGAGATGTATCTAGAGGAGAAGATGGCTCAGTTTGAGCAGTTGCGCCTGGGATCATGGTCTATCTTTGACTGCGAGGTGAGATTCATAGAGTTGTTGAGGCTCCATCCTCACATGGCAGCCATTGAGAAGGAGATAATAAGAAGGTTCTATAAGGGTTTGAACATTGAGTTGGCAAGGACGACATCTGATTTGGAGTCTTGTAAGAAGTTTCCACCTTTTCAGAGTCTATAAGGAGGATACAGAGGATAGTTGTCGAGTATAGAGAGGCTAGTGACAGAAAGAGGTCTTTTCAGTTCCAAGGATTGCCGTTTGGCATTTCAAGAAATATAGGTTTCTTCGCCGCAGTACTAGATGTTATATCTGAGGTTGACATTTTTTGAACCAAGGACACAAGTACATTCATAGTGGTCTCCTATCAAGGTAGATGCTATAGTTTCCCACCAACCGAGGCAAATATTTTAGGTTTAGTGTTTGTGATAGGGTCATCTAGGATGCAGTATGATGCAATGACGTGTTACAAGTGTGGTTGGGCCAGGCGTGTGAGATGGACTTTCCCCATCAAGAATTAGGAGGTCACATAGTAGTCGAGTTAGAGCCAATAGGGTTTTCAATAGTAGTAGTACAGTAGCGGTGGTATGTAGAGGACATGACCAGTCTTCATAGATAGGGTCAGTAGGACCATCTAGCAGAGGCCAAGGACGACAGTAGGACATGACCAGATTCTATGCCATGAGTCAATCAGAAGGAGTGGTCAACCCACTAGTCATCACAGATCAAATGGTAATTTTTCATTCTAATTTACCTGCTTCTTCTTTTGTATCTATTTTGGTTGACTCAGGTGTGACACACTTGTTTATCACTAAAGAGGTGATAAATAGCTGTAACATGTATGTATATAATAGAGATGGTAGCCTCTTGTTAGAAACTCCTTTAGTTGATTATATAGTGATGCAGGAGGTATGTCCATCCTGCATTCTTTACTTCTTGGGATGTAGCATTCAATTGGATCTTATTCCAGTTGATATGCATGGGTTTGATGTGATCCTAGGGATGGATACCTTGAAGAAGTATAAGGTTATTTTCTATTGTAGTTCCAAAGTCACAACGTTCTTTGATGGTGATGTATCCTCAACTTTCCAGGGAGATAAGAAGATTCTTCCTACATGCCTGATGTCAGTCATGATAATAGAGAAGTTGTTGAGACAAGGGTGTGAAGATTTCTTGGCCCACATAGTGGATACCAAGGTCATGAGTTTCTAGTATCTTGGATGTACATGTGGTGCATGAGTTTGAGTATGTTTTTCTCATGAGCTTCCAAGTGTTCTGCCCCCAAGGGAGATTGATTTTGAAATCAATCTAGTTCTTGGTACACAATCCATCGCACAAGCACCTTATAGGAGGGCTCTAGCTAAGATAAAGGAGTTGAAATAGTTGTAGGAGTTTTTGGAGAAGGGTTTCATATGACCGATCACGTCCCCTTCGGTTTCTCTAATGTTTTTCTTTGCGAATAAGAAGGATGGTTCTATGAGGCTTTGTATAGACTAGTGAACAAGTATATGTTACCAAGGATAGATGATCTATTTGACTAGTTGAGAGGGGCTGCAATGTTTTCTGAGATAGACCTGAGGTCAGGATATCACTAGTTGAGGAACAAGTCATATGGCGTACCTAAGACTTTTTTAGGACTATCTATGGTCATTATGAGTTTGTGATTATGCCGTTTGAGCTAAATGATGTGCCGAAAATTTTTATGGACCTAATGAATATAATGTTCAGACCATATCTTGATCACTTTGTAGTGGTGTTCATAGACAAAATCTTGATATAATCCTGGGGTGTCACCAACATGAGCAATATCTTCATCAAGCATTGAAGTTGTTGAGGCAGCATAACCTTTATGCCAAGTTCAGTAAGTGTGAGTTTTGGCTAACTAAGGTGTCCTTTCTTGGTCACATCATCTCTGCAAAAGGTGTTTTTTGGATCCTGAAGGTGGAGTCTGTATTGGGGTGGAAGCAACCCAAGACACTGACAGAAGTAAGAAGCTCTTAGGCTTAGCTGGTTACTACAGGAGGTCCATCCAAACTTCCGTATTGTAGATTTACCTTTGACCAAACTAATTAGGACCATTGTCAACCTTCTTTCCATGTTCTGATGGAGAAGTTGATGAGTACTCTAGTGTTGATGTTGCCAAAGCCTGGGAAAGGCCGCATCATTTTCCATGATGCCTCAAAGAATGGGTTGGAGTATGTGCTGATGCAGGAAAAAATGATTTTTTTTCTTCTCAAAAACTTAAGAAACATGAGGAGAACTACCCAACTCATAACTTGGATTTAGCATCTATGGTTCTTATGTTAAAGAATTGGATACATTAGCTTTATGGAGAGAAGTGTCAAATCTTCACAGATCATAAGAATTTTCACTATATCTTATCAAAGTAGGAGTTGAACATGAGGCAAAGGAGATGGATAGAGTGGATCAAAGACTATGACTGTATGCTATACTATCATCCCAGAAACACAAATGTAGTGGTTGATGCTTTGACTAGAAAGTCATTTTCATCTTCATCATCTTCTATAGATAAAGTGTAGTTACACTCAATGGTGTGTCACAAGAAAGACATGTTGGTGATGCTGAGACAGATGAATGTATAATCAAAAGTCTCCTTGTTGACGGGTTTGTTGGCACATATACTAGTCAAGTCGATGTTACGATAGCATATCAAAGATGCATAGAAGAATGCTATTGTGATACATAACATCAAATTAGAGTCTAACAGTAAGAAGAATGATGGCTTTCATGAGACAGATGATGGGACAGTGTGTTTTCACAATAGGATGGTAGTTCTTGACGTAGGAGGTATGAAGGAGATGGTACTTGAGGAAGCTCATTCCTCAACCTACGCTATAAATCCTGGCAATACAAAGATGTATCATAATTTAAAAGATTTGTATTATTGGTCTGGTTTGAAGCTTGATGTGGTGGAGTTTGTTTGTAAGTGTCTAATGTGTAACCAAGTCAAGGTAGAGCATTAGAATCCTGCCGGGGATGTTGTAACCTTTGCCAATTCCATAGTGAAAATGGGATCATATAACCATGGATTTTGTGGTCAGTCTTCCAAGGAGATCCAAATGTCATGATTCCATTTGGGTAATCGTTGATCAGTCGACAAAGTTAGACCACTTTTTTTCGATCAAGACTACCTACACAATAGACAAGCTAACACAAATCTACATTGATGATATAGTTTGTTTTCAAGGCATACCAATTTCCATAGTGTCTGACAAAGGTCCTCAGTTACACGATGGTTTGGGAGCATCTCCATACAACTTTGGGTACATAATTGAGGTTTAGTACAACTTTCCATCCATAGATAGGTGGACAGTCAAGAAGGACCATTCTGACCATCAAAAATCTATTGAGAGCATGTGTGATTTAGTTTTTGGGAAGTTGGGATATTCACATGAGTTTGATTTAGTTTACCTACAACAACAATTATTAGAAGAGTATAGACATGGCATTGCATGATGCTTTATATGGTAGGAAATATAGGTCACCTCTTTGTTGGTATAAAATAGGAAAGCATTAGTTGTTGGGTCCTGAATTGGTTTATCAAACTACAAAGAAGATCAAGATAATCCATCAATAGTTGAAGGCAACATAGGAATGGCATAAGTCATATGATGACAACCTCCATAGACCGTTGGAGTTACAAGTTGGTGACCTTGTGTAAATTAATGTTTCCCCTTAGAAAGATGTTTTGAGGTTCGGTAAGAAGGGTAAGTTGCCCCATAGGTTTATGGGACCATACCCTATCATAGAACGGGTTGAGAAGGTGGCATACAAGTTGGAGTTTCCACTAGAGTTGCATAGGTTGCGTGATATTTTCCAAATCTCTATGGAGGAAGTGTGATTCTAGACATAGAGAAGATTATTACAACCCGTGGAGGTGGAGTTGAGTGAGGATGTTACCTATGTTGAGGGTCCAATGTTGATCTTAGATAGGCATGTGTAGAAGCTTAGGAATAAGGACATATACTTAGTGAAGGTGTTGTGGCATCACTGTGGTGTGGAGGAAACCACGTGGGATTTGATGTATGAGATGCATAGGAAGTACCCATCCTTGTTTGCTTAAGATTTTTTTTGGGGGGGGGGAATCCTTGTTAGGGGTTTGTGGTTGCAAGGCCCCTAACCTACTTAATTCATAAACATAATTTTCTTGATCTAATTGGATTAATTTGATGCTTAATCTTTAAAGTTAACTCTATTTGTGAAGTCACACTGAATGATGAAACTATGTTTATAATTTGGATTTAAACAGACCATGTTTGCTCAAGATATACAAATTCATATAATTTGTGGATCTTTACGTACATTACTCTTTTCTGGTAGTATGAACATTATTGTGACACTAGCTTGAGTTGCTTGATGATGTATATAAGAATTTTATAATTCTACTTCTCATTTGGAAGTTTTAGAACTTTGCTTTCATGGTGTTATATAATCTTGGTGAGGTGGTGGTGCAATGTTTCAAGTGACTATTTGTTTCTTGGTGACTGATGGTTTTCCCAATGCATGGTGAGGTTCCTAAGTCTTCGGGGCCTTTATGTGTTGATCAAAAAATTTCTTTGACCAACGAGATTGATGTGTGTATGTACATAAAAATAATAAACAATATTTTGGTGATCGGCTGAATTTAGACTAACGAGTTTTTTACCAATGAGATTCTAATGAGTAGACTGATGGATTTTCTAACCAACACATTCCCGGTGCTCGACAAACCTTCTGATTTGTCGCGAGAATGATACTTTGGGATTGACCAATAAACGTTTTTCCTTACGAGTGATAAGTTCCAACCCTATAAATACCCCCTCTCTCTTTACTTTTACTCTTTTTGTGGGCTCTAGTTGCAGCCAGAGGTGCCCCACAAGGACTTCTAGAGATACAGGTCAACAAGGATCTATCGAGGTTGGCGATCACTAGCTTTTCTTGGATGCATGTGCTAGTTCGAGTTGCTCGTGAATGATCTATATGGTTTTGACCTAGATTCTTTCTTATTTTGTGTAAGATTCCTACTCTTCTAATTGTTCTCTTAACATTCTTCATCCTCCTTCCTCGACAACCAATTTGTATGGTTTTCTTGGTGTTTTCTTACTAGAACCCCATCTCTGGTTCCACCCTATTCATGGAAATAGGAGACGTTCTTAGATCTTTAGTGGGTGGAGCTTGACATTTGGGTGCTGATTTTGTGAGTTTCCACCTTGGATTTCGGATTTCATCTCTCTACTAGGTGAGTTATATAACCTTGAATGCATTTCTTGCCTACCTTCTAAATGTAGGTCACTGATCTTACTTTAGAAATCTTAAAATCCTAAATTATGGCCCTTATAAGTGTTGTTTCACATGACAAAGTGATGATCTAAGCATGTTGAGTGTGTTTTAGACCTTATGAACACCTTTTCGGAACATTGAACTAATCTTTAAGTATGAAATTCCTAAAATTTGAAATATTAATGCTTGAACTATTTTTATGGTGACATAATAAATGATTGGATAAAACCCTAATATAGAAGGTAACTTATTCATGGTAAATGTTGAATGTTGATGAACACATTATATGAAGTAGTATTGTTTTGACCATAGTGATTCTTATGGTTTGATACACTATAGTTGGTGCTCAATCATTTCATGACCAAGGAGTTTTACATTCTTTGTTAGGGAGTTTTATGGAACTATTTAGATACTTTTTATAGCTTCTAAGGTTGAAGATCTCAATGACTTCTATTAGAATATTTTTGGTGTTTATAAGTAACTTGATTGATGTAGTCAAAAGATAACTAATTGATTTAAGTAATCAAGTGTAACCCTAAACAAGTAGTGCCCTGAGTCTGTAGAACTACTCATGTGTCAAGACTTGGTGGATAGTGAAATGAGTAATCCTAAAGGAGCACAGAGTCATATATTGTTGAGTATATGTGGGTGCAGGAATAATATATCCTTGTCATCCTAATCCTAAGGTTTTGGAGAGTGGTAAAGGCCGTGTCTTGGAGATGATATGTGTTGAAATAGAATGTAATCATAACTAAGATTTATGGGTTGTATAACCTGATTTCTAGTGCCATTGCATGTGTACCTAGGATGGAGTAGGTTGTTTAGTATTTGGGCCAATATCCCACTATGATTGTTACTCGTACTGACCATGAGGAAGAGATCTTAGGATTCTGGACATCCTAGATCTTATACATGGCTGATTTTAACTTTGTTGTAGTTAGCTATAGTTTGAGTGAAACGCCTCAAACTATCTAGGGATTAATAAAATATGTAATTTATTTGTGTAGCATAACTATTAAGATTAGTTTGTGAATCACATTGGATGATAATCCTTGTTATGTTCTTTTGATTTGTATATGGTTTATAATGTGGTAAGAGAAATCCACTGTACGTATGACTCTATCTATATCCAATCTTTAACCAAGTTATATAGTCTTTCAACTCTATAATACTATCTTCTTTAGCTACTTAAAATACATAACCCTAGTAAGCAATATATGTTTTTGGAGTTATATCTCTTGTTGGGACATGGGTCTCACCTCGTGAGTCACCACATCTTTTTAGATGAACGACAACAACATCAAACATAGAGTGAAGAGTTGGTGCAGTTTGAAGATCTATAGAGGTAGAAGGTCGGTAGTTAGTATAGAGTCCTAGAGTCATCCTTGTACTCCCATGTCCAAGCAAGGAGTTTTGTATGTCATGTATATTGACTCAAGATTTTGTTAATGTGCCTTGAGTAATGTAAATGTTGTAATTATGCAAACAATGTCTTTTATATACATCGTATGGCTAAGGCCGTTGAACTTATATAGAGATACCTGGCATGGATATATATAAATGTGAAACTTGGAACTCTTTGTAAATGTTCTCTGGCATGTTTGGGAATTTTATTCACTTTTTAATCATATGCCTTTTAATGTGATTAATTATTGATTGATTGATGTTTTAGTTTTGAGTATTCTCATTTAGTGTGGTCGATTGCCATAACCACTTTGAGAGGTGGCTAGAATTATTTCCTTTAAGCACAACACCCGAGTAACCTTTTGGGAAGAAGTAGTGATCACAACTAGTTACATTCAAAATAAAATTTCCATCCATCCATGCATGTATAAAACCTCCTATGAGATTATATATAACAAAGCCTTAATGTTGACTACTTTCATACCCTTTGATCTACATGTTATATTCTAAACACAAAGGATTATCAAGAAAAAGTCTAATGCCAAATCCTAAAGATTGACAACCCTTGGGTCATCCGGGCTCTAGCACCTGTTTGAGGGGGGCAGACTAAGTCTCCTTCTAACACAAAAAAATTCTAATGCCAAATCCTAAAGATTATTCTTTCTAGGATACTCCCCAACAAGTAAAGCATATTGCACACTTTAAACTAATTTCTAAAAAGGTTGAAGAATCAATTCATATAAAAATCATTAAAAATCCACAAAAAATAATATTGAAGATTTGATCCCTCAAATTGAGGGCCTCACACTTGAAATAAATTCACATAGTCTACTAAATCAAGAATATGATAAATCTTTTAATTAACTCAATGCATCTTCACCTAATTCATTTAATTCTAGGCTTGATAAAGATCCTATTTTCATCATAGGAGGTCATAGAGATAAAATCGTATAGTTAAGACTAGGTCATTGTTTAGAGAACAACCCAACATGGATTTTGTGTCCAAATGAGAATCAAGGACCATATATGATGCTCTTAGTGATGAGAATTAAATCATAGTTGTGTTGTAAGAACTTAATCAATTTGTTAAAAGTGAAGTTTTGGGATCTAGTTCCTAGACCACCCAACAAAACAATCACCAGGACAAAGTGGGTCTTTAGGAACAAGCTCAATGAAGGCATATATGAGGTCATGAACATATATTTACCATAATCTTATTCTAATGTTTCTTTATTATGATAATCATGAACTTGATTAAGTTTTAAGACCAATTAATTAAGGCAAAATCCTTAATTGGACTTATTTTGCACTTTGTTTCCCCTAATTTCAAGTTTACTTACAATCTATGGACTTAGTTGTAAATTCAATATAGTATGAGAATCTAATTGAAAATTATGTGAAAATTATCTAAACATGTATTTTACTTCATATTAATTCTAGACTAACCTTCTAATTTAATTGTCCAAGAGATGACTTGAATCTCAGTCCAATTGTACCTAATTGCCTTGATTTGTAATTTCATGTACAATTATGACTGACATGCAATTTCACCTTAATAGAGAACATAATTTCAAAATTGAGTATATATTATTCACATGCATGTTTTAATTCATTAGCATGCTTGATTTTATTTGTTTTTTGCTTTTGACCTTAGTTGTATTAGGGTTTCTATTGGGAAAGCAGGGAAACAAATAAGATAGTAGAAAAAAAGAGTTAAAGCTCGATTCCCCAATCAGCAAGATCATGTCAACAATAATTTATCTAGGAAGGAAGGTACAAGAATTTATACCTAGTCCTGGAGCAAGTCCAACAACAAATCTTGATGTAGTAACATGCTTCTTCTCCAAGCAGCAGGGAGCCTCTTCTTCATACAACACTCGAACAATTGTCAGCAACATCCTCCTGGTACAACACCACTGACAGCAGTTGACGTTGTCCGCCTAGTGATAGGAAATAGCCTCCTGCCTCTAAAGTAGTCCATGTGGACCACGGGGACTCCACGTTGTGCTACCAGAGACAATGGGAAAGAGTTGTTCCTTCAAACGTCAGTATACTAGCATCGATTCTCTCTCCCACAATTGTCTCCCTTGCTATCCCTATCTTTACGGGTAGGATTTGATCGTGCTCTCTATTGGTTACCACAACCAGATAGGACAACAATTGTCAGAGCTAATTTTTCATGTATGAGAATCCCACAATACCCCTCTATTTATAGGAGAGGCTGACAACGAACCAGTCGGTTCATCTGGCCAACCGATCATCTCATGCATGAACTAGTTGGTTCATCCCATGAACCGATCAGTTCATGGGTTTTCCTATTCTGAATCAAATAAATAATCAATGCACAATTAATGCAAATCATGACATCAATATCAATCATTGATCCAATTGAAATGACCATTGAACCAGATGGTTGGGACCATGAAATGGTTGGTTCACTAGGTGAACTGGTCGGTTAATGCCCTAGTTCAGGCATTGTTCAACCAATGTTGATTCCTATTGACCTGACACTCTAACTAATTAGTTCAACACTTAAACTAGTCAGCTCAGAGTCCAGTCAGTCAATTTTGAACCTTAGTTGTTCAATTGAATACCTAAACACTTTTAGTAATCAATTTAAGAATTATTTATGAATAAAATCCTATCCCAAGTGCATCCTATGTGTGTAACCCTATAGGTCCCAAATTACATTGGTAGTGAATGTCCATAACTAACTTATGGCATCACAAGCAATGAGTGACATCTTGCAACAAATCATTGGTACCCAAGTAGTTTAGAAAGTTGGAGAACAAATTCAACCTGCAATCCATGATCAATGTTATTGTGATTTTATAGTTTCTTTTTCTCTAATATTCAGATTGAACTCGAGGCATAGAATAGTCATCCTCTTTAACATTCAATCCATGTTCCTTAAACTAGAGCAAACTATCTAATATGCTTCTGAGTTCACATATCACATATTAAATCACATGAGTATGGTCATACATTTCTCAGTCTTTCTTATCAAGTGGCTTGGATATCATTCTCCTATAGGAGGGACAAATCCCATCTACATCACTCACACTCAATCCCCATGTGTCATGGTACACCTGAGCATCACCTTTATGAAAACCCTTATTCAAGGTCATGTTGGATGATGTCTAAATACACTAAACAACATGTGATCAGTGTAGTGACTCCAAGTCTAAGAACCACAATCATCACTATCACTATGAGAGTTGATTCTGACTACCATTCCACAATCTCCATGTATTACTCTCAAGGTGGGTCTATCTGATACACTGTTCTTTAACATGTACCTTTGTGCTTGACTTGATATCACATATCATGACTAATGAGACTTTGTCATCAGTCAACAGACACTCTAGTCTTATGTAAAATTGTTGTCTATTTTACTTCCATGGTAATATCGGACTAGGGACATAACAAGAATGTATGTACTCTTATCATACAAATGATATCATTATTTGGATCCTCAACCAGAAGATATATGTCATCGAGTAACATCATTCTTTAGACATCTACTTATGTCTGTGTCACCATATCATGATTGAGACAAACATAATAGATAGAAATACCTTTATCATTATCAAATCAAGTATCTAATGCCCCATTGCAATCATCATATGATTAGCTCTGTGGGCATACATACCAACAGTTTCAACTATAGCTAGAGTGGTGATGGCGGTGGTTGTGATGATTACATGATAGTAATTGACTAATTCTATTACATTCCCATGAATAACATATTCTAATTGTAGTGGCAGCAACTCCTATCCGTACAATTTCCAGCTTACTTCTTCTCAGGCTCAAAAGTGGATATCTCTATCCACTTCTTCCTGAGATCCTCTATATAAAAAAAGGTAGTTACTTTTTCGGTGTCTAGGTTAGTGATGATGGTGACACTTTCCTTAATCATTAAGGGAAAATGACAAATTCTTTTGCACTTACCCCTCTCCATATCTTGAGTGCAAAATATTTGGTTTTAGCTTAGCCTCAGAACTCTTCTCAGTCTTTCCTTTGTCCTTGGACTCACATCCACTGATCACCATCATGGGACTGTCCTTCTTCATTCATGCTTCGACATTAATCAACATTCCAAGAAATTCTGACAATTGTTTGGCCAAGTTACTCAAGTGTTATCACTCGATAAATTGGCTATATGATTCGGGCAACGATTGTAGAATCATATACGCGTTCAACTCTTGACCTAAAAGAAATCTCAATCTCTCCACATGCCCAATCATATTGAGCACATGGGGCTCTATTGGATATCTCTCTGTCAGTTTGCACTCAAATAACACTTTTTGGAGATATTATACCTTTCTTGCTTTACATAATTCTTTAAGATGTGTTGCCATCTCAAGAATGTTCATGTTTTCATGCTGCTTTTTCAAGTCATAGTTCATACAACATAGCATAAGGTACTCAATATTTATGACATCATTGGCATGCTTCAAGTAAGCATCCATTATGTAACATCCCTCACCTGGGTTATACTTTAACCCTAGGTGTTTTGTTTAATAAAGATAATTATATGCTTGCTCTTATATTTTTAAAAGTAATTAAGGTTTAAGAGGAACTTATATTTCAATTTTAGTCCTTTTCGAATAATGTTGAAACATTGTTTTGGACTAAAGTGCAAATTACCCAAGTTGAGGGGTTAGATTGCAAATGTTACATGATAAGATGTTCCTCATGTGTTTAAGCATCATGAGAATGAAGATGATACAGAGGTATGGCTTGTGGTAGCCTGAGTACCAAGAAAGAACTGATAAAGCAATGTTTGAACATTAAAACCTAGTTTTGGTGTAATGTGCAATTTACCCAAAAACCAGGGTTCAATATGCAAATTACCACTTCAGAATAGTCCCTAATGTTTCTTGGCATCATGTAGAGCAAATAAAATGAGAGGGGCGTCTCATTTGTATTATTTTGGAGGAGAGAGAATCTTGATATTAAAATAATCAAGATATAAGTATAATTGAAACCCTAATTCAATTTAATGCAAAAATAATTATATTAATTGAAGTGCCCTTCAACCAAAATTGAAATGGTTGAAATCCATATATGTTGGCGTCCTTGTTCCTTTCAAATACAACGAAAATATCCAAAGGAAGTGGATAACTCACTCACATTATTAAAAGAAAAAGAAAAATCCACTCACTCATGGATATTATTATAATATGATTTAAGGTGCTTAATTTGCTTTTCTTTAAATCATGGATAATTGAGAGGAATAAGAGGCAAGCAAGATAGCCTCGTATCTAAGGAAGAGAAGGGGGCAAATGGAAAGGATAGGGAGGAGTTATCCCCTACTTTCTCTCTCTTGAAATGAATTTAATAAAAATGAATATAAGCTCATTTATCCATAGCTTAAAAGGGGGATTTCGAATCCACTTTCATTCTTTGCTTAAAAAACGACCAAGGGGGATAAGGAGCAACAGGAGGACGATATCCAACCTGTAGGTAAGCTTCTTGATTACTTTCAACCATGATTTCATGGTAGAAATAAAAAATAAATTATGGATTTCTTCTTTTCTCCTTTCAATCTTCCACCCTAGCCTTTCTTTTTTACTTGAGGACGAGCTTGGAAATAATTGAAGGAGTTGCATCCACCATTAAATACGTGGATCTTGAAGCTTTGAAGCTCCTTTGGAGGCGGGTTTTATAACTTGAACCCTTAATATTGTTATTGCATTCAATTCCTTATCAAGTGTTGATCCTTTCTTCATTCTCAAAATTTTACTTGGTTGATTGATGCAATCACCATGAAAATCACAGCAAGTTTTGTGGGTTTAAAGCTTGATGATGATGACATCATCATAAGCACACACCTCCCCAAATATCTATTGCAAATGGTTTCAATAATATGGTCCAAACAGTTTCATCAAACCATTTGGAGTTTTGAAACCCAAACCATTTAGATGGGTTGATCATTTGGATGGGTTGACTATTTGAGGTCAGGACCCTATTATATGTTGGATGATGATCTAATGGATCCAATTGATTGAATCAATATATGGACAATCCTCCAATTAGAAACCCTAATCGGATTAAGTGCTGAATTTGCAATTAGTTGATTTAAAACTTTGGGTTAATTCACCCAAACGATCTCAAGACCGTTTGGAGATCACCCAAACGATCTCAAGATCATTTGGAGGTCAAGCAAGACCGTTTGGAGGATTAGGGTTGAGTATGGTTGACTAATTTAAGAGTTAGAGATATCAAGTCGAAATGCAATCAATAGTTAATTTGATGATCAATCCAATGATCCAAACCCTAATTGAATTCCACAAATTTCAATGATGGGTGGGGCAAACGGTCTCAAGACCGTTTGGAGGTCATCCAAACGACCTCAAGACCGTTTAGAGGTCCCCCAAACGACCTCAACACCGTTTGAGGTCAGGTCATATCATAATTTGATGACGGTTCACTAATTTCAATTGAATTAGTTTCACAATGTTAACCATTGAAGGTTCCTCAATTTCAAAACCCTAGTTGATAATTTCTTGATTATAGACCTTAGTTTAAATTGGGTTCAAAACCCTAATTTATGGTCTGATTGAGGGGTGATTTAATGGTTCAATTGATGAATGGATCAATGATTCAATCAAGAGGTGGTTCATTGATTGGAACCTGGATTTGGTTAAGTGTTGAAAGACCTTTTTGGTCCATTCGGTTTTGAGGAGGCTTGGACCAAATGGTCTCAAGACCGTTTGGGTCCAAACGGTCCCAAACCGTTTGGAGACCCAATCTCATTCGGTTTCAACATATTCCTTGCTTAAACGGTTTCTAGGGCAATATGCCCAAACGGTTTCAAAACGTTTGAACTCTGAAGTCCAAGACCGTTTAGGGTCTAAGTAATCAAAACCATTTGAGGTTCAGTATGGTTAATCCTTTTGGATACCTAATGTATTTGAAGACTCAATTGGTTAATCCACTTGGACACCTATTGTAATTGAAGATTCAATTAGTCATTTCATTTGGATACCTCATGTAAATAGAGGTCCAATATGATCAAATCTTTTGGAGAATTAAGATGATGATTGATCCATTGATCCAATGATGATTATTAATATTGGGTACAAAGGTTTAAACCCTAAAGTACCTAGATGATCAGTACTTTTAGATTATTTAACACTAAAAGGTTATTAAAGTAATGTCTTAGTATACTATGTCAATCATAGTTGTATGTACTTGATTGAAGGAATGATATAACCTAGTCAAGTTGAGAGGATGATATAGATGAATTCTTACATGATTATTAATCATGTAGTGATTAGGGTATGATCCTTAGTGAAGAGATCATGAAAACCCTATTTGAGAAAGTTAAATGAACCCTAACCCTATTTCAGGACAATTCTGAGTAAAACCCTAATCTAGGGTAATAGTGAAACCCTAATTGAGGGTGATGACTTGAGTAATCCTAATTTAAGGTTGTGAAATGTAAAACCCTAAATTAGATGAATAGTAAACCCTAATTATGGGTAATTGATTATGAAACCCTAATTGGGATGAATAGTAAACCCTAATTGAGGGTAATTGAATGGAAACCCTAATCTAGAGTGAAGTCATGTGAAACCTTGTTACAATGATGTGATGTGAGACTCTAATTTAGGGTGAAGCTTTAAAAGGCTATAAGAATCTCTAATATGGAAACTCTAACCCTTATTTTGAGTGATGGGATGTGAAGCCCTAACCCTAATAAAGGAATAGTGGCTAATACCCTAATAAGGGAAATACCTGAGGTGGTTGATTCTATGAAACCTTATAGCAAGCAATGTCTTAATTTGAGATAAGTCCCTATCATTGAAGATAGTGGGACAATCCTTATGTGTGTGTTATGACCTATGCACTTCGCAATAAAGGTGATAGGTTAGTATATGGAAGTATTAAGATGGGGAAATACCTTAATACAATATAATTGATAAACTCAAGTAAGTTTAAAGTGATGAGGGAAGTGATATATCAAGACATCATAGATTCACATCCAGCTCTTTAAGAATGGTATCCCTTGATGCATCTCAAATCCAAAATACTTGGATGAGTAACATATAAAAAGTGCTACCCTAATCATTACTTCAAGATGTAATTTGTTTTATGAACCATGAGAATGGTTGTTGCCTAGTGAAAGGTGACAAGATGTTAAATGTGCTTTATGAGCCATGAGATTAGTTGTTACCTAGTGAGAGGTAACAAGATATTTTAATAGGACTTGTGAACCACATGAGTAAGTTGATACCTAGTGAAAGGTATCATGATAATTATAAAAGTCCCCTATAAGAGATGATAATGTTCTTAATAAATCAAGAAAATGGAAACTTAATAACATAATAATTATATCAAAAGGATACAATAATAATGATGGAACCTTGATTATACAAGTATGGAGAAGAGAGGGATGTTTGCATTACTTAAAGAATGTGATTGAGCATGATGGCATGGCCAAAGTTTAAATGTCAGTAGAAGAATGAGGTATTTAGTGTTGTGTAAACAGACATGGGACGTAACCACAAGATTGGCATAGTCCATTACCTGGAATAGGTGCACATGATTGGCATAGTCCATTACCTGGAATAGATGCACAGGATTGCCATAACCCAATACTTGGAATAACAACACGTGATTGGTAATAACCCAATACCTGGAATAACAACACAGGATTGGTAATAACCCAATACCTGGAATAACAACACAGGATTGGTAATAATCCAATACCTGGAATAACATCACAGGATTGGTCAAATCCCAATACCTAGAATGATAACACAGGATTGGTAATAACCCAATACGTGGAATAACAACACAGGATTGGTAATAACCCAATACCTGGAATAACATCACAGGATTGGTGAAATCCCAATACTTGGAATAACATCACAGGATTGGTCAAATCCCAATACCTGGAATAACATCACAAGATTGTTTAAATCCCAATACCTGGAATAACTGAACAGGATTGGTAACAACCCAATACCTGGAATAATATCACAGGATTGGTTAAATCCCAATACTTGGAATAACTGCACAGGATTGGTAACAACCCAATACCTGGAATAACTGCACAGGATTGGTAACAATCCAATACCTGGAATAACTGCACTGGATTGGTAATAACCCAATACCTAGAATAATTACACCGGTTTGGCATAGTCCACTACCTGGAATAATTACACAGGTTTGGCATAGTCCAATACCTAGAATAGATGCACATGTTTGGCATAGTCCACTACCTGGAATAGATGCACAGGGTTGGCATAGTTCAATACCTGGAATAGATGCACATGTTTAGTATAGTCCACTACCTGGAATAGATGCACAAGGTTGGCATAGTCCAATACCTGGAATAGATGCACATGTATGACATAGTCTAATACCTAGAATGGTTGTATGAGATTGATAATGACTTAATCTGAAATGTTTATATAGGATTGGTTAAGACCAATACCTAGTAAAGGCATGGAGTTTATAACTAAGGATTGGCGTAGTCCAATACCTGAATAAGACATGATGATATATAATCACATGACTGGCATAATTGATAGTCTGATTAGCAGATTGGCTAAGGCCAATGGATGGAAACAAGAATGAATCATGAATGACCCATCAGAATGATGAGTGTCATAAGCAAGGTATGAGATGTTGAAAATGTATGATAGATAAATCATGTATATATTCTTCCTATTCCTTATAAAGAGAATAGATGAATTACTTCTCTATTATAGATAGTTGCAATACTTTAAAGATGAGAATGATCTAAACTGCTTATCCTCTGCTCAATTTTATATTAACTAAACTACAATAATGATGTTTCTGGAGGAGAGTTATATCTCTCACTGGGGCAATTTTCAATTGTCTCACCCCCGTGGGAACCAACATTTTTAGGTGGACGAGTACGAAGGAGACTGAGAACATATTACAGAGGAAGAACTTCAGCAGTAGCAGGTACAATAACAACAACTTAGGTGGAGTGTGCTATCTGTCGTGTTTGTAGATAGAAGTCTTATGTGTCGTCTTTGTACTCTCAGGTCCTCAGAGTCAGTAGTTAGTACTTTTAACAAATCGGTTTGAGATGAGATTTGGCTTAATTCCTCAAGGTCCTTATGTTGTCTGTGTTTAGCTTTTAAAAAGGCAGTTGATGTTGTAACCCTCAAGAAGAGATGGTACAAGATATGTACTTATGAACCAAGATGTAAATATAATACATTGGTTCTTGTTGAAAGAGTTTTCCTATGAATGGATCTCTTTGAAAAAGGTTTTAATTTTTAGTGATTTTCAGTAATCAACTGCAAATGATCGCTTCCGCATAAGTAAATCTTGTTTTTGTGAGTTGTTCGCCATAATTTAGTGGTATCAGAGCTCTAGGTTCGCTGAGTCTACAGAGACATAGGACTAAGGTATCGAGTCTGTTCTAAGTGTACTCCAGTATATCTTATAGTGCCTTCTGCTTATGCAGAAGAAGATATATAACTCAAAGATGTCTGAAGAGCATGAGGGACACGTTACTGAGAGCAATGTTGTTGTACCAGTGGGAGGTGCAAGGGATCAGGCAAGGGAGGAACCAGTGCCTGAAAATCCCCATGTTGATGAAGTCATGAGAGGAAACCCAAATGTTCAAAATCTTTTTGGGCAACTCATGACCACACTGAGGTATATGGCAGACTGGATGCCAGCACCGACACCTAGGGCACCAGTTTCCAAGGAGGGATATGGGTCTGGTAAGACCTTTGAATGACTACGTCGTGTTGGAGCCATAGAATATGCTGGAACATCTGACCCAGCAGATGCTGATCTCTGGCTCACTGAGTTAGAAAAAGCCTTTAAGATCCTTAGTATCCCAGAGGCTGACAAAGTTAAACATTCGATGTATCTTTTGAAGGGTAGTACTGGACACTGGTGGCCTATAGAAGAAATAAAAAGAATGATGAAGAGGTTGAATGGGAGGAATTTTGTCGAGAATTCATCAATAAGTATTTTACAAAGACATACTTAGATGAAAAGATCTCACAGTTTGAGAAGATTCGACAGGGAGCCATGTCAATAAATGAATATGAGGTTAAGTTTATGGAACTTTTACGATTTTGTCCTCAAATGGCAGCTACTGAGGAGGAGAAGATCTGACATTTTGAGAAGGGATTGAATGTTGAGATGTCCATCACGGCATCTACCCTAGAAAGTAGAGAGAGGTTTGCCACATTCATGGAGTCTATAAGGGAGATAGAAAGGTCTACGATAAAGAAACATGAGACAAACCTCAAAAGAAAGTCTACACAGTCACATGGACCAATGATTAGTGGTACTAAACAACCAAAATCTTCACTAGTTCAACCTCAATATAGTGTACCTATGCAGGGGTCATCAAGTTGGGGTCGAGCCTGTCATAAATGTGGACAGCTAGGACATTTTAGACAACAATGTCCAAGGATAAATAGTGAGGTGACCCAACAGTCAAGGCATAATCTGCAAAACCCACAAGGACCTCAGTCCAGTGGAGCAGATGGTAGAGGACGAAGACAAGTGTCACAGTTTGGTCCATCTACTTCTGGTAGTAGAGGACAAAGGCAATAACAAATAACAACTAAGTTCATGTTTTGGGTCAGATAAGATGCTAGTTAACTTGTAGAAGGCAGAGTTGTTAAGATAGAACTTTCTAGTTTGAATTATCTTATGTTCCCTACTATAAGAAAGGTAGTTGTTGTTTAGTTCATCTGTATAATCCTTTAAGGATATGAGGAAGAGATAAGAAGGATGAAAACTTATGTTCAATTTAATATTCTCTTATTTATTTTGAAGTTTCTCTTTCTTCTTTGATAAAGGGAAGAGATGAAAAAGGAACTCAGAGAAAATCTGAGATATTAAGTATATCAATTTAAAGAGATGAAAATATAAAATAAAATAAATACATACTACCTAATTTTAGTTCTTGAATACCCTGGCCAGGTATTCATTTATTGAAGGCAAGGTAAGTATGGCATACCTAGATTGTTATCTTTTTTATTACCCTGATCAAGTAATCATTCTGAAACAATCTAAAGAAAGAAATAAGAGATGTGGCACGAATATTTCTACAACATTCTAATTAATATATGAAGGAATTTGACTTAATTGTAAATCAATTTATAAATAAAAGAAGATGTTTAGTATAATGTATACCCTGGTCTAAAGACCTAGAGGTAATAATTACCTGATGGAAGGTAACAATAATTAGTGATGAACTAAAGGTTTGAATACCTATATCTATTAATCATGGTGAAAATGATATTAAGAGATGATGATAAGTAATCATCCATATGATTCCTATGTTGATGGCAAGGAACCAAGAAAGAAATAAGAGTAAATAACTCATGAACAGTAGAAGGTTCATGTAATGTTTAGAGGAGATGATAATCTCTTCTCATGAATAAACAACCCTGGATAATAATAGGATGATAAAAGGAATATGATCATTTATTTTCTTTCCTTTCAGGGACATGGCAATCAAGTGGGTCTTAGAACACTTGGTGTGTATAAATTTAAATTGTTTATTTGATGGATACTTAGAAGAATATCAGTTTGTCTTGAACTTGGGTTCCAAGAAAAAGATATGTATAACAAGAAGTGTCCCTAGATGAAAGAAAGATGAAAATGATATGTATTTCTAGTATATGTGAAGAATACCAGGATAAGGAATTCTGGCATCAGATAATTCACGTTGACCACCTAGAATGGTTAACTGTGAAATCAGTTTAGCTATATTATATAGCATGGACATCATATGTTAGGGGTTTATGCTTTGCATAAACATGACATTGAGATATTATGTGAAGACTTGATGAGATGATATATGAATAATATGTCTCCCTTTATCTGGGCTTTCGCAGACGAAATCCTTGTTAGGGGTTTATAACTTGTAACATCCCTGACCTGGGTTATGCTTTAACCCTAGGTGTTTTGTTTAAGAAAGATAATTATATGATTGCTCTTATCTTTTGAAAAGTAATTAAGCTTCAAGAGGAACTTATATTTCAATTTTAGTCCTTTTTGAATAATGTTGAAACATTGTTTTGCTTGTTTTGGACTAAAGTGCAAATTACCCAATTTGAGGGGTTAGATTGCAAATGTTACATGATAAGATGTTCCTCATGTGTTTAAGCATCATGAGAATGAAGATGATACATAGGTATGGCTTGTGGTATCCTGAGTACCAAGAAAGAGCTGATAAAGCAATGTTTGTACATTAAAACCTAGTTTTGGTGTAATGTGCAATTTACCCAAAACCCAGGGTTCAATATGCAAATTACCACTTCAGAATAGTCCCTAATGTTTCTTGGCATCATGTAGAGCAAAGAAAATGAGAGGGACGTCTCATTTGTATTATTTTGGAGGAGAGAGAATCTTGATATTAAAATAATCAAGATTTAAGTATAACTGAAACCCTAATTCAATTTAATGCAAAAATAATTATATTAATTGAAGTGCCCTTCAACCAAAATTGAAATGGTTGAAATCCATATATGTGGACGTCCTTGTTCCTTGCAAAGGCAATGAAAATATCCAAAAGAAGTGGATAACTCACTCACATTACTAAAAGAAAAAGAAATATCCACTCACTTATGGATATTATTCTAATATGATTTAAGGTGTTTAATTTGTTTTTCTTTAAATCATGGATGATTGAGAGGAATAAGAGGCAAGGGAGATAGCCTCGTATCTAAGGAAGAGAAGGGGGCAAATGGCAAGGATAGGGAGGAGTTATCCCCTACTTTCTCTCTCTTGAAATGAATTTAATAAAAATGAATATAAGCTCATTTATCCATAGCTTGAAAGGGGGATTTCGGACCCACTTTAATTATTTGCTTGAAAAACGACCAAGGGGGATAAGGAGCAACAGGATGACGAGTTCCAACCTGCAGGTAAGCTTCTTGATTACTTTCAACCATGATTTCATGGTAGAAATAAAAAATAAATGATGGATTTCTTCTTTTCTCCATTCAATCTTCAACCCTAGCCTTTCTTTTCACTCAAAGACTTGAGGAAGAGCTTGGGGATAGTTGAAGGAGTTGCATCCACCATTAAAGACGTGGAGCTTGAAGCTTTGAAGCTCCTTTGGAGGTGGGTTTTATAACTTGAACCCTTAATATTGTTATTGCATTCAATTCCTTATCAATTGTTGATCCTTTCTTCATTCTCGAAGTTTTATTTGGTTGATTGATGCAATCACCATGAAAATCACAGAAAGTTTTGTGGGTTTACAGCTTGATGATGATGACATCATCATAAGAACACACCTCCCCGAATATCTATTGCAAGCGGTTTCAATAATATGGTCCAAACGGTTTCATCAAACCGTTTGGAGTTTTGAAACCCAAACCGTTTAGATGGGTTGACCGTTTGAGGTCAGGACCCTAGTATATTTTGGATGATGATATAATGGATCCAATTGATTGAATCAATATATGGACAATCCTCCAATTAGAAACCCTAATCGGGTTAAGTGATGAATTTGTAATTAGTTGATTTAAAACTTTGGGTTGATTCACCCAAACGATCTCAAGACCGTTTGGAGATCACCCAAATGGTCTTAAGACCATTTGGAGGTCAACCAAGACCATTTGGAGGATTAGGGTTGAGTATGGTTGAGTAATTGAAGAGTTAGAGATATCAAATCGAAATGCAATCAATAGCTAATTTGATGATCAATCCAATGATCCAAACCCCAATTGAATTCCACAAATTTCAATGATGGGTGGGGCAAATGATCTCAAGACCGTTTGGAGGTCATCCAAATGACTTCAAGACTGTTTAGAGGTCCCCCAAACGACCTCAAGACCATTTGAGGTCAGGTCATATCATAATTTGATGATGGTTCACTGATTTCAATTGAATTAGTTTCACAATGTTAACCATTGAAGGTTCCTCGATTTCAAAACCCTAGTTGATGGTTTCTTGATTATAGACCTTAGTTTAATTGGGTTCAAAACCCTAATTGATGGTCTAATTGAGGGGCGATTTAATGGTTCAATTGATGAATGGATCAATGATTCAATCGAGAGGCGGTTCATTGATTGGAACCTTAATTTGGTTAAGTGTTGAAAGACCTTTTTGGTCCATTCGGTTTTGAGGAGGTTTGGACCAAACGGTCTCAAGACCGTTTGGACCCAAACGGTCCCAAACCGTTTGGAGACCCAAGCTCATTTGGTTTCAACATATTCCTTGCTTAAACGATTTCTAGGGCAATATGCTCAAATGGTTTCAAAACGTTTGAACTCTGAAGTCCAAGACCATTTAGGGTCTAAGTAATCAAAACCATTTGAGGTTCAGCATGGTTAATCCTTTTGGATACCTAATGTAATTGAAGACTCAATTGGTTAATCCACTTGGACACCTATTGTAATTGAAGATTCAATTGGTCATTTCATTTGGATACCTCATGTAAATAGAGGTCCAATATGATAAAATCTTTTGGAGAATTAAGATGATGATTGATCCATTTATCCAATGATGATTATAAATATTGGGTACAAAGGTTTAAACCCTAAAGTACCTAGATGATCAATACTTTTAGATTGTTTAACACTTAAAGGTTATTAAAGTAATGTCTTAGTACACTATGTCAATCATAGTTGTATGTACTTGATTGAAGGAATGATATAACCTAGTCAAGTTGAGAGGATGATATAGAGGAATTCTTACATGATTATTAATCATGTACTGATTAGGGTATGATCCTTAGTGAAGAGATCATGAAAACCCTATTTGAGAAAGTTAAATGAACCCTAACCCTATTTCAGGACAATTCTGAGTAAAACCCTAATCTAGGGTAATAGTGAAACCCTAATTGAGGGTGATGACTTGAGTAATCCTAATTTAAGGTTGTGAAATGTAAAACCCTAAATTAGATGAATAGTAAACCCTAATTATGGGTAATTGATTATGAAACCCTAATTGGGATGAATAGTAAACCCTAATTGAGGGTAATTGAATGGAAACCCTAATCTAGAGTGAAGTCATGTGAAACCTTGTTACAATGATGTGATGTGAGACTCTAATTTAGGGTGAAGCTTTAAAAGGCTATAAGAATCTCTAATATGGAAACTCTAACCCTTATTTTGAGTGATGGGATGTGAATCCCTAACCCTAATAAAGGAATAGTGGCTAATACCCTAATAAGGGAAATACCTGAGGTGGTTGATTCTATGCAACCTTATAGCAAGCAATGTCTTAATTTGAGATAAGTCTCTATCATTGAAGATAGTGGGACAATCCTTATGTGTGTGTTATGACCTATGCACTTCACAATAAAGGTGATAGGTTAGTATATGGAAGTATTAAGATGGGGAAATACCTTAATATAATATAATTGACAAACTCAAGTAAGTTTAAAGTGTTGAGGGAAGTGATATATCAAGACATCATAGATATCACAACCAGCTCTTTAAAAATGGTATCCCTTGTTGCATCTCAAATCCAACATACTTGGATGAGTAACATATAAAAAGTGCTACCCTAATCATTACTTCAAGATGTAATGTGTTTTATGAACCATGAGAATGGTTGTTGCCTAGTGAAAGGTGACAAGATGTTAAATGTGCTTTATAAGCCATGAGATTAGTTGTTACCTAGTGAGAGGTAATAAGATATTTTAATAGGACTTGTGAACCACATGAGTAAGTTGATACCTAGTGAAAGGTATCATGATAATTATAAAAGTCCCTTGTAAGAGATGATAATGTTCTTAATAAATCAAGAAACTGGAAACTTAATAACATAATAATTATATCAAAAGGATACAATAATAATGATGGAACATTGATTATACAAGTATGGAGAAGAGAGGGATGTTTGCATTACTTAAAGAATGTGATTGAGCATGATGGCATGGCCAAAGTTTAAATGTCAGTAGAAGAATGAGGTATTCAGTGTTGTGTAAACAGACATGGGACGTAACCACAGGATTGGCATAGTCCATTATCTGAAATAGGTGCACATGATTGGAATAGTCCATTACCTGGAATAGATGCACATGATTGGCATAACCCAATACCGGGAATAACAACACAGGGTTGGTAATAACCTAATACCTGGAATAACAACACAGGATTGGTAATAACCCAATACCTAGAATAACAACACAGGATTTGTAATAACCCAATACCTGGAATAACATCATAGGATTGGTCAAATCCCAATACATGGAATAACAACACAGGATTGGTAATAACCCAATACCTGGAATAACAACACAGGATTGGTAATAACCCAATACCTAGAATAACATCACAGGATTGGTCAAATCCCAATACCTAGAATAACATCACAGGATTGGTTAAATCCCAATACCTGGAATAACTGCACAGGATTGGTAACAACCCAATACCTGGAATAACATCACATGATTGGTTAAATCCCAATACCTGGAATAACTACACAGAATTGGTAACAACCCAATACCTGGAATAACTGCACAAGATTGGCAACAATCCAATACCTGGAATAACTGCACAAGATTAGTAATAACCCAATACCTGGAATAATTACACAAGTTTGGCATATTCCACTACCTGGAATAATTACACAGGTTTGGCATAGTCCAATACCTAGAATAGATGCACAGGTTTGGCATTCCGCTGCCTGGAATAGATGCACAGGGTTGGCATAGTCCAATACCTAGAATAGATGCACATGTTTAGTATAGTCCACTACCTGGAATAGATGCACAGGGTTGGCATAGTCTAATACCTAGAATAGATGCACAGTTATGGCATAGTATAATACCTGGAATGGTTGTATGAGATTGATAATGACTTAATCTGAAATGTTTATACAGTATTGGTTAAGACCAATACCTAACAAAGGCATGGAGTTTACAACTAAGGATTGGCGTATTCCAATAGTAGAATAAGACATGATGATATATAATCACATGATTGGCATAATTGATAGTCTAATTAGCAGATTGGCTAAGGCCAACGGATAGAAACAAGAATGAATCATGAATGACCCATCAGAATGATGAGTGTCATAAGCAAGGTATGAGATGTTGAAAATGTATGATAGATAAATCATGTATATGTTCTTCCTATTCCTTATAAAGAGAATAGACGAATTACTGCTCTATTATAGATAGTTGCAATACTTTAAAGATGAGAATGATCTAAACTGCTTTTCCTCTGCTCAGTTTTATATTAACTAAATTGCAATAATGATGTTTCTGGCGGAGAGTTATATCACTCACTGGGGCAATTTTCAATTGTCTCACCCCTGTGGGAACCAACATTTTTAGGTGGACGAGTACGAAGGAGACTGAGAACATCTTACAGAGGAAGAACTTCAGCAGCAGCAAGTATAGCAGCAACAGCTTAGGTGGAGTGTGCTGTCTGTCGTGTTTGTAGATAGAAGTCCTATGTGTCGTCTCTGTACTCTCAGGTCCTCAGAGTCAGTAGTTAGTACTTTTAACAAATCGGTTTGAGATTTTGGCTTAATTCCTCGAGGTCCTTATGATGTCTGTGTTTAGCTTTTAACAAGGCAGTTGATGTTGTAACCCTCGAGAAGAGATGGTACAAGATATGTACTTATGAACCAGGATGTAAATGTAATACATTGGTTCTTGTTGAAATAGTTTTCCTATGAATGGTTCTCTTTGAAAAAGGTTTTAATTTTTAGTGATTTTCAGTAATCCGCTACAAATAATCACTTCCGCATAAGTAAATCTTGTTTTTGTGAGTTGTTCGCCACACATTCCATCCTTAGGCGCATTTGGAGCGAGTTCCTCTGGCTCTGGTCTTTTAAGGACATAGAGCTTTCGCTCATTGGTGAGAACGTTTCTCAAAGTCCTAAACCAGGTGCGGAAGTTAATCCCGTTTTGTTTGTCCTATTCAAGGATTGATCGAAATGATAATGTTTTTATGTTTTCCATTAGATTCTACAAAAGAAAATTTTCAACTTTGTCACAATATTTTTGATTCGATTTGATTTGATAAGTTTGACAATATTAATTAGACTTTTATTTAGTATCGATTCCACTATTTTGTTCACTTGATAACCCTCATGTATCAACTCAGAATATTATATCTTAGAATCTTCTAGTGAACCAAGATCTAAAATAATTAAGTTAATACCCAACCAACACTGTCCCTCATTACCAATTATTAAGATAGGCAACATTTTCCAATTGCATCTCATACAATTCTGGGATAGATGGTATGCACAACTCATTTCCATATTCCATCTGTATGCTTTTAGGCACTTAATCCTATGAAGGTCACCTAGTCAAACATGGTCCATAAGTATGGACCCTGTTAGGACAAACCAACATATCTACCATCACACTTCCAAGAGATAGATGGTGCACCACACTAGGGTGTGTCCACGCTTGGTCGATCAAAATTTCCATATGAGATGCTTATGGAAAGCATCTTGACTCAATATCATTCTAATGTAGCAATATTTATCTTCCAATAATAACTCTTTGTGACATATTTGCATTTAATATCATTCTAAGTTATTTGTTCACACACCAATCTTAGGCACTATCATTTCTATATGCATTCAATACAACGCAGACCGTTTATATAATGTTGTCGAAAACTACTTAGAATTATTTTGAATATTTAAAAGTCATTTTGGAACATCTTGACTTTTACTTAAATATATAAATGTATTACCAAGCCATTATTGTTAGTATCCCTACTTCATCCTACATTCCTACTCTCCCCGTTTATCCTATGGGTAAGAGAACAAAGATAAGGAAAAAATAAAGTTATTGGTGGAGTAGAGGATTACTCATTCCCGTACCCGCTGCACTTGGTGGGTAAGAGCATTGACAGCCCTAAACTCCGCGTCAATCCAGCGATGGCAGTGGTTTCGGAAAATAAACGGCGAGCCGTCTGTCCTTGGATTCTTCATCGTTTCTTCTGACTCAAATTGGATCCATTTTCTAGCCCTCTAACCCGACAGCATGGTCTGGAAGAGCTTCATACGCCATAAAACGAAGCACCATTAAAGCCATCTGCGTTGGTCGGAGATGAACAACAAGGGCATTCGCCCTTATCCGGCCTCCTCACAACCAGTTAATGCAGCCGTTACACACCTCAGCGCTCCATCGACCGCCCAGGCATATTCCCCGTGCCTATAAATTTCCGTAGATGGGTAGACGAGGAGCACCATCAGTATAAGCGAATTGGGAACAAACTGGTCAACATCCAACCTTCTTCACCACCACCATTAGATCCCAAAACACTCGTCAGAATCCCTATGAGACTCCCCAACCATCAAACAGTCACGAAGCCTCGCCGGATGAACAGCTTAAGGCATCCTAAGCCCAGCTCTCTGCACCCACCAGTCCGGTAACTTTGCTGAAGCCTGAAGGAGGCACGATCAGAGGCCTTACCCGAGAGATCTGCAAAATGTTTATTATGCACCTAAGGCCTGTTTGGTAGGGTGTGGCCGGACGTAATTGGATGAACCAAACATCAGATCATCAATAATCATGTATTTTATACTGTTATGTTTTTATTTGGTATGGTTCGCCATAAATTCGTTGCTTTTTTCTGCAACCATTTGGTTAGCATCTGCATTCCCTGGCGGGTTCAAAAAGCTACTATTACAGCACAAAAAGCAACGGGCCGATGGCTAGGATGAGCATTGGACTGGACCGGCCCTATCTAACTTAGCATAATTCGATTCAGGTCCAGTCCATGTAATTTACATCGGTGTGCGGGGTCTAAGATTTTGATTCAGATTTTTATATGAGCTGAGATGAGACCAAGGTAAATGCAGGCTCAAAAATCCAGATATCCAATATACATGTGATGTGTAACCATATGTTTGTATATGATATGCATCTTTTATATAATTCATTTGACTATAAATTTCAAAATTATATATGATTAATATATATTTAGTCAGTCATATTAGTTATACTATAAGAGCAATGCACTTTAATAAATCTAAGACATGCACATTCATTTCATATATAACAAGCTAAGATTGAATTTATACTACGTTTTCCATAAATCACCTCAGTCGAGACAATACAAGACCATTAATTGTAACACAAATTAATGTGCATCTTCTATTCCATGTTAATTGTAAAAATCTCATTCACATAAATAAATAGACTATAATTGTGAATTTAAATATTTGTGATTTGTATTGTATGTATTTCATCTATTGACTTTATATAACAATTTGAGTGTATTAGTTTCTCTAATGACACATAGATTACATATATTTAGTGGAACACATTTAAAAAATTGTGCTAATATTTTGTCTTATGTATATGTTGAAAATATATTCATTACTTTGTTACCTGGGTCCGCATGAATCCAACTTGAAACTCAACTATATTATGTAGGCCAGATATGAGCCGTACATTATTCAAGCCTAAACTCGGCCGTAAAATCCAGTTAAAAATATAATTTTGGACATGAGCTTACCAAAATCCGGAATGAACCAACCCGATATTCATCCTTACCGATGACGTGTACGAAACCAAAAAAGCATACATCCGACCACTCCCATTTCCGCGATAGTACAAACACCCGGATTTCAATGAAATCTGAGCTACGTGCAGAATTCCGCATATTACACTGTACCCGACCCAATGAAAAATAAACTTGAACACATAACATAGCAATGTATATTGTTCGAAGAACATCCTACCAAACAAGCAAGGCGATTTGCTCCTTCAACCACGGCCGTCGACTAGGTTATTACATGGCTCGACTTCGGCTATGTCAGAAAAACCACAATACATCCACTCGTGGCTGCCGCAATCCATTGATCGTCGGAGATTAAAAAAAAAAAAGGATAGACCAACTGCAGGTTCTACTCTTTCCCACACCCATAACCTAGTTTATTACTTGGATTATAAAATGGATATATGAAAAGCAATGAGCGTAAAAGGTATCTTACGAATCTGGACTGTAGCCAAATTAATTTAGTCTATAACCAAAAACTGGTTCATAATCACCGAGGACGACTCCCTCTCTGACTTACCTACTACAACACAACCCCATATAGACATATAGTCATAAAAGAAGTTGATGGAATCAGTTCTTTAATTGACAATACAACTACATTCAGATATGTACATGGTGACTGTTAAGATTCTTATTTTGTGTCACATCTAAGTACATAGAAGATGAATATGAGTGACTTGGATAATTCACACAAACTCAAAAGTCAATGGAAAAAATATAATTGTAAAGGAAAGAAAATATCATAATACCAAATCTTGTTGGTTGTGACTATGAATAAATTAAATAAGAGCATATATTTGACTTAAGCACCTTCATGTAGTGTAGCTCATTATCAGTTTACTTATATGTACAATAAGTAGTAGTTATGCATTCACGTATGGATGTATATGAACTTAAATCATATATATATATATATATATATATATATATATATATATATATATATATATATATATATATATATATATATATATATATATATATATATATATATATATGACAACGATCCAGTGAGAAATAAATCTTGGTGAGAGCATGAGAGACATTTGAATAACTCTCCACATAGATCAATTTTTCATAATCCAACCATATAGATTAAAAGTATACTTTAATATTTACCTTCCTACAAAATTTTATCACCATACGATTTGTAGATCATTCACAAAAATAAAATATTTTTTGACGTTCTATATTGAATTTCAGGCTGACCGTTGGATGTAAAAAGCGTATATTGTACATATGGACATGTAAACAATGTTTGATTTCAATGATTTTTTGTGAGAAGGTAAATGAAATGATGCTTTTTCCATCTATACGGTTCGATTTTAAAAAACAATCTTGAATTTGTAGCTATTTAAATGCCTCTCATGCTCTCATCGTAGGATGTTTCTCACTGGATCACTACCTATATATATATATATATATATATATATATATATATATATATATATATATATATATATATATATATGGGTGTGAATATAATGTAAATTTTGGAAATATTTTATGTAGACTGGTCGAATTGGAATAAAATGTTAAATTGTTATAATATGATTTATTCAAGTACCTTAAGATGATATGATATATCTGTATTGATTTACCCATAAGTACATCAAAAAATATTTATATTTTCACATATGATTGTATGTATAATTTAAATTTCATATACTCCCAGTAAGGGAATATTACTAAAGGAACACCTTCAAGCCTAATAACTAAATAGAAGTATACATAAATATAGGATCTAAGCTAGAGGAAATGTAGTATAACTGTCAAGCATATAATATTGATTATATATATATAACTTAGCTAGAAACCCTAGAAATGAGAATAATGAAAAATATGAATGGAACTCTTAAATGCAAAACACTAGTCACGAACACCAAAATAAAAAATGAATATTAATTGATTCTAAACTAATAGTAACCATATCATTCTAGATTATGGATATCTTTGTTCATCGACCCTTGGAGATGTTTGAATTTTGATCATGAAAACTTTAGAGATCTATATTTGAAATGTCTAGATTTTATTCAAGGTACAAAATTTCTTTTTCTATTTGGAAAGTTATTTTACTCATAGATTGCATGCATAATTACATAGGTTGGTTGGCCTAAAATTGTTGTAAATCTTAGCCCTCCCTCCTCGAAAGCCACCAACAACAAATCCTAAAATATAATAACATATTGTTTAAATGTCAAGAAAGACAGGCTACTGTCCATAGTTTAGTGGAATAACTCTTCCACGACTCTACGCAGAGAGAATGACATGAGGCCCTTCAGTATATTGGGAAACACAGTTGGTGTGTTGTCTTTCTCATGAAGAGAGCATATGACTTCCCAAACAACATAGACATTGGCATGTGCTACCTATTGAAAAATTTAATTATTAGTTTCCAAAATTGGATATTGCATGTTATTAATTTGGAAACTCATTGCTACTTTTGATACTTACCTACATTATTTATTCATTTGTAGTTTGTCATTGAAATTTTGTGTAGATAGTTTCATATTGTTTTACTTTCCAAATACCAATCATGTACCATCTTCGGCGACCCGTGTTTACCTTATTAGGGTTTATGTATGGTTTTTGTTTCCTCTAAGAACTCATGGGAAGGTGATTAGAGAAGACCTACAAGAGACGTGCAAGAGTTGCCAATTGTTGAAGAGTAGATAGAAATACATGGGTATTCATAATTTTGCAATCTTATGTAAAGTTTATGCGACTCTGATGTAAAGCATGATCATAAAAAAATTGTTTATATTATCTGATGAAATATTGTAAATATTTGATCATAAAAATTGAGTCTTTACAATATGGTATCAGAGCCTATAAACAGTCGGCTTTTATGCATGTCTCATGGAAATTAAATACTATTACACATAAAAATATAGATAAATAGTTCACAACATGCCATAGTATCATTGACCCAATTATTGGGATATACCTAGGATATAGTAAGGGACTAGTATGTGAGTTATGTACCTTGATTTAGAAGTTCATAAAAAATATCTAGATCATCTACTAGTTTTTGGATTCCCCTAGGCATAGGTTTATAAGAAGATTAAGATTAGATTTATTGAATTTCTAATATTTTCCCTATGTGTATGAGAAAAATAAATCATGTACTCTGAGAAAATTGTATGAATGAAAACATTTGTTTATATTTTATGATGCAAATTTGTGAATATCTGACTGTAAAGAATAGGTCTTTACAATATAATATGAAGTTGTTGGTATCAATGATGATAATAAAACAAAATCTCAAATGAAGAAATCTGCTCATGCTCTAAAAAATGATTCTTCAAGCAAGTTAAATGTTAATTTTTCACAAAGCCTTGGCACATTTCTTGATGATGAGAACAAAAATTCCCAAATCATATTGTAAGGCTCCTGACCTAGCTTAATGCTTAGTTGTGTTTTACTTGTATAATGAGATGATTAAACCTTAATCTAAGATCTTGGGATGCTTTAATATCATGTGACAGGTCTATAGTTTTGATTTGGTCCAATTTGATTAAGGTTTGAACCATCTTTTCTATATAAGTGTGTGTTTTGGACTAGTTTGCAATTTACCCGTAAGTGAGGGTTAATTTGCAAAAATGTCACATAAAGAGAGTGTTCTTTGTACTTTGACATCAGGAAAGAGAAGATGGTGCAATGGGGCATCTGTTTGAAGTATGGATGATGATGTGACATCATAATGTGATATTAGGGTTTCTAGCGTTTCTAGTTTTTGCATAGGTGATAAGTGATAAAGATAGGGTTTGAGTGTAGCAACCCTACACCACTTGTGGTGAGGGTCCCGATCGAGATTCATGCATTAGATGCTATGGTCATGGCTGATACAACCTTGTGAGAGATGGGTCAAAAAACCTTGTCTTTTAGTGTCTCGACCATCAACACATGAGACCTAGGGTTTTCACCATGAAGTGTCTCGACCGAGACAAGAAGATGGTGATGTTTTGATTGAGATAAGAGGACAACATACCTAGTAGGTTGTGACATTTCTATATAGACATGACCTTGGATATTTTCATGTGAGTGGAAGAAAGATTATCTTGAAGGGCATGGGTCCCTATGATGATCTAATATGTTGACACCTCAAACACCTCTACTTCTCTCCTCTTTGGGTATATAAACCATCCTCTTCACAAGTAGGCAATATTTTTCAGCTCACAACTCTTTATTCTTCCTTTGGATCGCCTTGAAGATTGAAGATCAAGGAAGGTCAGAACTTGGATCTTGGGTGGCCGATCCATCTCCTTTTATTGGAGATCTTGTGCTAGATCAACACCTTGGTGGTGGTTTCATCACTAGTAAGAGATCTAACTCTTAATCATGTATCCTCTCTTCGAAAGACCTCCATCTTCTTCCTCTCTTTCGGTCATGAGGTTTGGACCATCCATGGTGGTCGTTTGAAAGGATGATTCTATCTCTTTTCCTTTCTCTTTTGGGTTCAGCTTAGGTCTGATTTCCTCCTTTCTTGAACTCCCTTGTGACTGTGGTTTCTTCTTCCTTTTGGAGGTGATCCTTTGGCCGAAGTAGCAGCTTGTTCAAAGCTTTCAGATGTTGGAATCTTGGGAGGTGGTTTTTCTCCAAAACCTTGCGGGTTTTATAACTCTTCCTACCTCTATTATGTATATGATTTGTTATACTTGACCAAACAGGAAGTTTTGATCTGTTTTATGCACACAAGAACCTCATTTTCCTATCCCTAAGTATATCTCTTTTGATGATCTTTCATTATCACATTTAGGGATTGATGAACACTATGAAATAGGGTGTTATTCACCATGTTGACATTTGGTTTACCATGTCGTTACCATCTGCTTCAACCTTGGTTCAGATCTTCTACGGGGTGGTGCAGGTGGTCGTGACAAACACTTGGACTTCTGTTGCGGTCAACACTCCTTGGTGGGGTGGTTTCGGTCGTGACCCCCCCTAACCCTAAGATTGGTCACTACTCATTAGCTTGGTCATGACACAGAGTTAATTGTTGTAGGGTCAGACTTGTTTTCTAGATAACGTTGTGGCTGAGATGACTAAGCCTAATGTTAACGACATTTGTTTAGTTGGGTGTAGGTTGTAATAGGTTAGGGTCAGATTACTTGTGATCGAGACATGCTTATGATGAGTTATAACACTTGGATTGTAAATAATGTAAAGATCTATTATATGACTTGGTCACGAGGCTCTGTTGCGTTACAGTCGCGACATACCTAGGCGGGTAGCAGTCATGATGCTCCTTGTTGCAATCGTAACATTATGTTGCATGGCCCTAGTGTCGCGGTCGTAACGCCACGCTGGTGTTTCCTTATGTTGTGGTTGCAACGTTATGTCTAGATGATGTCTCAGTTGTAACTAGGTGTAGATGATAGGTCGGACCTTGGGATGTGTCTCGATCGAGACACATGGGTTGTGTCATGGTTATGACACCTCATACCTGGTCAGGTCATGATGCCTCATTGTTGAACAAGTCAACACTCATGTGCCAAGGGTGATCGACACTCATGTGTTGAAGGTGATTAGAATACATACATGTAAGTATGGACATGGTCAGTACCAAGGGTAACCGTTTACCTAAAAGTGGTGATTATAACTAGCTAATCATATACATTAATGCTTAACTCTCCAACTAAATGGGAGGTGATGATTTAGGGTTTGATGGTGAGATAATGTTATGGAAACCTAATTGCTTGTTCATGAACCCTAATCCTAATATGATGATAACATGATAAGAGTGTTCACCTTATTGAAGATTGTTACTCTATGATAATTTTCTCTCTCTCCTACTTGTGTAACACTAACTTGCAGGTGAGTTGAATGTCATAGCTAAGTGAATGCTATGGTGAGCCTTTACAATATAGAGTGGTGATTATGAGTAATTATGATGCTTTTTGTGATGTTGAATGTGCATGAGTATATGAATTGGTCTAATGACATAGCAAATGCCTTGTGCATCGATTGAGGGATTGATATCCCATGGTGATGTGACTTTGTTAATGATCTTATGAATGGTAGAATTAAAAGTTCCATGAGGTGATGAAGGCAAGTTCTCACTTAATATGTTTTATATCTTCTGAAGTTGCATTCTACCTTAATTTTGTAGAGTTTTTTTAGGGTTAGTATGTTGTAACTTGATTGATGCATTAAAAGATACCCAATAGGCATATCTAATCAAGTGAAACCCAAATCATGTAGTGACTTGTACCATAGATCCATCTTCAACATCAGTATCTAGTTGTATGGTGACAAGTAACTCCTGTGGGAAAATCGAAGTGCAAATTGTTGAAAATGTGGGGTGCAAGTGATATATTTACTTTTATCCTAAAATTGCTGAAATAGCAGTATATTGCTTATTATGGAACATCCATACGTGAGTCAGTTCTCTAGTATTGTGCCATGTACCAAGGTAGACTAATTGTTTTACATGACCATACCCTTGACTATGAGTTGTCTCTATAGGATTGTAGCATTAACTACAAGTTGTTGTCTTGCAGTTTGAATATGATGCCACTGTGTTGCATACTCAAATTGACGAGTAGTGTTGGTGATGATCATGGAGTCTGGCTCTTCCATTGATCTTGTATGGCATTGATTTCAACTTAGCAGTGGTCGGATGGATTTGAGTGATATGCCTCAAATCCCCAGGGCATAAAAATAGTTAAATAGCTGTATAGTATAATTGTTTAGGGTCAAATACGAATCACATCAGATGACCCCATGCCTTATTTCTTGTACTGCTTAGTTTATAATAGTTATACATGTTCTTCATATTCCTTTTAATAGTATAGAATGTTCTACTGCTTAGTTGTAACTACTTAAACTGCTCAAATAGTATTACCTGCTTTATTTACTTCTATTATGCTTATAATAAACGTTGACAAAGAGTTATATCTCTCTATGGGACGTTTGGTCTCAATCTGTGGGTTATGCAACTTTTTAGGTGGTCGTGGACGAAGATATCAAGGTCATGGTGTAGGTACAGAGCAATAGAGTGAGCAATAGCTGTCAGTGGTTGGACATGCTACTAGTTAGAGTTTTGTAGTAAAAGTCATATGTGTCGTACATGTACTCTCAGGTCCTTGGGGAGATTTTGTGTTTTATAGATTGATGCGTAAATTTTGGCTTTGTGCCATGTTTGTATAGAAATGGAATGTATTATTATACATGTTGTAATATGCATAACAATGGTGGTTTGATAGTCTTGAACATAACATGTATCATCTTTTAGTATATATATATATTGAATATAGTTGGCATGAGTTAAAGAATTATTTATGAAATACTTCCGCTTGAGATGTTTACCTACAAATGGTTTTAATTTACCCTATTTTATGGTAATATCTTTATTAGTGATAATTTTGTGCTTCGTTTTGAGTGATCTCACTCTTTGTGGTGAAGGGCATCACAAGTTTGTGATATCAGAGCTATAGGTTCAGTGAGTCTATAGGGACGTAGGACTAGGGTTTGTGTTTGTTCTAGTTTCCTCCAGTATATCTTATAGTCACTTCTACCTATGTAGAAGAATAAGAATAAGAAGAAGAAGAAGAAGAAAATAAAAGATGTCTAGAGAACATGAAAAACATGTTGCAAAAAGTGGTGGTGCTATACTAGGAGGTGGTGCAAGGAAGCAAGAAAGGGCTGAAGCTATGCCTAAGATGCCTCAAGTCAATCTAGATGATGTAGCTAATCCTTCTTTTAGGGATACGTTTGGGCAGTATATGGCTACTATGACACAAATGGTAGATAGGATTGCTATAAACAAACCTAGGGAAACTGTTCCAAGTGTTGAAACCCACAGTTATAGAAAGACTTTTGAGAGACTTTGACATGTAGGAGCATTGGATTATGTGGGCACATCTGATCCGGCTGATGCAGCCATGTGGCTGACTAAGCTGGAAAAGACCTTTAGGATCCTTAACATCCACGAGGAAGATAAGGTGAAACATATTGTATATAAGTTGAAAGGGAGTGTTGGTCACTGGTGGACCATTGAAGAGGATAAAAGGTCGAGTGTCATGATCACTTGGGTAGAATTCTGATAGGAGTTTGTAAGTCGGTACTTTTCATAGACCTACTTAGATGAGAAGGTTGTACAGTTTGAGAACATCGAACAAGGAACCATGTCAATCAGTGTTCATGAATCTATGTTTATGGAGCATATTAGGTTTTGTCCACATATGGCAACAATAGACAAGGAGAGGATCATGCACTTTGAGAAGGGTCTGAATATTGAGTTTTCAACCCCAGTGTCATCCTTAGAAAACTGAGAAAGGTTTGCAATTTTTGTGGAGTCAGTTCAGAGGGTAGAACGGTCAATTTTGGAGAAACGCGAGTCAAAGGCTAAGAAAAGGCCTATGTAATGCCAAGGACAATCTTATAGAAGCTTCAAGAAGTCCAGGTACTCATTACCACGGTCTCAGTAGAGGTCGAGAACTCAATCATAGTGGACACAGAGCAGAGGTAGAGGTCATAGTTTTCCACCTATAGGAGCTCGCAATGCAACGTCAATATCTATAACAGGGCCGTCTAAGCCGTGATATGAGGGAAAAACTTGTTTCAAGTGTGGATAGGTGAGACATACTAAGTGATACTACCCCATGAATGATGAAGAGGTGTCTTAGTAGACGAGGTAAAGTCAGCAAGGTTCGCAACAATGACAACAACACAATGGCAGAGGACGTTGTCAGACATCTCAAGTTGGTTCTTCAGGACAAGTTGGTAGAGGAAGGGGATGACAACAGGTGATAGCTAGATTCTACACAATGAGTCAGTCAGAGGGAGTCATCAACCCAAGGGTCGTGACAGGTCAGATGGAATTATTTCATTCTGATTTGTCTTCTTCATGTTTGTATCTATTTTGATTGACCCAGGTGTGACGCATTCTTTTATCACTAGATAAGTGATTTCTAGTTGTTTCTTACCTACTAGTTGTAGACAAGATAGTCTTCATTTAGAAACTCCTCTAGTTGGTTCTACTGAGTTGTGGGAAGTGTGTCCATCCTGTGTTCTATCTTTTTAAGGACATAGCATTCAAGTGGATCTCTTACCACTTGATATGCATGGATTTGATGTAATCCTTGGGATTGATACTTTGGAAAATAATTAGGTGATCTTGGTCTGTAGTACCAAGATAGCAGCATTTGTATATAGTGATGTTTCATGGGTCTTTCAAGGTGATAGGGAAATCCTTCCTACATGTCTAGTTTCATCTATGATAGTTGAGAAGTGGATGAGACACTGATGTGATGCATTTTTAGCACATGTGGTGGATACCAAGGCAAAGGGTCCTAGTATTCAGGAAGTGATAATTGTACGGGAATTCGATGATGTGTTTCCTGATGAGTTTCCAGGTGTACCTCCTCCTAGAGAGATTGATTTTGAAATCATTCTAACCCCCGATACCCAACCTATAGCATAGACACCATATAGGATGGCACTAGTAGAGATGAAAGAACTTAAGAAATAGTTGTAAGAACTGCTTGAGAAAGGTTTCATTACATCAAGCACATCTCCTTGGAGTTCTCCCATTTTATTTGTAAAGAAGAAGGATGGATCAATGAGGTTGTGTATTGACTACCGACAATTGAATAAGATGATGATTAAGAATACGTATATGTTGCCATGTATAGATGATTTGTTTGATCACTTACGAGGTGCCACAATCTTTTGTAAGATAGATCTGAGGCCAAGTTATCATCAATTAAAAATTAAGGAAGATGACGAACCTATGTCAGCTTTTAGGACAAGGTATTGTCATTATGAGTTTGTGGTTATGCCATTTGGGCTAACCAACGCTCCAATAGCCTTTATGGATCTGATGAACAAAGTGTTTAGACCACATCTAGATCAGCTTGTAGTTGTATTTATAGATGATATCTTGATCTACCCTAGAGATGGTCAACAACACGAGCAACATTTATGTTAGGCTTTGACTTTACTGAGGCAACACCAATTATATGCAAAGTTCAGTAAATGTGAGTTTTGGTTAAAGGAAGTGGCTTTCCTAGGGCATGTAATATCTATAAAAGGAGTTTGTTTATATCCAAAGAAAGTGGAGTCAATGTTAGAATGGGATCAGCCAAAGACACCTACAGAGGTTCGTATTTTTCTGGGTTTGGCAGGATATTACATGAGGTTTATTAAGAACTTCATTGTATTTGTTTTACCCCTGACAAAGCTTACCAGGAAGGCTGTGTCATTTGTTTGGGATGATAGATGTCAATGATCTTTTACAATCCTGAAGGAGAAATTGACCAATGCACCAGTGTTAGTGTTGCCAGAGTAGAGAAAGGGTTATATTGTCTTTTGTGATGCATCCAAGAATGGTCTGGGTTGTGTACTTATCCAGGATAAGAGTGTGATTTCTTTTGCTTCATGATAGCTTAAGAAACACGAGGAGAACTACCCGACACATGATCTGGAGTTAGTCGTTCTGGTCCATGCTTTGACGGTTTGGAAACACTATTTGTATGGTGAGAAGTGTCAAATCTTCACTGACCACAAGAACCTGCAATATATCTTTTCCAAGAAGGAGTTGAACATGCAACAACAACGTTGGATGGAACTAATTAAAAACTATGATTGCAGTATAGATTACCATCTGGGAAGGTGAATGTAGTGGCAGATGCTCTAAGTAGGAGGTTTTCGACACCATCATCCTCTGAAAAAGCATAGTTGAGTGCTTTAGTGTGCCATAAGAGAGACAATTTGGTCTCATTGTGATAGATGAATGTACAGTTAGAGGTGTCCATGTTAGCAAGTCTATTGGTACAGTTACAAGTAAAGTCGACATTGAATCAGCAGATCAGAGATGCGTAGTAAAATCATACTGCAATATAATATATTCAGGTAGAATTGGGTAGTGAAAAGCATGAGGGTGTCAATGAATCTAAGGATGGAACAATATGTTATCATGGTAGAATAGTTGTACCAGATGTTGCTAATCTAAGTACGTTAGTTCTATAAGAGGCTCAGTCTTCTATGTATGGCATGCATCCAGGTAGCACCAAGATGTATTAGAATGTAAAAGATATGTATTGGTGGTCAGGATTAAAGTGTGATGTAGTAGAGTTTGTAGCTAAGTGTACAGTTTGTCAACAAGTTAAAGTCGAGCATTAGAAGCCTGCAGGGACTTTGCAACCATTGCCTATACCTCAGTGGAAATGGGATCATATTACAATGGACTTTGTGGTTGGACTTCTAAGAATAGCCAAAGGTCATGATTCTGTCTGGGTAATAGTGGATAGGTTGACTAAGTCAGCCCACTTTCTGCCAGTAAAGACAATGTATATAGATGAGAAGCTTGTGTAGGTATATGTTGATGAGATAGTACATCTACATGGTATCCTGGCTATAATAGTGTCAGATAGAGGTCCTCAATTTACTAGTCTATTTTGGGAGTGTTTGCATACAGTGATGGGTGCGTAGTTGAGATCTAGTACTACATTCCATCCACAGACATATGTACAGTCTGAAAGGACAATTCAGACCTTGGAGGATCTGCTAAGAGTCTGTGTGTTGCAGTTTTTGGAAGTTGGGATATTCAACTTAGTTTGATGGAGTTTGCATACAACAATAGTTATAAAAGAAGCATCGACATGGCACCATATGAAGTGTTGTATGGGAGACATTGTAGATATCATTTGTGCTAGTATGAGATAGGGGAATATTAGTTTTTAGTTCATGAGCCAGTGTAGCAAATGACAGAAAAGATCAAAGTCATTCAGTAGCAGCTAAAGGCAATATAGACAGACCAAAGTCATATGTTGATAACCATCATAGACCTTTACAATTCCAAGTGGGAGACATGGTGTATCTTAAAGTCTCTCCTCATAAAGGTGTACTAAGGTTTGGAAGGAAGGATAAGTTAGCTCCCTGTACTAGTACAAATATCACCTTTAGTGTCAGTTAAATATGACTTTAGCAGTCGGTTTCCAAGCAACACCCAAATGGGTGACACTAAATGTAGACGCCTTCAACATCGGTTTCATAACTGATGCCACAAAGCTATCCCCCGATTGCAAACCCAAAAAACGCGCCAGCAGAGGTCCATATGCATCGTTTATTAAGTTATAATTGATGCCACATCCCATCCTGGAAAAAAATTGGCCCCAGGTTAGACCATAGGTGTTGGTTAGAAACATAAAACTGACTTCGTTGACCTAAAATTATTGACGGTACCAAGCAGTAACCAACGTCATTAGGGGATAAATATGTCAGTTAACTATTAATCACCAACGAGTTAAGTTTTTGTTGGCAGTTTCTTTTTTAACCGACGACTATGTTTTGATTTTTTTTCTTATCATCTTGCAGGCCTACTGTTCGGATGGTCAGCAGGATGCTGAACCTGCAGTTCAGTTCTGAACTGTAGGTTTACAACATCCATTGATTTCAGCCAACAACAGGCCACAAACCTGCAAAATTAACAAGGATGGACAATTAATATGGAATGATTCACACTCATGTATAAGCACATTTCATATGATTTTATCACATACATGTAGAAACATGTAGTTCCATTTCATTCCTCCATTTCATATTCACACACATGTAGCAACCTGCAGTTCCATTCATTTCATCTCTTTTCACATTCAGACACATGTAGAAACATTCATGTATTCATCTTCACACACATATGTATATAGATAAGACAATTCAAAAAAAATCATTCAGACATGTATACATAAGTTTATCTTTCAAAGTTTAACATGTCATCAAATACATAAATAATTATGATAACAAAGTTTAGAAATATCATTATTTATCATTATCATCGTCATCATCGCCATTAGTATTCCAATGATAATAAAAAATTCCCACTACATGTAAGGCTTTTACCCATTGTTCTCTTACATCATTTAATTCTTCCATCATATAGGGAGTATATACATCTAGTAACTTTTCACCTGTAGTGAATTCACTGGTTTTAAACACCTAAAAAGAGAATGACATATGTATAAAATTAATAATATATAATAAGATTGATATATTTCATATAATCTAGTGAGACTATATATAATACATGTTGTATGGTATCGATTTCCATTGGAGCATGTTTGATAATTAGGTCCATATATTGCATCACGTAGTATGCACATGCTCAGTCATTGTTTTGTGTATCACACTATGAATTGAAACATACAAAATGTTAATAAATACAAACAAGCATAGTTTAAATAAATAATATATACATTGGAGTCAAGAAATTACTTTCACATTCTCCCAAAGTTACAGTTTCTTTGTCTTGGCCATGTTTCCTCCATCTTTTTGAATGTTTTTAAAGCCCTACATGTTAATGTAACACATTAAATTGTATTATTAAATAATAATGTAATAATAGATGTTAACAGATATAAAACTTGAAAGATTTCTCACGTAAATAATGGCAATTTCATTGAGTGTCCATATAATGAGTCTAATTCCTTCCCTAAAGGATCTAGATAATAAATAGTCCACGTCTTGGGGACAATAAGTAGTAACTCCCAATGTGTAGCACCAGAGGTAAGAAAGTTAAAAATTAATAACTCAAAATCCACAATAAAAATGTAATTTTATTAAGTCCAAATTAAAAGCAAAGTAAACTTACTCAAGACTGAATGGAGCTATTATCACCGACTTTTTTTTTACCAAAATATTTAAAAATGGCATAGTAGTATGAGGTAACTGATGAAGGCTCCTTATCTACGTGACTGATCAAAGATGGAACTAGAAATCCCACATGGGGAAATGAAAAATCTTTACAGATCATGTGTAAGTGGCTACAAAACATGTATTATGTATGCATTAATATATAAGAAACCAGATCACCATATATAAAACAAGGTATATGGATATATAAACAAGATCTCACCATATCCATAGTTCTATCATAGATGTATTCAGCCAATCATAATAAAACAACTCCAAAATATCTTGTATAAATATTTTGTTATCGTACGATTCGCCTATAGCATCCACCGGAATAGAAACATTTATAGGACAATTTAGGTCATGGTTTCCTATCCATACTGCCATACCCTTACAATTAGGACCTAACAAGTCACATAGGTCCCTTGGAAGCCAACTAGGTACTTCAGGAGGAGGTGGAGGTGGAGGCCAAGATGTAGCGGGTTTCTTCCTTTTGACCTGTATATATAATTTTAGATCAATTAACGAGCTTGTATATACACGCTAATAAATTAACATAATGTAAATTTACCATACAATATCAGTATAGACGACATTCATTTTGGGCCACAATATCACTCTGCCTTCTGCTTCACCAAAAGTTTTAGAATTTGGGTGGGCATATGGCAATGGATGATGCCTCCACTAGTGGAGTACAAGTCTCAGGTTCACACGAACTGCACCATATGGTACTGGAGTGCCATGAAACATGTCCCCTAGAAGGAGTGGGTAAGCCTCGGCCTCTGCAATGATAAATTCTTTGCTTTTTAGACGGCATGGATTCAACCCCTACAAATTTACATAAAGTATGTTATATACATATATACATAAACATATCATCTTGAAAAAACTAGCTACTATGTCATAAAAATACTTATAGTGGACTTGCTAGGTGGTGGGTCTACAGGATTACTCCCAACCACCTCTATAGTAGGAGAAGAGCGGGACGCCACAAGTATTGTCTGAGTGGCAGTAAGAGACGCCTGCCACTTACTCATTGCTTTATGGACTATCCTATTAATTAACTCATCTAATTATACATGGACAAAAGAAATGCTAGCTTTTCATTATTGAATTCCCTTTTGCAATAACATTCTAAAAAAAGAATAACTTACCTCAGCTTTTGAAAATTGCACTTTTGGGACATGTCTGTGCTGTGATGGCCCAAAGAATTCTTTTATGCCCACACTAGCGCCTGCACCCTAACACGTCTAGGATTCTCTGGGTTACTAAGAGCAACTGTCAATTCATCCCTTGTGCCCTCAGGTATGAACTTGCCTTGCTTCCTCTGCTCGTGAAGCTCCCGCTAATCGCCATCAATAGAAATTGGTAAGTAAACACATAATAATCAATATTGATTGCTCTGAGAGTTGAATTTTACCATTTTTACAGCCACCTCAGTAGTTGCGGATTTGGTTATATCTCCTTTCTTATTTTACCTCCCAGCTATCCACACAGTATGGTGAGGCAGAGGTGTGGGAGTAACAGTAGAGGACTCCCCAGTCTCCTGAGTAGCAGCAGACTCAACAACAGCAGTAGTCTGTAATCTTTGGCGAATGTCTGCATAGACTTTTGGACCCATCATGTGGTCATACACATTCAGTGCACACCTTGCTCTTTGAGCATCACTGATAGCCTTGTTAGTAAGCACATTGATTTGGTTAGTAACACTAAAGGTCAATCTTGAATAGGTGAATACATAAGAATGTATATTAATTAAATTGGGAGTGGTGCTTAATGCCTTGAATTCATCAGTTTTTCTTTTGACAACAAACTCCTTCCAGTCATTGGGGTCTAGGTAGTTCCATTGCTTAGTGGCTGACTTCTTCCTCTTCTTAGCATCTCATATGTAATCTCGAGTGCGATTTGTCCTATAGTTCCTTAAGACCCTCCCACATAGTTGCATCACACATTTACGATGTAGGCTTTCATCCAGTTCAAATATACTCTGTGAAATTTCATATATTTAACTAATATCCTAAAAATTAGTAATCCGCAAAATAGAATTGCAAATAATAATAACTCACACATAGTTCCTTCCATACTAAGTCTTTCTTCCCCTTAGGAATTTTATGCCAAGATTCTACATTAGGACTACAATGGCTACGAGTAAGAACCCCAAGATATGAAATAAATGAGTTGTGGTTCACTCCAACTGATATTTCCTACATGATCAAAATCCACAGCCAGTTTGGGTCCATTGCCCCTTTGTTGTAGTAACGTGTTCATCATAGTGATTCCCCTCACCTTTTCATATTTTTTTGCTGCTCATCAAGTGCCCCAAGTTCTTCAGGGGGTACATCATCAACTTAAAATTTAACAAAAAAAACACACTTACAAGATATAACTTTTAAATGGACATATAGATAGAAATATAGGATATATTTTAAATATTTACATTATGAGGCACCACATTGATATCCTCACCCTCACGGTAATCATCATCACAGTCATCATACTCATGCTCAGTCATCTGAAATTGTCATTAAAAAATCAAACATTTAACATTTAACATAACTAGAAGATAATAAAACATTGTAAAGTTCACATTCAGAAAAATAAAACATATAAAAAAAAATAAAAACATGCCTCTAATACTGCAATATTTTATCAATTAATATTCCTTCAGTGTGATCTTCATGCACATACAAGTCATCGTTAGCTTCAATATTTGGTGGTGTTGGCAACCCAACTGAGAATGGACTCAAGTCATCATACTTATCATACTACTCTTATTCATCTATAGGATCTTCAATGAATTGTATCTTACCATGAAGAACAACCGACCATTTATCATTTGTGGGATCATCTATATAAAATACTTGTTTCACCTGTGATGCCAATATGAATGGTTCACCCTTCTCGCCAATCTTTTCAAAGTTCACTAATGTGAAACCCAATTCATCCACTGTAACTCCTTTGGTGTTATCAACCTAATTATATTTAAAGAGAGGAATTCTAAAATATACATAGTCAAACTCTCATATGTCTTCAATGACACCATAATATGACATTTTAGCTTCACGTGGACTCGTATCCTTTGCACTTGTAAAAAACAGTGAAGACGCTTGAAGGGTGACCTGTAATGACCCTGACCTGGGTTATGAGGTAACCCTATTTGTTTTGGCTAAGTAAGTTGCTTATAAATTTAATATAATCCTCTAAGATGTTTTGTTATCATGTGACACACTTATGTTCCAAGTTTGGTCCTGATTGAATGTCGTTTGAGCAATGTTCCTTTATTTTGGACCAAAGTGCAATTTACCCAAGATGAGGGGTTATATTGCAATATGTCACATTTTGAACGTGTCCTAAGTGTTTTATCATTATAAGAAAGAGAATGATGCTAATTGGTGTCTTGTGGAAAGCCTAAATTCCAAGTTTGAACCTGTTTGAATAATGCTTGTGCCTTGTGTAGCAATTTTGGTACAAATGGTAAATTACCCAAAATGCAGGGTTGATATGCAAATTAACACCTATAGAGTGTCCCTACTCCCTCCTAGTATCATATAGAGGAGATATAAATAAGTAGGCACCATGTTTGAATCATATTTGAGTATGGTACTCTTGGTGATGAAAAGACCAAGAAAGGGTTGAATGTGAAACCCTAATTTGAGCTTGTATCGGGTTGTAGAGTCCATATGGGAGTGCTTATTGGCCAAGGAGACATAGAGGGGATCCCATGTCAGTTTTTGAACTCTTGGCCTTGTCCATTATGAGCTAATCACCTCAAGGAGGTGATCCATGATGAGTTAGATGCTCCTTGCAAAAGTTGTATCAGTTTGCATAATTTATGAAGATAAAGATAAGATATCTTATCCAACAAGATAAATAATGGCCAAAATATCATCTAAATTATCCTCAAGTGTTTTGCATGACAAGATCAATATTAGTGCATGCAATGACACGTGTCAACCATGCATGTACACGTGGCACCTAGTAGCTTTAAAAGATGACACCTCATATATACACTTTTTCATGAACCTCAAGTATACATACCCTTCCTTTCAACCATAAGTGGAATTTTTCGAAATCTATCACCACCTTGCTCTTAGATATCATGCATAGAGTCTTGATATCATGCAAGGGTGAAGTATTATCGAGCTTAGAGCCTTGGTATCACCCATAGCAAAGTGATATCACCCATTGCATAATGATATCGACCAAGTGAGGGATATCAGCCATAAGAGAGGGATATCGACCACAAGTGGTGAGGTATCATGCATAGGGATGAGGAGATAAAGTCTTGGATCTTTGAGAATCTCACCTTCAACCTTGGGAACGTGAAGCTTTGGATCTTGGAGCTTTGAAGTTGCTCTTGATGCAGGTTATATAACTTGAACCCAAACATGTTATTACTCACCATCTTTCTTGCTATATTTGATGATCTACTTTCAATTCCGAAATTTTCTTGAATACTTGATATATCTATAAGTTCTAGTAGTTTCTTAGACCTACTATCCTTGTACTAGAACAAGTATAACGAAGGTCTAGAGCTTGAAGATGATGGTATCACCTTAAAAAGTGATATCGGGTTCAAGAACATAAGCAAGCACCTCTAACCCAATATGGTGATGTACCTACACCACTAAAACGATATGGATATGAGTTTATACTTCCTTGCACGATATGGTAATGTAGTATACACATCTTGGACGATATGAAGTCAAGCATACACCTCTTTTCCCGATATGGTGTGAAGCACACACACACCTCTTTGCCCGATATGGTGTGAAGCACACACACACCTCTTTGCCCGATATGGTGTGAAACACACATACACCTATAAGGAGATATGGTAAGCATACATACACCTCTAAAGTGACATGGTAATCACACATACACCTCTTACCCGATATAGTAAGCAAGCATACACCTCTTTGCCCGATATGAGTAGCAAGCATACACTAAACTGATATTGGGTTAAGCATACACCTCTTGGACGATATGGTGTTGAGCACACACCTCTAAAATGTTATGGTGGGTAACCAAATACACTAGATGACAAAAGTGGTAAGGTGGTTAATACCCTAGAACATGTGATGGCCAATACACTAAAGTATGGTGTGGCCAATATCTTCAAGTGAAGTAAGGATGTTACACCCATGTAGGGTGAAGGTGATACACCATATGATTGGTAAGGTTGATACCTTGATGGGTAAGGGTATGAGGGATATGATAATGCCTAGATCGATATACACCTAACCCAATACATGTGTTCAACTTGACATATATGATTCAACCCGATACACCTTGTAAAGGTGAGGGCAAAACACTCTTGGGAGTGATGAGTATAACCCCAAGTAATGGTGTAGCTAATACCTTGATAGGTGAAACACCTAAAGTGGTTGATAATGGTCAACCCTATATCAAGAATGCCTTAAATCGAGATGTGTGCATATCACTTGATGATAGTTGGTTAATTCAAGTGTGTGACTTATGGCCAATACACTACATGATAAATGTGATGAGTTAGTGCATAAAGTATTAGGATGAGAAATACACTAATACAAGGTAAGTTTATAAACTTAAGTAAGTTAAAAGTGATGAGGGAAGTGATATACCAAGGCATGATAAATATCACATCCAACACCTCAAGGTTGATACACCTTGATGCACCTCAAATCCAATTTACTTGGATGAGTAACACATGAAGTGTGTCATGTCAATTGTTACATTAAGATGTAATGAGTTTAATGCACTTTGATAAGTGTAGGCTAACATACCTTGAGAAAGGGTTAAGCCAAGTTAATAAAGTATGATGTAATCAATATCCTAGTGAGGATGAGAGAGAAACTCATATTTTGTGTTGTTAATAATTTAATGATAAATTATGAGAATAAATAAGTATTATTTAATACTTATGATATCAATGTATGCTCCTAGATGTGTGGAGCAATGAATTAGGGTTTGAATTGATAATATGAATTTGAAACCCTATTCAGCTATAAAGGGAAACCTTAACCCTAATAACGGGCCTTGTGAGCCATGTGAATAATTGTTGCCTAGTGAGAGGTGACAAGATGTTTAATGGCCTTGTGAGCCATGTGAATAGTTGTTGCCTAGTGAGAGGTGACAAGATGTTTAATGTCCTTGTGAGCCATGTGAATAGTTGTTGCCTAATGAGAGGTGACAAGATGTTTAATGGTCATGTGAGCCATGTGAATAGTTGTTGCCTAGTGAGAGGTGACAAGATGTTTAATGGCCTTGTGAGCCATGTGAATAGTTGCTACCTAATGAGAGATGACAAGATGTTTAATGGCTGTGTGAGCCATGTGAATAGTTGTTGCCTAGTGAGAGGTGACAAGATGTTTAATTACCTTGTGAGCCATGTGAATAATTGTTTCCTAATGAGAGGTGACAAGATGTGTAATGGCCTTGTGAGCCATGTGAATAGTTGTTTCCTAGTGAGAGATGACAAGATGTTGATCTAGAGATTGATGTCCCATAATGAAGGTGAAAGGGAAACATAAAGGTATTTCAACTACTATGGAATCCTTAGAAATATGGCCATGATCTCACAGGATTGGTATAATCCAATACCTGGCTATACTCTCAAAGTGATCGCATGGGATTAGAGCAGTCTAATGTCTGGTTGTAATCTCACAGGATTGGCATAGACCAATACCTGGCTGTGATTTTACAAGATTGGTACAACCCAATGCCTGGATGAACTCTCACAAGATTGGTACAACCCAATGCTTGGCTGAACTCTCACAGGATTGGTACAACCCAATACCTAGCTAAACTCTCACAGGATTGGTATAACCCAATACCTGGTTGAGCTCTCACAGGATTGGGATAACCCAATACCTAGCTATGATCTCATAGGATTGGCATAACCCAATACCTGGCTAAACTTTCACAAGATTGGAATAATCTAATACATGGTTGTAATATCACATGATTGGTACAATCCAATACCTGGCAAAACTCTCACAAGATTAGGATAACCCAATACCTGGCTATGATCTCATAGGATTGGTACAATCCAATACCTAGTTGAACTCTCAGAGGATTGGTACAATCTAATACCTGGCTGAACTCTCACAGGATTGGTACAATCCAATACCTGGTTGAACTTTCACATGATTGGTACAATCCAATACTTGGTTGTTATCACAGGATTGGTACAATCCAATACCTAGCTGTAATATTATAGGATTGGTACAATCCAATACCTAGTTGTAATATCACAGGATTGGTACAATCCAATACTTGGATGTACTCTTGCAAGATTGGTATAAAGTTGGAACATGATGATATTATCATAGGATAAGCTTGAGATGTTGGTATAATATGATGGGTAAATGATACATGTGTTCTTCATATTCCTTATAAAGTGAATAGATGATTTACTGCTCTATCATAGACAGTTGCAATGCTTTAAAAGATGAGAATGTTCTAATATGATTATCCATAGTGATTAACCTTGCTTATTAATATAAAAGAACCTCTGCTCAATTTTATACTATTTACTTGTGATAATAACATTGTTGGTGGAGAGTTATATCTCTCGCTGGGACAATTGTCTCACCCTGTGGGATCCAAATTTTTTTAGGTGGATGTGCAGAGGGGGTAGAGACCATTCTGCAGAGGAAGAACAACATCAGGGACAACAGTAACATCTCAGATTGAGTGTATTGTTTGTAATGTCTTGTAGATAGAAGTCTTATGTGTCGTCTCTGTACTCTCAGGTCCTTGGATTTAGTACGTGATGGTTTTATGAACAATATGAGATTTTGGCTTGTAAGCCTCGAGGTTTTATGTTTCTTCAATATATGTTTTGACAAAGAAACTGTTATATGTTATCCTCGAGATGAGATGGTACAGTGTATGTACAATATGAACCTTGATGTATATATATTTTTGGGTCTTTCATTAAGAGTTTCCCAGGGAATGGATCTCTTTGCAAAATGGTTTTAATTTTGAGAGATTTTTGTTAATCCGTTGCTTATGGTTATTCTGGATAATTAGTGACGATTTGGTTGTTGGTTTGGTGGCGGTCGTTTCATGACCCCATTGTTTTAGACGATGCTCTTATCATCTTGACGCTTTGTGTAATATGAGAACCCATTTATGCCAAACCCTTCATAAGACATAACATTCAATTTTGGTTTAAAGGTGAAGCATTTGATATTTTCAGCAAGATTATTTGGTGTTTGAGATAGTTGATGTAAACTTTATCTTCAAACCACTTAATAAATGTCTTGTTATGCTCTCTAGCAAGCCACATTGAATTGGCCTGAAGATATTGTTTTTTGATGAAATTGGTATGTTCCTCGATATAAACACTCACTTTGTCAATGTTGTGTAAAATATATAAGTGATCTTGTTCCAACTGCTCACGGCTGATTACTTTCATCCGTGACCCAAAATTCCTTTTCCAGAATACTCCTCAATATTCTTGTCATTAATAGGAGCATCATTACCACTCAAAAAGTCATTGCAAAAATCTATAACCTCTCTTGCCACATAACCCTCAATAATACTCCCGTCAGGCCAATAATGGTTTTGAACATCACCTTTAAAAACGCTCATGTATCGTTCAAAGGGATACATCCAATGCAAGAAAATCGGTCCCAACATTTTCACTTCCCTAGTCAAGTGGACAACAAGATGTACCATGATATCAAAAAATGAAGGAGGAAAATACATCTCAAGCTGACATAGGATAACAACTACTTCTCTTTGCAACTTATCGAGAGTATCAGGATCAATAATTTTGATGTACAGACTGTTGAAAAGAAACAAAGTCTGGTGATTGCAAACCTTACATGCTTCAGCAGTATAGATTGAATTTCCATGGGCAATATTTGTTGCATTAGAGTGTGACAATAATGAGATTTAAGACCTATCAACTTCATATCTTTCATTGATACCAATCTACAAATGTTTGATGAGTAACCCTGTGGCACCTTAACATTTACCAAGCAATCGCAAAAAGCTTTCTTCTCCTTTCTAGACAACGTGTAACAAGCAGGAGGTAAGTATGTTCTCCGATCGCTACTAACTACTTTTATTAATTTTGTCCTTATTCCCATTTCATGTAGGTCCATTCTCGATTTTATCCCATCTTTAGTCTTACCTGGTATATTCAACAGAGTACCAATGACGCTATCACAGACATTTTTCTCAACGTGCATGGCATCGATATAATGACTGACTACCAAAGAACTACAATAAGGAAGATCCTAAAATATTGACTTTATCTTGAATATAGATTTGTCACTCCGTGTGGCCATGGTACATTGTGATCTCTTACCAAATTCATTGACAAAGTCTTTTACTCTTTCATAAACAACCTCCCCTAGTATAGGTTTAGGTGCACTCCATTCCTCATTCCGTCCATTGAACGCTTTGCGCAACCTACGGTACGAATGGAATTTTGGAAGAAACCTTCAATGATCAAGATATACAGTCTTGCCACCATATTTTAGCTATATTAAATTAGTGTTATCTTCACATATAGGACACTCTTTAGATCCTTTGACACTATATCCAGACAAATTTCCATATGCTGGAAAGTCATTAACAGTGCAAAACAACATAGCATGCAAACAAAATGTCTCTCTTTGTGAAGCATCATAGGTCATCACACTTTCACCTCAGAGTTTCTTTAAGTCGTCAATCAGAGGTTCAAGATAAACGTCGATATCATTTCCAGGTTGTTTAGGGCCCGATATCAACAACGACAGCATAACGTACTTATTTTTCATACACAACCAGGGAGGAAGATTATATATAACAAGCATAACTGGCTAAGTGCTATGTTGGCTGCTCAATGTCCCATACAGATTCATCCCATCTATACAAAGCCCAAGTCTTAGATTCCTGACTTATTCACCAAATTTAGGGTACAATAAACCAATCTTCTTCCACTGTGGGGAATCAGACGCATGTCGTTGGATCCCATCATTATTTTTCTTAACATATGCATGCCACCTCAAATTCTACGCATCTATCAGATTGGCAAACAAGCGTTGAAACCGTGATATTATAGGTAGATACCACATCACCTTGGTAGGAGAACCAGTTTTGGACTCCCTCGAAGTCATCATTTTATACCTTGACGCACCACATTTTAGACAATCTTTCAAATCCACATAGTCATTTTGAAATAATACACAATCATTCGAGCATGCGTGTATCTTCTTGGCCTCCATTCCTATTGGGCACAACAATTTCTTTAACTGGTATGTTGAGATTGGCAGCTCATTTCCTTCAGGAAGAATTTCTTTCAACAAAGACAACAATGACATGAAGCTTTTTTCGCTCCATCTATTGTTAGCTTTCAGCTTATACAATCTCAACACAACGCTAAGCTTCGTAAACTTAGTACAACCTGTGTATAATGGTCTCTCAACATCATGTACAATGTTTCTAAACATGGGAGGTGGATCGGTGTGCTCTACCCCACAACTATCCAGCATCGCATCAACGATGTCTACTAGAATTGGTTCATTCACATCTACATCATCAGAGGCAATTTCTTCTTCCACACAAGCACTGCTATCGACATCCACTGATTTTAGGTTTGAAATCTCTCCATGCCAGTGCCATTTTGTATAGCCTTGTACAATCCCGTTGCACATGACATGACTTTTGATTTTGTCACCAGTGTTGACTTTCAAGTTGTTACCGCAATGCCTACATGGACAGTAGAACCTATCTCTAGGTTATTTCCTATGTTCCTCAGCAAATCTAATAAACTGATCAAGACCAAAAATAAACTCTGGGGTGCAGTGATTTGGAATGAACATCCATGATCTATCCATTCTATGATCAAAGAGAAAACAAGTATATATTTAGGGTTTAGGGTTAAAAGATTGGGGTTTAGGGTTAAAAGATTAGGGTTTATGGTTAAAGGTTTAGGGTTGAGGGTGTTATATATAATAAATGTGTACCACCTATCCCATTCTTGATCACCTAATCTCACTAGTAAGTGTACAATGTGTATTCTATTTTCAAGAAATTTTGGTAGCATTTCCCCGCAGTTCTCCAAGTACACCGATGTACATGGGCAAATGTCCACCGACATATGTACTCAGAGAACAAACGGGGACGTGTTGATGAAACATCATGAAAACCGAATACACATTATACACTTACATCCTAAGTGAGATTAGGTGTTCAAGAACAGTCCCAAACTGGGGACTATCCAAGATTTACTCTTAATGAGTAAATCTCGGACGGGTTTCCAGGCCAACAAAATACATGTATATATGTTGTCATTCATATACCTATAATCATAATATCATCATTCATATCCTAGGTTTTGTGTAACATCATTTAATTCAATTCATTCTTCCATTTGGATAAGTTCATTCATTCATCATTAACCCAAATCAATCATTAATAATCAACTACACAACTTTGAAGAACAATTATATATTGAAATAAGTTAAATCAATCACTAACAAGAGATAAAGAAAGCAATAACAAATTATTAAATTCATTCATTCATCATTAACCCTATTTAATCGTTATTAATCAACTTCACAATTTTGGAGAACAATTATATATTGAACTAAGTTCATTCATTCCTCATTTAACCCTTATTAATCAATATTAATCAACCCTAATTAATCAATAACAATCTTATAGAAAACTCACTGCACCAGTGGAGTTGGCTGTGGTGGCGGCAGTCAGAGGTGGAGGTGGTCACAGTTGTGGCTGTGGAGGTGGTGGCAGTTGTGGCCGGAGGTGGAGGTAGCTGGAGGTGGAGGCGGAGATGATTGAAGCTACGGTGAAGTAGGTGGCAAGCAGTGGCAGGATGGCGGGTTGTGGCTGTGCTCATTGGAAGAGATGACTGAGCAAGCCAGCGGCGGCGGCGAATGCACTGGAGCGGCGGCAGCGAACTCCTCAGCAGTGATTCCTCTCCACAGCGGCGGCGGCTAGCTCCTCTCCACAATGGCAGCGGTGAGCTCCTCTCCATAGTCGGTGGCAAGCCTCAATCGCAAGACCAAGCTTGAGCGGCAATAGAAAATGGGGAATGAAACAGAGAAGGGGAAGAATCTGGCTCATGCGGGTGTTATTCAGTTAATTATCAGTGTCAGTTATTGTGTAAAAGCGATGCTTAACACCATCTACAACTTCAAACAAATATCGGGTCGGGGTGTTCATCGTCAGTTTCAACATATAATAACTGACGTCTATCCACATACGCTGACAAAAAAATTGTTCTTGAGTTACAATCATAGTTGTCAGTTTCTCCCCTAACACCGACGCTGATAAGGAAAATTGGCGGGGGGGATTTTCGCGGGGACAACGTGCGAACAAACTTCCTTGTCGGTTCCTGTGCAACAACCGATGCCAAATAAGGTATGAATTTTTGCCTCGCGAGGGATATTTAGGCGTTAGTTGTATTTTAAACAACCGACAAAATATGGGGGAAAATTTTTGTGGGGCTTGGCGAGGAACATGAGTCATCGGTGTTTATACAACAAACTTCGAATTGAAAATTTTGGAGTCAATTTTTTCCTAGAAAATTATATTTCATAGGTGATTTTGGATGTCAGTTTTTATTTCGACTAGCCGATGTCAAATAAAAAGTGATACCTATGTCTTTTGTAAAGCGGCCAGCCTTCACATATAGGTGTCAGTTGTCTTGTTAAACTGGAATCATAGTTTATTAGAGTCGGTGTTTTATTTATAAATGACGATGGAAAATGTGACGTTATACATCATTTCTATACTAGTGTTGCTATATGGAACCTTATCATGTAATTGCATGTGTTGGGAAGATAGCTTATAAGTTGGAACTACCATCCAGGTTGCAGAGGTTAAATCATGTGTTCCACATCTCTATGTTGAGGAAGTGCCACCCTGATATACAGTTGACTATTTAGTCTGTTGAAGTGGAATTAGATAATGATATATCTTATGTAGAAGGACCTCTGTTAATATTGAATAGAAGGATCAAAATGTTGAAGAAGAAAGACATTGTATTATTTAAAGTTTTGTGGCATCATTGTGGCATTTAAGAAGCCACATGGGAGCTTGCAGATGAGATGTGGAAGAAATATATGTCTCTTTTTGTGTAGGATTTCGGGGGTAAAATCTCTGTTAGGGGTTTAATATTGTAAGGCTCCTAACCTAGATTAATGCTTAATTGTGTTTTACTTGTATAATGATATGCTTAAACCTTAATCTAAGATCTTGGTATGCTGTAATATCATGTGACAGGTCTATGGTTTTGATTTGGTTCAATTTGATTAAGATTTGAACCATCTTTGCTATATAAGTGCTTGGTTTGGACTAGTTTGCAATTTACCCATAAGTGAGGGTTAACTTGCAAAATGTCACACAAAGAGAGTGTTCTTTGTACTTTAGCATTAGGAGAGAGAAAATATGGTGCAATAGGGTGCCTTGTTTGAAGTATGGATGATGGTGTAACATCATCATGTGATATTAGGGTTTCTAGGGTTTGCATAGTTGATAAGTTATTAAGATAGGGTTTGAGTGTTGCAACCCTACATCACTTGTGGTGTGGGTCACGACCGAGACTGATGCATTAGATTCTATGATCGCTATCGATACAACCTTGTGAGAGATGGGTCAAAACACCTTGTCTTTTAGTGCCTCGGCCATGAACACATGAGACCTAGGGTTTTCACCATGAAGTGTCTCGACTGAGAAAAGAAGATGGTGATGTCTTGACTGATACAAGAGGATGACCGACCTAGTAGGTCGTGACACTATTAGATAAACATGTCCTTGGATATTTTCATGTGAGTGGAAGAAAGATTATCTACTTGAAGTGCATGTGTCCCTATGATGATCTAATATGTCAACACCTCAAACACCTCTACTTCTCTCATCTTTCAGTATATAACCCATCCTCTTCACAAGACGGCAATCTTTTTCAGATCACAACTCTTTCTTCTTCCTTTGGATCGCCTTGGAGCTTGAAGAGCAAGGAAGGTCGGAACTTGGATCTTGGGTGGCAGATCCATCTTCTTTTGTTGCAGATCTTGTACTAGATCAACACCTTGGTGGTGGTTTCTTATCTTAGTAAGAGATCTAACTCTTAATCACATTTCCTCTCTTCCAAAACCTCCATCTTCTTCCTCTCTTTTGGTTATGAGGTGTGGACCATCCATGGTGGCCGTTTTAAAGGATGATTCTATTTCTTTTCCTTTCTCTTTTGGGTTTGGCTTAGGTCTGATTTCCTCCTTTCTTGAACTCCCTTGTGACTAGGTTTCTTCTTCCTTTTGGTGGTGATCCTTTGTCCGAAGTAGCAACTTGGTTAAAGGTTCGGATCTTGGAATCTTGGGAGTTGGTTTTTCTCCAAAACCAGGTGGGTTTTATTACTCTTCCTACCTCTATTATGTGCATCTTAAGACCGATCTTAAACTATCTTCTATACGATTTGTTATACTATGCATCTTAAGACCAATCTTAAACTATCTTCTATATTATTCTTTATACTTGAGCAAACAAGAAGTTTTGATCTATTTTATGCACACAAGAACCTCATTTTCCTTTCCCTAAATATATCTGTTTTTGATGATCTTTCATCATCACGTTTAGGGTTTGATGAACACTATGAACTAGGGTGTTATTCACCCTATTGACGTTTGTTTTACCATGTCGTTACCATCTTCTTCAACCTTGGTTCCCATCTGCTATGGGGTGGTGCAGGTGGTCGAGACAAATGTTTGGACTTTTGTCACAGTCGACACTCCTTGGTGGGGTGGTTTCAATCATGAAACCCCCCTTAACCCTAAGATTGGTTGCTACTTATTAGCTTGGTTGTGATGCAGAGTTGTTGTAGGGTCAAACTTGGTTGCCGGCTAATGTTGCGGCTGAGATGACTAAGCCTAATGTTAACGACATTTGTTTAGTTGAGTGTAGGTTGTAATAGGTTAGGGTCAGATTAGTTGTGATCGAAACATGCTTATGATAGGTTATAACACTTGTATTGTAAAGAATGTAACAACATGTTGTATGACTTGGTCACGACACTTTGTTGCATTATGGTCGCAACACACCTAGGGGGAGCAGTCACAACGCTCCTTCTAGTAGTCACGACATTGCATTGCATGGCCCTAGTGTCCCAGTTGCAAAGCCATGCTGGTGTTTCCTTGTGTCACGATTGCAACATTGTGTCTAGATGGTGTCTCAGTTGTAACTAGGTGCAGATGATAGGTCAAAGATTGGGATGTGTCTCGGTCGAGACACATGGGTTGTGTGATGGTCGCGGCACCTCATACCTATTCAGGTCATGACGCCTCATTGCTAAATAGGTCGAAACTACAAGGAGTGAAACCCACGAGGGGTCCACTCCCTACTTTTAAATTTTGAATAATAATAAACAACCCAATCTAACCAAAAACCACATCATAATTAAAAGGAAGGGTTGCATAATATTTTTCAAAATATCATGGATATCAAGCACAAAGTGTTTAAGCAGTGCAATAAAAACTAAGCTATTACAATACACTACTATAGAAATAGCTTATAACATCACATTTAGAGGCATCAGTTGTATCCAAAAAACTGACGCCTAAACCCTACAACATCGACTGAAAACACAAACCAACATCTATATGTGAAGACTGGCCAGACACCGGTATCGCTTTTTATTTAGCGTTGGTTTCTCAATAAGAAATCGACACCTAAAATCACCCGCCAAATCCAATTTTTCTAGTACAAAAAAATTACCTCCAAAATTTCACATACGGCGTCAGTTGTTTACGAAATAACCGACGACTAAAGATTTTTTGCAAGACACAAATCAGCCCCATTTTTGTCGTCAGTTTGTTTACAATAACCAACGCTGATGTGTGTTCGTGTGTTGTCCCCGCAAAAAAATTTACCCCCCCTTTGGCGTCGGTTTTTTATGGCAACCGACAACTATTGAACTTAGGTGTTGATTTCTAAAACAACTGATGAAAATGGTAAACTTAATAGCACCCGCGAAACAAACTCTTCCCCATTCTTTGTTTAATCATGATTTCACCAACACCATTAGGTCTCTGGTGATTCTACTTGCCTGCCACCGCTGCCTGTCGCTATCTGCTCGGCCGCCGCTATCTACCGCCGCCGCAAGGAGCTTGGTCGACCTGCCGCTCGTCTGCTGCCATTTTCCTCTGACGTCGCCACCTGCTCATGTGCTCAACACCACCGTCTGCTCATGTATGCAATGATGTCGTCGCCTGCTCGTGTGCTCAACTCCATCGGACTGCTTCCCCTACTGCTATAGGTAAGGAAATCATGAATGAGAACTAGAATGAGAGTCGATAAGGCTCGTTGGTGAAACTGGATATTATCATGTTGCCCTCCGCGTGTAGGCAGCTGCGAGTAGGAGGAGGATCGCTCGACGCGTTGACCTGATTGTGATTTGCAGGAGTTGGATAAATTCCAAGTAAGGTCTGAAACTGTGAATGTATGTGAAGGATATATCGATAAATTATTCATAATTTACTGCAAGAAATACATGATTGCTATATGGTTTCTTTTTTTCGTATCTTAAAAATTTTGCAACAACATCAGGTTTGTAACTTTATGTACTTACTATCAATTTAAACTCTGAAGATGACATTCATGTTGCTACTGTGAGTTTCCCATTTTTTTATGTGATGGTGAAATCATATATGTTTTTTTTGGTCAGTCAATCATATATTTAGGAACATATAAAAATTCAATTTTGGTAGGTAAGTTATATGAAATGAGACTTATTTCAAATTTTGTGTCATGAAAATATGAAAAAAATAAGAGAAGATATGTTAGTTTGAAATTTTGAAATAAATGATGAATGATAGGATACCTACATTTGTGTGTAATGATTATCTTGATGATGAACATGCATGTACATTGGAGATGTTGAAATCAATGTTATAGAATTCGATACCTAGACTAGGGTATGATTAAGATTACAAGATGTTGCTATTGTAAATCAACCTAGGATATGAAAAAATCTTGTTCTTGCATATATTTGTGCTTCTAATCCTCATGCTTGACCTAATTCAGTAAATTTTGATGCATGTTGAAATAAGATTTAAACTTGTCCATTCTAGCATCCTAATTTGATTTGATTATGTGCTTTGAACCTTGAAACATGAGTGTTAAAGATACATTGATGTTGAATCTCAAACTTAACTCACATGTGGGTTTTTATTTCTAAAATGATTATGTGAACTCCTAAATCAGTAACATATATTATTCTTTGTGCACCCAAATACCTTGTGAATCATGTATGCACCCTAAGGTGATTAAATGCCTAAGTCTTGACTTGAAATATGACTTGAAAACCCAATACACATTATACACTTACTAGTGAGATTAGGTGTTCAAGAATGGGATAGGTGGTACACAAATTATAGGTATAAGAATGACAACATACATGTATTTGTTGGCTTAGAAACCCATCTAAGATTTACTCATTAGGAGTAAATATCAGATAGTCTCTGGTTTGGGACTATTCTTGAACACTTAATCTCACTTAGGATGTAAGTGTATAATGTGTATTGGGTTTTCAAGAAAATTTTGGTAGCATTTCCCCGTTTGTTCTCTAAGTACATATGTAATTGGAGAACAACAGGGAAATGCTGCCAAAATTTTCTTGACAACCCAATACTCATTATACACTTACTAGTGAGATTAGGTGTTTAAGAATGGGATAGGTGGAACACATTTATTATATATAAGACCTAATATTTTAACCCTAAACCCTAATATATACTTGTTTTCTCTTTGATCATAGAATGGATAGATCATGGATGTCCATTCCAAATTGTTACACCCCAGAGTTTATTTCTGGTCTTGATCAGTTTATTAGATTTGTCGAGGAATATAGGAAACAACCTAGAGATAGGTTCTACTGTCCATGTAGGCATTGCGGTAACAACTTGAAGTCAGCACTGGTGATGAAATCAAAAGTCATGTCATGTCCAACGGGATTGTACAAGGCTATACAGAATGGCATTGGCATGGAGAGATTTCAAACCTGAAATCAGTGGATGTCGATAGCAGTGCTTGTATGGAAAAATAAATTCCCTCCGATGATGTAGATGTGAACGAACCAGTTCCAGTAGACATCGTTGATGTGATGCTGGATAGTTGTGGGGTAGAGCACACCGATGCACCTCCCATGTTTAGAAACATTATGCATGATGTTGAGATGCCGTTATACACATGTTGTACTAAGTTTACGAAGCTTAGCACTGTGTTGAGATTGTATAAGCTGAAAGATAACAATAGATGGAGTGACAAAAGCTTCACGTCATTGTTGTCTTTGTTGAAAGAAATTCTTCCTGAAGGAAACGAGATGCCAATCTCAACATACCAGTTAAAGAAATTGTTGTGCCCAATGGGAATGGAGGCCAAGAAGATACATGCATGCCCGAATGATTGTGTATTATTTCAAAAGGACTATGTGGATTTGAAAGATTGTCCAAAATGTGGTGCGTCAAGGTATAAATTGATGACTTTGGGGGAGTCCAAAACTGGTTCTCCTGCCAAGGTGATGTGGTATCTACCTATAATATCATGGTTTCAATGCTTGTTTTCCGATCTGATAGATACGAAGAATTTGAGGTGGCATGCAGATGTTAAGAAAAATAATGATGGGATCCTACGACATACGTCTGATTCCCCACAGTTGAAGAAGATTGATTTATTATACCCTAAATTTGGTGAAGAAGTTAGGAATTTAAGACTTGGGTTTTGTATAGATGGGATGAATCTGTATGGGACATTGAGCAGCCAACATAGCACTTGGCCAGTTATACTTATTATATACAATCCTCCTCCCTGGTTGTGTATGAAAAATAAGTATGTTATGCTTTCGTTGTTGATATCGGGCCCTAAAAAATCTGGAAATGATATCGACATTTATCTTGAACCTCTGATTGATGACTTAAAGAAACGCTGGGGTGAAGGTGTGATGACCTATGATGCTTCACGAAGAGAGACATTTCATTTCCATGCTATGTTATTTTGCATTGTTAATGACTTTCCAGCATATGGGAATTTGTCTGGATATAGTGCCAAAGGATCTAAAGTGTGTCCTATATGTGAAGAGAACAGTGATTCAATATGAATAAAACATGGCGGTGAGAATGTATATCTTGGTCATCGAAGGTTTCTTCCAAAATTCCATCCATATCGTAGGTTGTGCAAAGCATTCAATGGACGGAATGAGGAACGAAGTGCACCTAAACCTATACCAGGGGAGGTTGCTTATGAAAGAGTAAAATACTTTGCCAATGAATTTGGTAAGAAATCACAATGTACCATGGCCACACGGAGTGACAAATCTTTATTCAAGAAGAAGTCAATATTTTGGGATCTTCCTTATTGGAGTTCTTTGGCAGTTAGACATTGTATCGATGTCATGCTCATTGAGACAAATTTCTGTGATAGCGTCATTGGTACTCTGTTGAATATGCCAGGTAAGACTAAAGATGGGATAAAATCCAGAATGGACCTACGTGAAATGGGAATAAGGACAAAATTAACAGAAGTAGTTAGTAGCGATCGGAGAACATACTTACCTCCCGCTTGTTACACGTTGTCTAGAAAGGAGAAGAAAGCTTTTTGTGAATGCTTGATAAATGTTAAGGTGCCACATGGTTACTCATCCAACATCCGTAGATTGGTATCAATAAAAGATATGAAGTTGATAGGTATTAAATCTCATGATTGTCACACTCTAATGCAACAAATATTGCTCGTGGAAATTCGATCTATATTGTCAAAGCATGTAAGGTTTGCAATCACCAGACTTTGTTTCTTTTTCAACAGTCTGTGCAGCAAAGTTATTGACCCTAATACTCTCGATAAATTACAAAGAGAAGTGGTTGTTACCCTATGTCAGCTTGAGATGTATTTTCCTCCTTCGTTCTTTGATATCATGGTACATCTTGTTATCCACTTGATTAGGGAAGTGAAAATGTTGGGACCAGTTTTCTTACATTGGATGTATCCCTTTGAACGATACATGAGCCTTTTCAAAAGTGATGTTCGAAATAGTTATCGGCCTGAAGGGAGTATTATTGAGGGTTATGTGGTGAGAGAGGTTATGGATTTTTGCAATGACTTTTTGAGTGGTAATGGCGCTCCTGTTAATGACAAGAATATTGAGGAGCAGTTTGGCAAATGAATTTTGGGATCACGGATGAAAGTAATCAGTCGTGAGCAGTTGGAACAAGGTCACTTGTATATTTTACACAACATTGACGAAGTGAGTGTTTATATCGAGGAACATACAAATTTCATCAAGAGATAATATCCTCGAGCCAATTCAATGTGGCTTGCTAGAGAGCATAACAGGACATTTATTAAGTGGTTTGAAGATAAAGTCTTACATCAACTATCTCAAACACCAAATAATCTTACTGAAACTATCAAATGCCTTACCTTTAAACCAAAATTGAATGTTATGTCTTATGAAGGGTTTGACATAAATGTATTCTCATACTACACAAAGCGTCAAGATGATAAGAGTGTCGTCCAAAATAGTGGGGTCACCCTTCAAGCGTCTTCATTGGTTTTTGCAAGTGCAAAGGATAAGAGTCACATGAAGCTAAAATGTCATATTACGGTGTCATTGAAGACATATGGGAGTTTGACTACGTAGATTTCAGAATTCCGCTCTTTAAATGTTATTGGGTTGATAACACCAAATGAGTTATAGTGGATGAATTGGGTTTCACCTTAGTGAACTTGAAAAGATTGGCAAGAAGGGTGAACCATTCATATTGGCATCATAGGAAAAACAAGTATTTTATATCGATGATCCTGCAAATGATAAATGGTCGGTTGTTCTTCATGGTAAAAGACAGTTCATTGAAGATCCTATAGATGAAGAAGAGTACTATGATAAGTATGATGACTCCATTCCATTCTCAGTTGGGTTGCCACCACCACCAAATATTGAAGCTAATGATGACTTGTATGTGTGCAGAGATCACAATGAAGGATTGTTAATTGATAAAAGATTGCAATATTAGAGGCATGCATGTTTATATTTTTTATATGTTTTATTTTTCTGAATGTGAACTTTACAATGTTTTATTATCTTCTAGTTATGTCAAATGCTAAATTTTTTAGTTTTTAATGACACTTTCAGATGGTTGAGCATGAGCATGATGATCATGATGATGATTACCGTGAGGGTGAGGATATCAATGTGCCACCTCACAATGTAAGTTTTAAAAATATATCCTATATTTCTATCTATATGTTCAATTATAGTTATATCATGTAAGTGTGTTTTTTTTGTCAAATTTTAGGTTGGTGATGTACCCCCCTGAAGAAATTGGGGCACTTGATGAGCAGTAAAAAAATTGAGAAAGTGAGGGGCATCACAATGATGAATAAGTTACTACAGCAAAGGGGCAATGGACCCAAACTGGTTGTGGATTTCGATCATGCAGGAAATCCAGTTGGAGTGAACCGCAACTCATTTATTTCATATCTTGGGGTTCTTACTCGCAGCCATTGTAGTCCTAACGTAGAATCCTGGCATAAAGTTCCTAAAGGGAAGAAATACTTAGTATGGAAGGAACTATGTGTGCGTTGTTATTATTTGCAATTCTATTTTTTGTAGATTACTAATTTTTAGGATACTAGTTAATAGCAATTCTATTTTGCAGAGTATATTTGATCTGGATGAAAAGTTGCATCGTAAATGTGTGATGAAATGCTTTGGGAGGGTCCTAAGGAACTATAGGACAAATCTCACCTAAGATTACATACGCGATGCTGAGAAGAGGTTCTTGATTGATTTCCAATTCTAGACATTGATCACTTTTTTACTAACTCTACACTAATAATTTTTGTTTGTATTCACTTTTAAAAATAAATTTAGGAAGAAGGAAGCCACTGAGCAATAGAACTACCTGGACCCCAAAGACTGGGAGGAGTTTGTTACCCAAAGAAAAATGGATGAATTCAAGGTATTAAGCGCCACTCCCAATTTAATTAGCATATGTTCTTATGTATTCACCTATTTAAGATTAACCTTTAGTGTTACTAACCAAATCAATGTGCTTACTAACAAGGCTATCAGCGATGCTCAAAGAGCAAGGAGTGAACTGAATGTGCATGACCACACAATGGGTCCAAGAGGCTATGCAGGCATTCGCCAAAGACTACAAGCTGAGTCTACTGCTCAGTCTGCTGCTACTCAGGAGACTGTAGAGTCATCTACTATTTATCCCATACCTCTGCCTTGCCATGCTATGTGGATAGTTGGGAGGCAAAACAAGAAGTGAGATATAACGAAGCCCGCAACTGCTGAGGCGGCTGCAAAAATGGTAAAATTCAACTCTTAGAGCAATCGATCGATATTGATTATTGTTATGTTTACTTACAAATTTCTATTGATGGCAATTAGCGGGAGTTGCACGAGAAGAGGAAGGAAGGAAAGTTCATCCCAGAGGGCACAAGGGATGAATTGACAGTTGATCTGGGTAACCCAGAGCATCCTAGACATGTTAGGGGTGCAGGTGCTGGTGTGGGCACCAAAGCGTTCTTTGGGCCATCCCAGCGCAAACATGTCCCAAAAGAAGGACTTTCATAAGCTTAGGTAACATGTTCTTTTTTTAGAATGTTATTACGAAAGAGAATTCAATAATCAGAAGCTAACATTTCTTTTATCCATGTATAGGTAGATCAGTTAATTTATAGGAGAATCCAAGAAGCAATGGTGAAGTGGCAGGCGTCTCAGACTGCCACTCATATAGTACTTGTGGCGGGCCACTCTTCTCCTACTGTATAGGTTGGGAGTAATCTTGTAGACCCACCACCTAGCACACCCACTATAAGTATTTTGAGCTTTGCAATACATCCCCATTCCTATCCCCGATCCCAGACCCAGACCATATACATCCAAAAGGTCACATCACTTCTCCCATTGAGATGGATTCGAGACAGGTCCACTTGTCCATCCTCTTATTTTCAAAGAAAGGCAGTGTGACTTCCTCCTCACTCCACTACCCCTTCCCACTCACTCCCTCATTCTTTCTACATACCTCCTCCCGCAGACCTCATTCCCTAGTTCAATCGTTATGATCATCCGTCCTCCGTCGAGCTAGACCTTCCCACTTCTCTGACGATCATCACCTTCCATCTCTGCTGATGAAAAGCTTCCCCCTTCCCACGCCGACCAGGTAACAAGAGGACGTTGTTGTTCTCTACAGCAAGGGGACTCAGGAATGCTATTGGGCAAGGTGAAAACCTTCTCGCTTCGCCACAAATCATCACCTTCCCTCTTCTCCTCCTATCAATGGCTTCCCCATTCCCACGTCGACCAAGTAATAAGAAAAGAGTGTTGTTCTCTACGACAAGGGGAATCGCAAATGTTGAGTAAGGTGAAACCCTTCTGCCTCCACCTCCGATCGGAGTCCCCACCATTGTTGCGTAGGTACAACCATTCCGCCTCCACCACAACTCGCTTCCCTGAAGAAGAAATAGTTGTTCCTGCAAAGAGATGTTAGGTTGTTGAAATTGAAACCCTAACTCGACCAAACATGTTGAATAGGTTACACCCCCTTCTATTTCTCATACTATGCTAGAGTACTCCCCTCTATTGGGGGTGATTAGCTCTTTTCTTTCGATGTCTCCTTTATTGCATGCACCGGAAATGGGTCTTGTGACCTTATAACCTCTGAAAAGAATGTAAGCGTGTGGAAGGGAATTAGTTGTGGGTTTGGCTGATGTGTTTGGGGAGGTTGTTGTAGCGGAAGAACAAATGTGTGTTGTTATTGCTATGTAAAGGGATGTTACTCTAAACGGGGTGGGTACTATGTAAAGGGATGTTACAAATCTTATTGTAAGTGGAACTGGCGAGGAAGGGTTAAAGGTTACTTTGATCCGTGGAAGCAGTGGAGTGGTGACATATGGGAGGAGCAGTAAACATTTGTTGCACATAACATGTTGAGTTTGTTATGAAGTGTTATGAATGTGCTTATGTTCTAGGCAACATATAGCTTTGACATTACAAAAGTGAATACTAACGCAATGGGTAGATGAGAAAGGTAGGTAGTTGCTAGCAACATATGAAACTTGTCACTGCTAATAAGGTGGGTTGTGTTCTGTATTGTAGGATTAATTCAAGATGTAGTTAACATACCAAACTTGTTACTATAAATGTGAATAGTGAGGAAGGGTTTAATGTTGGTGTGTGTTGTTGAATAAGGGGAGTGGAGAAAGGTAGAACGAACATCAAGAGTTTGGTTAGTTGTAACGGGTGTAGTTTGTCACGAAGGGGTATACATGCACTTATTATTTAGGCAATAGATAATACATGTGTACATCTGTTAACAACATAACATATTTTTTATCGATAACAAATGTTGGGCTTTGTGCATGTAGAGAGAGAGCAAGGCAAATTCAAGCGAGAGTAGGGCAAATTCAAGATGTGTACATCTGCTAGCAACATAACGCATTTGTTATCGATCGGTAAGTAGTTGCTAGCAACATATGAAACGTTTCACTGCTAATAAGGTGGGTTGTGTGTTGTATTGTAGGATTAATTCAAGATGTAGTTAACATACCAAAATTGTTACTATAAATGTGAATGGTGAGGAAGGGTTTAATGTTGGTTTGTGCTGATGAACAAGGGGAGTGGGGAAAGTTAGAATGACCATGAAGAGTTTGGTTAGTTGTAGCGGGTGTAGTTTGTCACGAAGGGGTATACATGCACTTATTAGTTAGGCAACAGATAATACAAGTGTACATATGCTAGCAACGTAACGCATTTGATAAAATGATATATACAGATCTGACTGCAACATATGTATTTGTACGTGTTATATGATGTTTAGTTTCGCTACGTTAACTTTTAAGTGTGATGTTATTGCTTGTATCTTTATTTTGTTAAATGTAACAAGAGAAGAGTGCAGTGATGGTATGCATATGTTATCCAAATAGGTACGTACATGCAATGAGAGAACACTGAAATGATATGTGCAGTAGTGGGACAACTAGGACCGACAGAAATAAATTGATTATTGATAACCGTTTGTTTGTGTTACGAAACGTCATGGTTGTACTTGTACGCTAAGAAACATTTAGTTTTGAAATTGCGTCCATCGTTTTATTTCGAAGGAGAGGGTTTCCAACAACAATTACTACCGCATGGGGAAGATGGTAAGTATATATCTGCTAACAGATTTGATCTTGTGATGTACTGTGAAATGATGTTATTATAACTGCATATGAATGTGTGATCCCTATCTCCTGCATTTGGTAATTGTTGTGTTCAAAAACTTAGGCTAAGATCACAATGCACAGATGTATTTGTATGTGTTAAGTGATGTTTATTTTCAATACAATGTTGTTAGACCTGATTAAATTACAAAACATGTATGCTCATGCAACATGAAAACAATTCGATGATATGTGGTAAACATTTGGGATCATCAGTAAACAAAGAGCAATGACTGTTATAGCAACACGTCTGTTTGATAAAATGATATATATTTGTTGAACATGTGTTACCGTCTTAGCGTATCATACATTTATGAAATGAATATCAGCAATGGTTGTGTTACATTTTGTATGAATACTGCAAAATAGCTCTTTGCTAGAAATGTTAGAAGCATACTATTTATTGTTCCCTTAATTAAAAGATGGTTTGTGCACATATGCAGCCATGTCTGAAGATGAATCGGTAAGTGTTGGTAAAGGGAAGAAGACCACAAGACTCACAACGCGCTGCTCATACCAGAAATTTAATATAGTGTTGGGTATGGAGAATAACCGGCACAAGCTGCTGCTTAACTCAACAACATTTGGTCATTTCATATCATTGAACTGTCCTAGAGCATTTGAAATGTCTCTAATCAAGTGTTTGATAGAAAGGTACGATCCTAAGGCTAAGTGTTTTAGTCTTGGTACCAACCGTGTCAAGTTTGATGCTAAATAGGTAGGTCAGATCCTGGGTATCCCAGCACAAGGTTAGTATTGGTTTCTGGTTGGACCAAGTGAATACGAAATTCTGTAACAGACATCAGTGTGTAGAACAATATTTTGGTTTGTTATGCAGGTGAGGTTGTGGTTCAAGGTCAGACTAGTAATGGTATTGTGTATAGTAAATAATTCAAAGGGGAAGTGAAGATAATAAAGGCATTGGCTGTGCTGGCCTCGATTTCTTGCAAAGAAGATGATGAATCTGTAGATGTTGTGAGGATTTGGGTTGTTGTCATGATGGTAACTTTTCTATACCCGTATGTTGGGTTTGGAATCCATAGGTTCCTGTGGGAATATGTTGATGTTCTTCCCGAGCTAGGTAAGTACAACTGGGAAGAGTTTGTCTTTGAGTAGTTACATGTCAGAATGGAGATGGGGAACATGAACAGGGGTTACTTGAAGGGTTGTTCGTTCCTTTTGATGGTATGGTTCAGATTGGTTACTAGTGTGAGTAAGAAATACAAACCCCGTACCTTCCCTTTGGCAAACTATTGGGACTACAACAATAGGATGAGTGCCTGGTTGGTTGCGAATGACATGTCAGTTAGAACAATCCGATTGGAAAATTTAGTGAAAGATTATATAGCAGCCCCGGTGAGTGTGATGAAAAAGGTGAGGTTAGGTGGCAGAAAGCATCAATCTGTTGTAGTTGAATGAGAGGTAACTACGCATTATATTTTTTTTGATGTATTTTTATTGTATATGTTACATGGTTTGTTGTTTTAGTGTTGGACTTAGATGTTAGTTTGTATATATGTGATGGTTTCTTGTGATTAGTTGTGTAATGTGATACAATATATATGTAGCTTGTTAGTGCAAACTTGAAATTGAAGAACCTGAAGTTCAAGAATAATGGAGACACAAGCAATAACAAGAATAAGAATGAGGTTACAGCACTGAAGAAATGACTAAGAAGGTTGCGCTGGAAGTATAGGTTGATGAAGGAAGCACACCATGCAAAAGTGTGTGAGAATGGGGTTCTTCGTATGGAGTTCGAGTCTAGGCAAGTATCTGAGACAACACTTGGAGGTAGCATGGGTAATGACGTGTCAGAAGGTGCGGACAACGAAGGACACGGGAAAGAGGTAAAACGGATTCAAATGTGATGTTTGTTATACGCTAACCGATGTCTAGTTATCTTGTTATAACAAGCACTCAATATTAAGATAATATGTTGGTCCAGGAATACATTTGAGAGTGTATGTTGTGTTTGAAATAAAATTTATGTTGGAGTTAATTATTTCTGACTTCTATTGTGGATAGAACACATGGCGTGATGGATTAGGACAAAGAAAAATGTTTGTATGTAGGTGAAACATATTATGAAAGTAATGTAATTTTTTGAGGGGATTGGGGTCTAAAAGACTGATTTCAGTATTTTACAAGAACCTAGTAGCTGGTTGTGATAAACTAATTTTGATCATTGTAATAGCAGTAACTGGTTCAGAAAGGTGATGAAACAACCAAAGAGGTTTCTGAATGTGAAGCTGATGGAGGTATTGCAAAGGTATGTGTAGGAATACATGTTTGTTCAACCTTTATTAGTAATATACTGGTACACATATTTGGATGTTGACCGCTGCAAATGATTCTATGCAACAGCAGAATGGTGGGGTCGGATGTGACACGGACAATAGGTTTCAAAGTTCAGCCGGCATCTATGTGGTAAGTCGATCTTTTGCCTTGTTATATGAAACTTGTTGGAACAAATGTCTGACATCACATTCAAATTTGTTAATTTCAATTGAATGTTTTGATTAACAATAACTACTGACGGATTTTATTGGTCTTCAGGAAAATGAGGGAATGGTCGACTGCATTAGTCTCCCGAAACTGGAAGGGAACAATAAGAACAAGGTATGGGCACCAATTTCTTAGTAATGTTGCACGGTTTCTCGTAAAGATAATAGTATCACTTACAGTTGTAGAGACGTACAAGTTGGAAATGTTGTCATTGATGTTCCAGCCATTGATTTGTCAACACCTATCAAGGTATCGTAGTGTGTTCTTATCTATTGGTGTAAATTGATAGGAAGATTGTGCCTTGTGTGATGTAATGAGTTGTGTTGTACTATAGACCCGCATCACAAGATCCACACCAAAAAGGTTGCTTGCTTCAAGTGAGGATCTGTGTGGCGGGGGATAGGATTGCAAATGATCCAAGTTCCCACTTCAAGGAACTTGATGTGAGCTTGGTTTAGTTCATCATTCCAGACTTATATCTATGGTAAATTCAGTAAACAAATGATAGTATGCATTGTAGGATGTCAGCGGAGCATGTGTCATTGCTTCTTGTTTTACTGTAGGCAGCACTCTTGCCACATCCAAAGAAACCAAATCAGGAGCGGCTGGTGGGCATAGCATGGTAACTTGCTTAACAGACTTTGTATGTTAAGCACATATTGCATTTGCACCTTTGTTGCAATGTGAAATTTGTTTGTAACAGCCACATTGTATTGTGATAATGTCTTTATCGAATAATTGTTTTTATATGTGTGTTCCCGCTTGATTTTTCGCACTTGTTAAACGTAGGTTCATTCCATATTGGGTAGGATGAATGATACTCCTATAGATCAAGATGTATTAGTTGATGGTTGTCGAAGTGAGGGGGTTGTTAGTGACGGGAGGAAGCAGATGTGCCTACATAAGATTCCAGCAACGACAAATGTGGATGATGACAAGCAAGCAAAGAAATAGAATGCAAAGGTTTTATGCTCTTTGTAGTATTGGAAGTTCAATCTGATAAAACAATACTTCTCATCTTATGTGTTGAAGTGTTTGATTACATTTGATGGGGTATTAGATAACCGTGGTAGTTCCTTTATAATTTTGGTAGTATATAAGATATGGTACTATTATTTTGCAGGTAGATGACTCTGTTGGAAGTCGATCTGTGACAAGGTCGGCAACGAAAAAGGTGTGGTAATTGTTTACAAAAATGTCTTTGTGTAGGAAAATGATAAAAGAGCCCTTTATATGTCATGTAGATGATGTTAGTTAATGTTTTGTGTGATTTTTCACTGTCTCTCTATAAAGGGTGTTTTGGAAATGGACATGCCATTGGTTATTACTAGTAGAGGGACTAGTAAGAATACACTGTAGATAAAGAGGAAGTGGAGTATAGTAAAGACAATGAGTTTTAGGCATCTATGGCAATATTACAATTCTGATGGAAAAAATGTTTGATATGCGTCTTGATATTGGGGTATTGTATTGTCTTGTTTTTATGTAACAAAGATACAGTATGACACACCAGAGAGTGCAAAAAATGGAGAGGATGTTTAAAAGGGAATGCCAAATGATGATGGTGCTAGGAAATTACCGGTTTGTACGGTATTGGTTTCTGAATCGTATGTATGGTTGTTATGGTAGTATGGTTGTTACACTAGTGTTGTTGCTTTTGGTGTTATGGATTGTTTTTGTTGTTATGGATAAAGTTTGACATGTTTATTCTTCATTCAACATCTTCGATTAGGTTATGCCATTGAAACTGGAGACTGTGTTGTTTGTTTACATAATCAATATATTGTGTGCAGGTTAGCGAAGTTGTTGGTAGGTGTTCAGTAACAAGGTCTTCCAGTAAAAAGGCTACTGAGGTACATGTCATATGACTCGATCCATGTCAGTGGTGTTTGAATTCTATTAGAGTAGGTAATTATTTTTTATACTATTGTAGGTTTGTTACAAAACACCTAGCAAGGTGCATCCTACTAGTGGGAAGGTCGACACCCTGTCAGAAATGAGTAAGGGGAGTGTCTCTAAGATGGTAAATACAAAAGCAACGTCCCATGTGTACAACTATAACGTTGTACTCTATTTAGTTGTTTGCTTATAAATAAATTTTTGTTGTAAATGGTTGTCCCAAATTACAGATATGTTATGATACGCTTGTCGTGCATGGGGCGGGGAAGAGTGATACAGTTTGTTGGATTGTTGGGGCAGGGTTTCATTTTCAACATTGAAATAGAATACATGTTGGTCAACGTTTTTGGTTATGTTGAATCATACACTGATTTTTAGACATATTACAAGCAGGGTGTCAAAATTGTTTCTAGGCGCTCAGTGACAAGGTCTTCCAGTAGAAGGGCAACTGAGGTTAGTACCATGTGTTACACCGTACTACAGTAGTATTTGTAGTATATCATGCTATGTAACATTATAATTGGCGTGACAAAAGTCTGGTTACATAACACACGGGCCTGTGCAAAGTAGTAGTGGGCGGGGCAATGCACTACCAACCGTGAGTAGGTCGAGCATAGCAAAAATAGTAAAATACAAAACAACCAGTTCATATACTCTCGTTATTGTTATCTTTTCTGTTGAGGGACTTCTTTTCCAATATGACCTAGTTATGCATATGGTTATTTTCCACTCATAGATTTGGTATGTTACGCCTACCGAGACTAGAAATCGTGTAATGGTTTGTTTGGGTTTTGGTTCATGGGTTCAACACTCAACAGATTACGCACTTTTGATTGTCTCGTGAATATGCCATATTCGTACCTGTTACAGTCGTGACCCATGATGAAATGAGTAGTTGAACGTGTTCTGGTTAAAGTCTGCAGGGAAAACATGTTCTTCCTAGTTGTAGGAGAATAGTAATGCCAAGACTTGTTAAATCAACCCTTGGAAAGAAAATAACAACAATGCTTGTAGCAAATCCTGACGGCCATGGGCAGGTAGGTCGTCCGTATGTACTATCTCAGAATAATGTTAAACAAGCTAATGATGTTTTTTTTCTCATTTAAATGTTGCGATGAAATAATTAGGAGTTGGACATTGCTGATGAAAAAGCTGGTTACGTCACGCCAATCCCATGCAAGGCCCCTATGCTGAGTCGACTCCCTCAGGAAAGCACAACAATTGTGGGGCATGGAAAAGCTAGTAGTGGAGGGAAGAAGGTATATGTGGGATTGATTACGTGAACTTTATTGGTACATGTTAAGATTAGTGTATATGAAACCGTAATGAATAATTATTTATGTTGTGTAGGTTGAGGATTGGTGGAAGGATACAGGCATTGATGACCACATTGAAAAGATCCTTAGTGAAGTGAGCACGTAGACTTTAATCTCTATGTCTATAACAAACAGAGGTAAGGCAAAGGCACTGGCAAAACCATAGTGGATTTTCATTGATGGAGATAGGGCCGATGAAAAGGTGAGGCTACAACGACTTATATTGTGGTTGTATATTCATTGTGTGAATGTTTATATTGTTTTGTTTGATGGCAGAACCCTGTAAAAGACATGGTCGATATGGTTACATGTGAGGGTAGCATAGAGGAACCAACAAAGCCAACAAAGAAGGTGATAACGACTGCGAAGAGCCCTAGTTCATTAGTCAAGTGAGTCAAAGGCGAACACTGAGAACAAAAGATGAAGCTAATGTCTCCTTCTAAAACGATCAAGATCGATGAGATGGCAAATTGGGATGAGGAGGCAACAAGATTTAACAGCAAGACAGATATTTTTTTACTGAAAAGGGTATGTAAATCAGTGACTTTCTATAATGAGGTTGTACCTTTTAATCTCTACCAAGCATAATTGATGAGTGTTTGTTTTTTTGGTAGCTTACCAGTAAGGATAAGAGTGTGGATGATGTTATTTTCATATATGAGAATGGTTGTATCCTGTGACAGGATTTCAGAGATATGCTGAAAAGGGGTGGTAACATCACGAACCAGGTATGGCAACTGTTAAGGGTGTCATTAAAGTTTTGTGCCCTTACATCATCTGTGGCTATGAATAATGTAACACTCAGCCCCACTGCCAATGCTCTAGCAAGGTTTCAGGAATGAAAATTGTCCCCACAGACCACTACTAGCCTTAACTGCGCGCTTTGTCCTCACTCACGCGCATGTCAAGATCAACTTCCCGACAGGTCACCCATCCCAGTACTACTCCAAGCTGAGCACGCTTAACTATGGAGTTCTTAGTGATGGGCTCTCAGAAAAAGAGGTGCACCTTGGTGATATGGGTAGTTCAATCATTCCTTTTAAGATCATGTTATCTGAGGCCTTTTCAGTGCAAACCCAACATGGCCCATGGATACCCAGCTCCCGATCACGGAATACCAGCGTAAGGGTGGCTACGTCAACCATAGACATCCCTTTCCTACATGCATGGACTGCATGGCTCAAGACTGGCATGCCCATGTGGGCCCCACCTACTGGAGGGGAATCGGCTCTGATACCATTTGTAACGCTTGGGCCCACTCCCAAGCTCTAGCAAGGTTTCAGGAATGATGATTGTCTCCACAGACCACCACTAGCCTTAATTGTGCGCTTTGTCCTCACTCACGTGCATGTCAGGATCAACTTCCCGACAGGTCACCCATCCCAGTACTACTCCAAGCTAAGCACACTTAACTATGGAGTTCTCAGTGATGGGCTCCCAGAAAAGGAGGTGCACCTTGGTGATATGGGTAGTCCAATCATTACTTTTAAGATCATGTTATCCGAGGCCTGAAATCCTGGGATGTTACAAATAAACCTTAAAAGGATTGCATGCAATTGTAGTACAGTGACAGATGTGTGCGTCTAGTGTGACGATACAGTTGCAGTTGTGTGTTGCTTTGAACGGTTTGTGATGGTTTCCTGCAATGAGTGTTGGAGTGGTAAGAGTGTGTTCTAACGTGTGACGTACTGAAGGGTAGTATTGCTGCAACCCAAATAGAATTATATGGTTAACGATGTTTCTGCTAATTGTTAGTTCCAGTTGTAAATGATACCCAATCTGCTATATGTGGAACGTCTAGGCTTGGACTAAAAGTATGTAGTTATTTGCTGAATTTAAGTTTAATGTCTTTTATTTTATTAAGCATGACCTGTACTAAACTGTAAGTAGTAGGATGAATGTGACTTTTGTTATATAAAGGTTGTTACATATAGTTGTCGCATTAAATGGTATACCTACTGATTTGTTGACCACCATAAATGACTTGGCTCCAAATCATGGATGTAACAGATAATGGATAGCTATAGTGAAGTCATGCGAAAGGAATATGGAAACAAGTGGGGACGGAGGGTGTTCATTTTCAACACCGCGATGACCCATGCAATAAAGACAAAGAATGCACCACTGATGCATAAGTATTGTTACGAGAAAAGGGAAGACATCAAGTCCACAAATGTAATACTTATTCCAACTATCAACTTGGAGCACTGGAACTTGCTAGTGGCTTTGTACGAATACAAAAAGATACTTCACTACAACAGCCTATGCCCAGTGAGGAGATATAACCAACCAGCGATGATCCATCCATATGACAGCGATGCAGTGACCTTGGTAAATATATGTTGTTCATGGCTTGTTAAAGACCATGCTTCTGGGCAATATATCAGTTTAAATCTAGTGTATAACTGATTGCAAATATAGGCAGTAGCGATCAAAAGCCTTGTGAGCAAGATAAGCGGTGTATCTGAAGAAGGCTGGAAGATCATGTTTGATAACAAGGCAGTGCAGTAACCTATAGGAATAAATGACTGTGGGGTGTATGTTATACGGTGGATGGAATGCATATGTGAAGGCCAGAAGATAGAAGAGTCTTACGCTGAACCAGTGTGTCACCTGTGAGGGATCAATGCTATGCTTATACTACAAATGAAGGAGTATACAAATGAAGGGGCGATCTAAATCGAGAGAATGAAACTGGATTTTGTTGATTCAATTCTATGCTTGTACCTATTGTGTTGTTATATGTATGTTAGGGCTTCCTAGTTTGTTGCAATGATTATTGAACGTTCTGCAACATTCGACTGTGTGAGGGGGATGATTTTGTGAAAAACATGCTAATGTCCTAAAACGTGGCATTGGCCCTAACCTTAATTCAGTATACTATGAAGATTCAGTATTTAGTTAATGAAACATTGTTCTTTTCTCACTTGTATTTTATGGGGTGTGAAAATGAAGTATTGCCTCTAAATGATATTGTTATTTTTTTTGATACTCTATGTGTATCACTGGTTATCCACTTGTCCAATGGACCATAAATGGAACTGCACATGGATATTGCAGGTTATCCACCTAGTTGGATTTTCTGTTATGTGTTTAGTGTAACAATAAGCAAATGTCACGGAGGACACCACATTGAAGATGGGAAAAGAAATGTTTGTTGAAGGGTGGTATGTCCATATGTGGGTGATCTTATGTCACCTTTTAGTTGGTCCAAGACAAGAGTGGAGTGTGAAATTAGTACACCTATGATGTTGTGTATTTCTTATTTGAATTGGTTGGGCTTGTTACGATATAACATTTGAAGTTTGTTGCTAGTATAAACCAGCAGTTAGGTGTGAATCGACATGTGGATGGCAATATATTATGAAACCTATTATATAGTGGGGACGTTAACAAGGAGAATATGGGAAGGAATGGACATTAGCTAAAGTTTGAACTTAAATGGAAAAAAATAAAAAAGGAATAACCAATGCATGTGTTTGTTAAAATGGAGCAGTATTTAATAGTATATTATGTAATTAAAACAAAAATGATCAGTATTGGTAGGATGGAAAAAGAGTGGTTTGTATTTATGTTGTGTAATTGTGTTGTACTGGACAAGTGGTTGTAATTCTTGTTAGTCTGGGACAAGCCAACTTTTTTAATCACGTACTTGTTTAAAGACTAATACTGACGTGGCATTGTGAACTAAGTCATTTATGGAGAAATCATGTGTTAGGAGTGGATGTGGTTGAATTAATTGGATACAATTGAAATCGTGAATGATATGTGTAGTCAACAACTAGATGTTACGTTGAACAACACATTCTAATTTGGTCTGAGGTGAAGGTTGTACATGCTTGTTGGTAGCGATGTGGTTTGGAGACCGGATGGAATGTTGTATTGTATTGGCGGTAGCAGACCGGTTTGAATGTGTTACAGTATAACACATTAAGGCGAGTTGCATTTGTTAGATTTATTTTCATGCTATTGAATGGATACAATTGAAATCGTAAATGATGTGTGTAGTCAGCAACTATGTGTTACGTTTACATGCATATTCTAGATGTGACGAAGTGTGGTTGTATCATGGCGTATCAATCGGTTGGTATTGGTTGTAAGTGGTATAAAATGAATTGGATGGAAATAGAAGTTGAGTCCTTGTTAACCAACGTCAGTTGTCATGGATAACAACAGAAGTTGATTCCTAGTATATAGATTGTCATATGTGGAAAATGAACTTCATATGAACATTGCGCCTTTATGCGGGGAAAAAAAGAGAGGAATAAGTGTTGGATGTGGTCATTCATGTGGAGGTGTGTTTAACAATGTAATAATATATTCATACACATCATAATATCAGAAAACACGGTCAATGTTGCATCAATTGTTGTAGGCTATTTGGGGGATCGAAATAATCATTTTTAGTTGTTTAACTGTCTTGTGGTGAACATTCGGATGAAAATTTATTTTGTCTATAACAGAACAGTTACTCAGAGTGAACTGCATTTATTCATAGTGGTATAACATGTATATTGTAGCAGTACTGATGTGGCATAATGCACTCAACAATTTGTAAAACATCTGGCTCCAGATACAAAAATATATTAACGGGTTGACATGCCTGTACATATGTATTCTTCATGTAGGAATTTTCACTACAAAGATGTACATGTGTTTTGCCAAAAAATACGACAAAAGATGTATATTAGTATGAAAATAAATCTATTCTCTATGGGTAGTGAAGTGTAACTATGCTGCAACAAGAGGAGATGGCATGTTGTAAGTTTCTCCGATGCTAGATCTAGATGTTGCATATTGGTAGTGGTTGTTGACGAGATTTGCTGCTTGATCGTTTGTGTAAAAACTCCTTTGGTTACTGCCCATTGTAGATTGCATATATTGACATGGTGTTGTGGGAGATGAGATGTTGCAACTTTGGCTAAACATGTGTTCGACAGGGATACTATTATATGTAGTGAAACCTTTATTTTTAGGGTTACAGATATCATTCATGTTACTGTGGGGTGTCCACCCTTGTTGTTGATGCTTTGGGATTTGTCTTGCTGGGATTTGGCCATCCTTTGTGGCTGCTTGAGTTGGTTTTTTCTTATTGCACTTTCTTGTTGTGGTATTTTTTGTTGAGTTCATTTCCTGCCATCCCTTTTTCCACAAGGATGGTGGTCTTCCAACCTTTCTGGCTGTGACAGGATCCTTGATTGCAGGAACAACTGATGGTTTTATTGTTTGGTCCTACATTGAAACGTCAATATTATTGGTACAAGTGTAGTGATCCCAACTGATACAAGTATTCCAATAATGTGAAACAAATGTGTGCACAGGTAAAATCCTATAAACAATTATGTGCATGAACAAGGGAAATATATTTCTTAAATGAGCTAATGTTGGATTCATGAGGTACTGGTTTTTTTATCAAGAAGTGACGATATAAATGGTCAAATTCTCCGCATAACTCATTGTAATATCCATATACTGCTCCTCGTTGTAATGTGTGTATAACTATACATGACTCATCAAATTATACGTATACTTGTAGAACTGATAAAGTAACTTAATAGTGAGTACAACAACTGATCCGCAACAAATATACTAACATGGAATGCACACAAAACAATATATAGTTAATTAACTAGATTTAGCATGTACTGCAGTAACAGAGAATAGTGAATATGATTGTGCCACTCAAAAAATTATTCACCCGTGAAAAGGAGGTTACATTGAATTAAAATACAATAGCGAGTACATAGGCTGTCGATTCATCATGTACTTAATTTAAAAAGAAAGAATCAATCACTAATATAAAGATGGCAGCAAAAAATTAGAGCTCACAATGGATTCAATCAGTTAGGCCTTTTTACATGTCTGAATTGTTGTGTTTAGTGCATTCTTAACAACCTCGTGCTGCTTATCTGAAACACGCGACATCTCTATGAAACATTGACAAATGTTGGAGACAGCATTAGCTCTTTCAGCAGATTTTGTGAACAAATGAATGTTGTTTGGGTTGTTTCCATAATCTCGAACAATGTCCTTCCTCTATCTGTCGAGCACATACTGCATTGGCAATTTATCTATCCTGCAGTTGTGAGTAAGGACACACAACGAGTGCCTACACATTATCCTATTGCACTCAAATGACCGATAACTGCATAACAAATTGTTCTGGACAGAGTCGTGCGTGACAATGAACTTGTTTTCAAGTAAAACAAATTCATCATCTGGTAAACAAACCATGCGTTGTTCCTTGACTGAAAATGTAGACAACGAATCGACTTTTTTCAGCAGCAGTACATCACAATACATCATACGTTGTAGTTTGATTTGAAATTTCTTGAATATAGCACGTGTGTACACCAATCGTGCATCAACTTCAATCTAAAACTCAGACCTTAGCTGAACAAGTTTATCCATATCATCATAATCAGATTTCCTCTCTGTCTCGATCCTTGCCTCCTATGCAACTTTATATTGGTTAACAAACTATTTCAGAGATGTCTTTGAGTTAACATAATGATCAAAGAACGAATTAATTGATTCACTACACTGGGTTGTTGTCATGTCAGCCCAAAAGAAGTCATCAATGTACGCAGGGACCCACATGTGTCGTATATGAATCATTCTCGAAAGCCAATCATCTTGATTTACCTTGCTAGTCTGAATTGCAGTTGCCCAGTTCTGTTCAAACGCCTCTATTGATGGGCTCTCATATACTGCATTACGGATAAGGTTGGAAGTAGTGGAATGTGATGACCCATGATTTTAGGGTTTTGAGACTCGTTATAGTATTTGAAGTCTATGAATGTTTGTTTTCATTAATTTAAAGCTGAGTTGACTTTTACCTAACCCTGGATTCTTTGACCTTCAAGTATGACTTTAATGCCATGAGAGGATCAATAATATCTACCAAGGACCATGAATGTATGTTGATATGATTAATAGTAGTGATAAGTCTATGTTGGGGACATATGGATTTTAGTATTTGATGAAGTGTACATGGATTCATACAACTGGATATTGCTATTGGATGCTATTGAGATTTGGAACAAAGAAGAAAATTAATTAAATAATGCTTTATGAACCTAGGTGGTTATAATATTTGATGCAAACTGAGATTCAAGCATGTGTGATGCAACTATTGTTTTTGCCTCATTGCATGGTTATTTCAATCCAACCTACGTTATACTTTCATATAGAAAATAGGATACATGGAGCCTTGAAAGTGATAAATTATCACCTAAGCAGTTAATTACTCAGATCCTATCTCCATTTCTCACGGAGACGCCAGTACACATGGAGACCAAGTCTCGTTGGTTTCACGTATCTGAGATTAAAGGATCTTGATCTGGATATCAAACGTGCGATTAGCTTCGGAAGTCTTAGATCTCTCTCAAGACCCCTTTTTGTGGGCAAACCGGTGGCTTATGTAGAGAGAAGAAAGGACCTGACTTGGAGCCTCGCTGGAGAGGAGGTCGTCAAGTTCCTAGCCAGAGCCGAGGCGGTGCGTCGACATCTCAGGAATGGCGGAAGTGCCTCCTAGGACCTTTACACAGCCGATTCAACACCCAGCGCCGTCCTTTCCCCATTTCGAACCTCACCACGGAGGTGCTCAACTAGCAAGTGCATGTCTCCAAGCTTCTTCTCTTCCCGACGACAACCCGACGGCCGTGAAGGAGGAGGCGCCGAGGGCGGATCTCGTTGTTGGAGCAGACACCGCAACGACAACATCTTGGGTAGTGCGGAACGCAGATGAGAGGAGCATCTGAACGGCAGCAACCCCTCACCGTTTTTGGGCCAACCGGTGGCGTGGAGATCTGTGACGCACGCCGGTGTAGCGTGCAGTTGCAGAGACGCGATCCCGGCTGAGAAAGGAAGGAGAGAATACCGACGACGATGTGAGGGCTAATGAAACGGTGTCGACACCGTCGAGCAGAGAATGACGCACACAGGCATCGGGTCCAAGTACAGCCCGAGGCATAGGAGCCCTAGCTCCAGCCATCACCGGTGCCACGGAGACATCCAGGGGATGGCGAGCTTGTCGTCCCAATGGTCCATACCTTGCAGAAGATTAGAAGAACATGGAGAAGAGGAATGGCGAGATGGGTGAGAGACGATGACATGAATCATTCCTTGCTCGCCAAAGATCCACTCCGAGGCGGCGACTCTCGCGTGCACTGAGGGCAGACAGAGCGGGCGTCGGGGAAAGAAGATGACCTGCGTGAGAGAGAGGGAGCCAGACTGGGTCCAGAAGCCGAACCAGAGAGAACCGCCCGCTCAACTGAGCCTAGGAGGTGTGAGTTGCAAGCTGTAGTGGCCACGTGGCGGATCATGATTGGTCCAAAAAGGTATTTTACTCCCAAAATTCCAAGATCTTGTATAAATCGTAGAAAATAGCTCGTTTATCTGAAAAATACAAATAAGGTACCGAAATGTTCAGAAAAATAAGTAGAATAACATGGAACCATAATATCAGTCTTTTGTTGCACTAATAATAGTGATATCATGTAAGATTTGTAATGCTCGTTTCATAGATAATAAATATCAAATGATGATATAAAATTATGGAAAAAATGTCAGTAAGTCCACAATTATGTATAGAATGCATATGATGTCTAATATGGTCATGTTGATGTATGAAACCATATAATTTGATTATTATGGCTAATTAGGGCTAATAACACTAAAGATAATGTATTAAATGCATACCTGCTCAATAAATGATGAAATTCATAAGGTAAGGTCATATCAGTATATGGAACTTCAGTTTTAATTATGAGATCATAATGATGAAGAGAATCCATGTTATATGAATATGAATCTTAATACATGTTATAAAACCCTAATCTGAGTTAATGATGTAACCTAGGGTTATTATGTGCACCAAAAAGAATATGGAACCTAATATTTAGATAATGAATCAAAATCTAGAAAATGACATCAGTAGGATAAATATAAGACAATAATGCAAGTAAACGTTGAAATATCCTAATGAGATAATATAAGCTCTAATGAACACGACTAGGGTTAAGATGATGAGAATCTGATGCTAGTATATGATTTTGTTATTAATCAGGTGATGACCAGAGATGTAGATGATCCAGAATATATATATATATATATATATATATATATATATATATATATATATATATATATATATATATATATATAGGAATCTCTAAACTCAGGTACGTGGGTTTTTATTTAAGTATATGACTATGGTTTTCTTGCTTGCAATCATGATATGTATGCATGCTCTCTTCTATTTGCAAATATTGGATGTAGTAGCACTATATAGTATTCTATGTTTTATCACTTGTAAACATAAATGATAAGTAGATGCTTTGTAGTTATTTAAGGTGTTCATTATCCCCCTTACGAGGGAATGGATTAATGTTGGCTAGTACACCTCCCTAGAGCACACGGTGTACGGGGAGTTTCCCTAGAGTACTTGGTACATGGGGATGGGCCCAATATTTATGTTTTGGTACTAGTCCACCTTGATAATGCAATTCATCTAGGAAAAATGACGTAAATTGACGTATTTCACTTAATAAAGAAGTGTTTTCTATGATTTTCTTTCCTTCTGCAAATCTTTTTCAAAATTATGAAAGCCATAAATATATGTATCTTTCTACCCATGTACACAACACCTTGTGTGTTGATTTGTTGTTTCACGTATGTTTTAGGTTCAGAGATAGCATGGGAGAAAAAAAAGTACTGGATGTGAGCAAGTTGTCCATGTTGTACCTATTGTCTAAGATCCTAGTTAGCATACATGTTTAGACTTGTGTAAAAATTCCCTTTCAATATGCAATTGTAAATCATGTTGTAATAATGTACATGTTAAATGTTGAGATATGTTATGGTTGTATGTTCATGTATGCGTATTATGCTTCCGCATCGCTCTCTGGTATGATTGGATGATGTCTTCAGATTCTGACATCTCATTCCCAATAGGGTTTGGAGAAGCCAAAATCCGGGGACGTCACAGTTGGTATCAGAGCATGAACAGTAGCTACACCTAACAATTGCTCACCATGAAACATAAAACTAAATTAAACCTTTAACTTTAAACCTTAGAAACTTAGTAAGTTGTTCTATAGGAATAGGTTTGACTTTGCCTCTAGGTTAGAACCTAGATGTTCGAGAACTAGGTTTAGACAAGTGTCTGAAACCCTTTCCATATAGAGCTCATATGTATTGGGTAGCTATACTAGTCTACACCTTGTTCTCACCATTTCACTAGGTGACATGGAACTAGACTATCTACTATGTGTGGGACACTCGTTTTGCTTATTTGGTTTTGTTTTCCAATCGGCTTGAGCCTCGATAGTTTACTCTGTCGTCTGCCATCTCGGAGAAAAACTATATAATATTTTATTACCTATATGTAAAGATAAAAATGTGTCCCTCGCACTGGAGAGTAGTTAGTGTTCATGCAATCTAAGTGAAAGGGAGTGACATCAGTCTAGAAGAGAGAATAGATCTAGATCATATGTCTAGAGCCTCATAAGATTATGTGATAGATAGATAGACAAAAGAAAGATGAAGGAAATAAGCATTTAGAATCGTATCCAACCTTGAGCTATGATGGTATAAGTTTCCTTATTAAGATTTGAGTTGTATATGAGTTGAATGCACTCTTAGAGGATCTATGCTAAGTTGTAATGATGAAAGTACATCCCCTTTTCCTACTTAAGTTAAACGAAGTTAAGATAGAGATGAGTGTGCATGAGCCTCAAGCTCGTATACAAGGAGGATTTCTAGTGGTAGGATGAGATATGTGGTGAACTCTAGAGAGAGTAAGACCCACAGGGAGAAGGTCATATCACCTAGCCTCCAATATATGAGATACGTGTAAAAAAATGTCCTACACTAGATTACTCTTGAGTGTTGAGTGAGTCCTTATGCATGATTCAAATCTATATGTGAGAATTGGGTAAAATAAAGGGATGGGTAGATGACCCATATGATAAAGTCAATCCTTTGGCTGAGTTAGGTCCTAGCTAGAGTGACATATTTTGAGAATCTCATCATTAGTTGCAAGTGAGGTATTATATGAACTCTAGTTATGAGAGTACGATGCGTGGTGCAAAAGATACTCAAAATACATGTTCTCTCTTCTTCTTCTCTTTCTTAAGATATGATGATAGAAACCTCACTTGAGCTATGTAGATGATTTATATATGAGGAGTCACTCGTATAAGTTTGACCTATTCTATAGTTTTTCCCCCCTATATCATACAAGTAGTACCCAAGATTGAAATCATGATAAGTTTGACTTTAAAATATTCTCTTCCCCTTCATATGAAACATGAAAGATATGATGTTGAGATCATGGGATAAACTTAGTATATTCTCTTTTTCCCTTCACATAATGCATACACGACATAAAAAGTTGAACTCATGAGCTTGATATAAAGATATTTTTGGATCATAAGATATATGATCAGAAATATAGTTCGTAACTTTGATCCTTCTCAATGTATGCTTCTAAGTTGAGTATGAATATCACACCATAGGGTGAAACCCTAATGGTCAAGCATGTTATGTAAGCCCTTCTTAAGTAGAAAAATTCTAATATCAAGGGGGAAGATAAATCTCCTCTAATCCTGAAATCATTGTAAGATGTTAATGATGTTAGATTTGAACAATCTGAATATCATGGCATATAAACGAATTCCTCTTGAAATTTAAAATTATGTACAAAACTCGTATCCTCGGGGGTGATGTAATCCTAAGATATCATAATGTTATGTTACGGCTAAGACATTAAGTGATGCTTCCACATATATATATAAGGTGGGGTGGACACCCCCAAGAATCACTAGACCCTAAGATGACAACTTAGAGTGCATGCAATTATGGTGGTCTTAGAACCTAAACAATGATGATGTATATGAAGTTGAACTCCTAAATAGCCTCTTAAGTATGAGATTAGTTGAATTTCGAGGACAAAATTCCATATAAGGTGGGGTGAATGTGATGACCCATGATTTTAGGGTTTTGAGACTCGTTATAGTATTTGAAGTCTATGAATGTTTGCTTTCATTAATTTAAAGCTGAGTTGACTTTTACCTAACCCTGGATTCTTTGACCTTCAAGTATGACTTTAATGCCATGAGAGGATCAATAATATCTACCAAGGACCATGAATGTATGTTGATATGATTAATAGTAGTGATAAGTCTATGTTGGGGACATATGGATTTTAGTATTCGATGAAGTGTACATGGATTCATACAAATGGATATTGCTATTGGATGCTATTGAGATTTGGAACAAAGAAGAAAATTAATTAAATAATTCTTTATGAACCTAGGTGGTTATAATATTTGACGCTAATCGAGATTCAAGCATGTGTGATGCAACTATTATTTTTGCCTCGTTGCATGGTTATTTCAATCCAACCTACGTTATACTTTCATATAGAAAATAGGATACATGGAGCCTTGAAAGTGATAAATTATCACCTAAGCAGTTAATTACTCAGATCCTATCTCCATTTCTCACGGAGACACCAGTACACATGGAGACCAAGTCTCGTTGGTTTCACGTATCCGAGATTAAAGGATCTTGATCTGGATATCAAACGTGTGATTAGCTTTGGAAGTCTTAGATCTCTCTGAAGACCCCTTTTTGTGGGAAAACCGGTGGCTTATGTAGAGAGAAGAAAGGACCTGACTTGGAGCCTCGCTGGAGAGGAGGTCGTCAAGTTCCTAGCCAGAGCCGAGGCGGTGCGTCAACATCTCAGGAATGGCAAAAGTGCCTCCTAGGACCTTTACACAGCCGATTCAACACCCAGCGCCGTCCTTTCCCCATTTCGAACCTCACCACGGAGGTGCTCAACTGGCAAGTGCATGTCTCCAAGCTTCTTCTCTTCTCGAAGACAACCCGGCGGCCGTGAAGGAGGAGGCACCGAGGGCGGATCTCATTGTTGGAGCAGACACCGCAATGACGGCAGCTTGGGCAGTGCGGAACGCAGATGAGAGGAGCATATGAACTGCAGCAACCCCTCACCGGTTTTGGGCCAACCGGTGGCGTGGAGATCTGTGACGCACGCCGGTGTAGCGTGCAGTTTTAGAGACGCGATCTCGGCCGAGAAAGGAAGGAGAGAATACCGACGACGACACGAGGGCTGATGCAACGGTGTCGACACCGTCGAGCAGAGAACAACGCACACAGGCATCGGGTCCAAGTACAGCCCGAGGCATAGGAGCCCTAGCTCCAGCCATCACCGGTGCCACGGAGACATCCAGGGGATGGCGAGCTTGTCGTCCCAATGGTCCAGACCTTGCGGAAGATTAGAAGAACATGGAGAAGAGGAATGGCGAGATGGGTGAGAGACGATGACATGAATCATTCCTTGCTCGCCGAAGATCCACTCCGAGGCGGCGGCTCTCACGTGCGCTGAGGGTAGACGGAGCGGGCGTCAGGGAAAGAAGATGACCTGCGTGAGAGAGAGGGAGTCGGACCGGGTCCAGAAGCCGAACCAGAGAGAACTGCCCACTCAACTGAGCCTAGGAGGCGTGAGCTGCAAGCTGTAGCGGCCACGTGGCGGATCAGGATTGGTCCAAAAAGGTATTTTACTCCCAGAATTCCAAGATCTTGTATAAATCATAGAAAATAGCTCGTTTATCTGAAAAATACAAATAAGGTACCGAAATGTTCAGAAAAATAAGTAGAATAACATGGAACCATAATATCAGTCTTTTGTTGCACTAATAATAGTGATATCATGTAAGATTTGTAATGCTCATTTCATAGATAATAAATATCAAATGATGATATAAAATTATGGAAAAATGTCAGTAAGTCCACAATTATGTATAGAATGCATATGATGAAAGATATGCTCATGTTGATGTATGAAACCATATAATTTGATTATTATGGCTAATTAGGGCTAATAACACTAAAGATAATGTATTAAATGCATACCTACTCAATAAATGATGAAATTCACAAGGTAAGGTCATATATGTATATGGAACTTTAGTTTTAATTATGAGATCATAATGATGAAGAGAATCCATGTTATATGAATATGAATCTTAATACATGTTATAGAACCCTAATCTGAGTTAATGATGTAACCTAGGGTTATTATGTGCACAAAAAAGAATATGGAACCTAATATTCAGATAATGAATCATAATCTAGAAAATGACATCAGTAGGATAAATATAAGCCAATAATGCAAGTAAATGTTGAAATATCCTAATGAGATAATATAAACTCTAATGAACATGACTAGGGTTAAGATGATGAGAATCTGATGCTAGTATATGATTTTGTTATTAATCAGGTGATGACCAGAGATGTAGATGATCAAGAATATATATATATATATATATATATATATATATATATATATATATATATATATATATATATATATAGGAATCTCTGAAATCAGATATGTGGGTTTTTATTTAAGTATATGACTATGGTTTTCTTGCTTGCAAATATTGGATGTAGTAGCACTATATAGTATTTGATGTTTTATCACTTGTAAACATAAATGATAAGTAGATGCTTTGTAGTTATTTAAGGTGTTCATTATCCCCCTTACGAGGGAATGGATTAATGTTGGCTAGTACACCTCCCTAGAGCACACGGTGTACAGGGAGTTTCCCTAGAGTACTTGGTACACGGGGATGGGCCCAATATTTATATTTTGGTACTAGTCCACCTTGATAATGCAATTCATCTAGGAAAAATGACGTAAATTGGCGTATTTCACTTAATAAAGAAGTGTTTTCTATGATTTTCTTTCCTTCTGCAAATCTTTTTCAAAATTATGAAAGCCATAAATATATGTATCTTTCTGCCCATGTACACAACACCTCGTGTGTTGATTTGTTGTTTCATGTATGTTTTAGGTTCAGAGATAGCATGGGAGAAAAAAAAAGTACAGGATGTGAGTAAGTTGTCCAGGTTGTACCTATTGTCTAAGATCCTAGTTAGCATACATGTTTAGACTTGTGTAAAAATTCCCTTTCAATATGCAATTGTAAATCATGTTGTAATAATGTACATGTTAAATGTTGAGATATGTTATGGTTGTATGTTCATGTATGCGTATTATGCTTCCACATCGCTCTCTGGTATGATTGGATGATGTCTTCAGATTCTGACATCTCATTCCCAATAGGGTTTGGAGAAGCCAAAATCCGGGGACGTCACATGGAATCTTCTCCCAATTTTTCAGGTAATTTCCTCATTATGTGCCATAGACATAGCATGTGCCTAACATTAGGAAAAACTTCTCAAATCCCATTAGTTATTGATTGAGCTTGATCGGTTACAATGCCTTTTGGCAGAGTTCCTGTGTATTGCTAATTTTGTCACTGAGGTTTCATGTAGGAAATGGATTACAGTGCAACACAACTGAGGAGTTGGGGGGTATTGAATGTCATCCAATGTGAATCGTGTTATAATAAGTGAATATCTCAAAACATCTCATGTGAATATACGTTAACTGGTACACAGTATAATGTGAATGTTTCTCAAATACAAAAGATCTGCACAAGATATACTAAAATGGAATGCAAACAAGACAATAACCAATTACCTAAAACAAATCAGGATATGGTACTTCAGTAAATAGTGCAAGTTGAGCATAGTTATAAGTGGTGGTACATGTTATTTGTGATGATGATTAGTGTTAGGTGAATTCGAGTTTCTTATTTGATGCTGCTGTTAATGAATTTTTTGGATACATATAGCCCGCAACAAACATAAAAAAATGAATTGTAGGGAAAAACATTATATATGCCACTAATTAGAACCAACATGTACTGTAGTAACCATAAAAATAGTGAATGCCATTGTTCAAGAAAACATTACAATTTCAAAAATCAATGTGCAGGTAAAAAGGATGTGAATTGAAACCCACAATCAATAGCCAATGGGTAACAATTCGATGCAGCATGTACTATAGAAAAAGAATATCATGGATATCATTCTGTAAGGAACAAAAGACATAGGTACTTTAGTCAATAGTGCAAGTTGAGCATAGATATAAGTGGTGCTACATGTTATTTGTGATTATGTTTCGTGTTAACTGAATTCTAGTTTCTTATCTGATGCCGCTGTTAATGAATTTTTTGGATACATCTAGCCCCCAACAAACATAAAAAAATGAATTGTAGGGAAAAACATTATATATGCCACTAATTAGAACCAACATGTACTGCAGTAACCATAAAAATAGTGAATGTCATTGTTCAAGAAAACATTACAATTTCAAAAATCAATGTGCAGGTAAAAAGGATGTGAACTGAAACCCACAGTCAATAGCCAATGGGTAACAATTCAATGCAGCATGTACTACAAAAAAAGAATATCATGGATATCATTCTGTAAGGAACAAAAGGCAGAGGTGATGGGTTACCCATGCATTGCAGACATGTTATAAACAGCCACACATAATTCTCCATTATTTCTTCACACAGTATCCCACACCCCAATAGAGTAGACTGGCCATGATGGTTAACTCTGAAAAATGGTGCAAACGACATCTCATACATGTTGGTCAGGTATGTTGTATCGAATGTAACAACGTCCCCAAAATATTTGTACGCCATCTGAGATCTTGCGTCAGCCCAAAAAACATTTCTAAGAATGCCTTCATCATTCAAATCTAACACATAGAAGAACTCTGGCTCACTCTTCTGCATCCGTACAAAGTATGCTTGTATCGCAATTGTGTCTCCTTCACCTAAACGTAACTTCTGAGAATTCAGGAGATGGTTGTTAAGGTCCTTCTGTGTGAATGTAAGACCATCATACCCTCCTGCTTCTGTTACTAAAGAACTCATGGTCTTTGCTGCCCCAATGCCAGCTGCATCGTTCAGGTCAATTTGTCGTTGTATGGATACCGGTATTCGCCTCTTGGAGGGTAATAATCGTATCATATCTTGTTGCAACATCGGGTGATTGTGGCTGAGTTGTACATGGGAGATCTGATATTCTCCTGTGATAGTGCGCTTCAACTTAATATAGCTAGGGCATCATGTTCGTGCAGTCGGTTTGTATCTGTATAATGTATCCTTGCATTTGTTTGGTGGTCGTCCTCCCTTGACACATGTGAATGTGACCCTTGCAACTGATTTATCATTTCATTCCTTGGAAGAATGTGAAGTTTTGATACCAAACCCAGCTGCATCTGCGTATATGTCGTAGAATTGTCTTGCTTGGTCAGTTGAACCGAATACAACCCCAACCAGAGGCACTCCCACTCGTGATGGAGTAGTTGGAACATGTATAGAAGATGGTATTCATGATTCTTAGTTTGATGTTCCTGAATGGCCACTAGTTGTTTCTGGTGACAAGTCATGCTGAGATTCATCCATAGCAGCCCGAGCTGGTTCTGATAACAATACATCTTCATCGACATCAATAACAACCATGCAAAATCTCATCGTAGAGAATCCCTGCCCAACTAGATTGAGCACCAGTTCTTTCGATGGAATCTTCTAGTTCTTCCGAACTGTCTAGGCCCAGTTCCTTATCAAGGGTCAAAAAGAGGGTCTCCCTTAATGTATGGGACGGGTGAGAATAGCTCTGACGGGGGATTTCATTCAGATCTACACCAATAACTTCTACAACCTGGTTGAAACATTACAACATAAATGGAATATAAGATTTGGGTAAATAGAAATGAGCATGAAGATGAACTGGTAGAGGGTAATGTGATTATTGTGGCTACACACAATTATGAATACATATCAGTGTGAATAGCAACACTATAAACCAGATTATTGAATTGGTTGACTTGGTTCCCGTATAGGATGTTAGTGTGAATAGATTTATTGTCAGCCAGATATGTTACACATTCTAGTGGTATGTGTGAATGCATGATTAGTAACAGGATTAGGTTGTGTTATGTTCCACAAACATAGAAGTAGTTAGTTTTGAACCGTAAACCAAACATTATTGGGGGTGTGCTATTGCTACATTGAAACAAACACAACAAATTCCAAAGATTGGGGTGAAAATGTGTATACATTTGTTATGTGCTCAATTTAAGACTAACATGGGAAAATAGTTGTTAGCCAACCCACTGCAGCAAGACTAACACAACATATATTGTTAACTGTAATAAATGTGTCATGTCGCATAACAGACTGAATGTGAAGTTGTTATCATAACAATTAGTTATTAAGTGGTTGGTATAACACACACTATAACAAATGACTGGGGGGGTAATTAGTACTTAGATAACAATCAAGACTGGTGGAGAGTAACCCATAACAAATTGTTTTTCATTATGTAACAAACTGTGGGTGTTGTCAAAGGAGTTTGTTATCATGTGGTTTTGGATGTTGGAGGAGAATTAGATATTTATGTGTAACGACCAAATGGATGAACATTACGGTGTACTTGGATTCTGAATCTGTTGGTAACAAATCACTTTTGTGTACAACTATTTCATAACTTCTCGATAAGCATGTTTGGTCACGCGCTCTATGTTATTGTTCGGATAACAGTCATAGCATTTTTGGATGTGGTTATGTTATTGTTCGGATAACAATCAAATGTGGTTGAGAGTAACACACAACAAAGTGTTTTCATTGTGTAACATAATGTGGGGGGAGAGTGGTTGTCACAAGAGCCTGTTATCAAGTGGTTAACTATGTTGGATAAAAATTTGTAATGTCTGTGTGGCAACACATCCCATTATCACACAGATAACGATGTGTTACGCGAAAACGTGCGGAAAACACCATAACCACAGATTATCAAAAACACGGGTTAATTAAAACCGATTGCGGAAAACTGATAAACTGTGAAACTATTACTTTCCAGTCCTCATCCTGCACAGAAACATGTCATATAAATATGTACATACACAAGATCTGACACATGTCCACAGCTCAGGAACAGCTGTCCATCCATCACATGAGTTCACCACCTGTTTATATATATACACAAAGGCCCACATCCGGCCAACAGCAGGATATACAGATATCATCGAACGATCTTCGTGAAACATCGTCAAAACACTGCCAAGGACCTGAGAGTACAGGGATGACTCTAGACTCTACTACAAAACATCCAAAATAGCAGCATGTCCATCGCTTGCCTTCTACTGCTCCTCAAGCTGCTCGTCCGCAACACCACAACCACGACCACGTCTACCTCGACCACCTAAAAAAGGTGTAAACCAGCGGAGTGAGACAATTGAAGAATTGTCCCAGCGGGAAACATAGCTCCCCACCGCAACCATAGAACCTCAGCAAGAGAAACTATAACAACAATTATAACATGAGCAGATATATCAGAAGCAGTTATATATATATAGCAAGATCATTCTTACCGGCAAGCATACCAGCTGTACTAAAGCGTAAAACCAGATGTCTTTCAAAGGAACATGACTATCAAGATGAGATATATCAACATGTAACATGATTATTAGAACAGGGTATAATGCCATATAACCTGATTATCAAGATAAGGTAGATTACCACATGACCTGCAAGGTATAACGGAATATTATACAAACAAGGCCTCAACCAATGTTTCGTATTTGATATGACTAGTAAATACTAAACGGCTGTATTACATTTTATTATGCCCTGAGGATTTGAACCGTGCCGTTCAAATCCAACCCTCGGTTACGAAACCCAAGATGGTGCCATACAAGGTCAATGGAAGAGCCAGACTCCACGACCTCCCACCTCATGGTCAGTACATGAGTACAACACAAGCAGGACCACAGTCACATGCTGAAGTGGTCTAAGCCACAGGGTTAGCTCCATAGGCTACCCATTCTCTAGCCCGCCTTGGTACAGGTCACGACGCTAGTAAAACTGAGCCACGGGCCTGTTCACCGTGCTCTGAGCCATGAACGTATTCATGCTCCATACATCACATATCCTGAGCCATGGGCCTGTTCACCATGCTCTACACACATATCTGAGTCTGCAACCGAAGTTACACTCTTACCTCCTCATTTTCAGGCTAGGATCAACCTACACATATTCAACAATATGCGCTTCCAGGTTAACCCGTAGGAAAACCTGTTTCACCATCACCAAGTCCTGATGATGATGGATCTATGGCCAGGGCAAACTACATGATGTATTTCACTGTGCTTAATTAGTATCTTTTAGATGGATTGCAAGATTCAACCAAGTTGTATGACATGCAAGGTATAACAGAAAGTAAAGAACATTATATTATGATCTATTCATATCAACCTGATCCATCTTAAGGATCCAACATCACATGTTATCACTTGGCCTCTTGCCAACCATCCAGATCCATCTCAAGGATCATCACATACCACAGGGTCTCAACCCTTCATCATGCACTGCCATTGTCTCTTAAGGCTTACCTCATCATCATGGGACAGACATATCACATGCATACTCTTATAGAGTAATTATCAAAGCAATGTTACTCATTACATATGTCACATAGCCCTTTCATGGCTAAAACATCACCTGCAAGGTTAGAGTACACAATAATCGTAGATTCAACATAAGGCATATGCTCGCTATCATGAAAGATCATTCAAGATAATCTAATTACCAATTTTTACACTTATTTGGTAACCGAGTATGTTAAGTACATCATTAATCAAACCATACTGATGCTTACTCTCAATCTCAAGGTTATACAAGCAATCAAAGTATATAGAAATTATGTTAAGTATACAGAACCAACACTATTATTAACAAGGTCATTACTATTGCCACCAACTATTGTCATCTTTATCATGAGGCAACCTTTAATATAACTGTCACTTAGCATCATTACTACCAACATTATTATCATAAAACATCCTACGAGTGTAACTATCATCATTCTCATTATCGTTAATAATTAAGCATAAGGGTCACATCATCCATCTATTACATGAGGGCTAACATCATATACATTACTATCATTAGCATCCTTATGGTTTGCAAGGCTTCATATACATTGTTGATATCACAAACACCACCATCGCTCATTGGTGCATAGCTAACCACTTCCATCACATGAGGGACCGTCACCAAAGAAACTAATACCCTCACTATAGCCTCACAACCCTCATCTAAAGCCTATCACCCAACATGGGTATCGACTACCACACTATCCCTATCGGCCATCACCCACTACTACCCTATCGGCCAACACACTCTACTAACCCCATTGGCCATCACACTCATGCACATAGGGTAGGGTATCGCCCAACATGGCTATCGGCCATTAGGGTATCGCCCATCATGGTGTCGGCCATTAGGGTTATCGCCCACCATGGTGTCGGCCATTAGGGCTATCAGCCACCATGGCCCAAGGCTTATCGCCCAACCCTAACACTCATGGCACTACATGACCCTATCGTCCACCTCATGGACAAGGAGATAACTCGACACAAGAGCACCCTCTCTATCATCCAACACAAGGACATCCATATCGGCCAACAAGAGGAAGGGTATCGTTCATCTCCAAGGTACTCATCATATCAGCCAACAAACCCTAGCTCACCCTATCGCCCAACACATGGGCAAGGGCATCGGCCAACCTCAAGGACACAACATATCATCCACCAAGGAACCATATCGGCCACCAGAGAGAGCACCCTATCACCCAACCTAGGTCACTATCGACCTCCAACACAAGGAACTCAAACCCTAGATCACCATATCGTTCAACTTGAGGGCAAGTGTGTCGCCCAACACACCCACAAGGAAGGGGTATCGCCCAACCCTAGGTCATCTTCAACCTCCAACACAAAGAGCACGAACCCTAAAAAGCAAGGTATACAAGGAACCCTAAACCCTAGAGAGGGATATCGGCCACTAAGGTACATAATCAAGATGTACAAGCAAGGAACTAAGCTAGACTACTAACATATAACAAGATCAAAGCTAGAGGTAAAAGAGTTAGGGTTAGAAACTATGCAACCCGCCTTAAGCTCCAAGCTTCAAGGAAGAAGATGCACTCCAAGGTCCAAAGCTATCGTCCACTAGGCTGCTCCAGGAAGGTGTATCGGCCACCACTTCAGCTCCAAGGAAGTGTATCGGCCAACACAAGCAAGATGGAGAGGGATATCATGCACCAAGGGTGGAGGGGAGACCAAAGGACCAAAGGAGACTAAGGCAAGGAGAAGAGCTACCTATATAGGAAGAAGGGGAGGAGAAACCAAGGTACAACCATGCTATGTGTCGCCCACCCAAGGGACACATGTCCACCAACTCAAGCCACCTCATGCAAGCCATAAGGCACTTGTCCAAGATGTGCACCATGTGTCCATCAACCAAGCCAAGCCATCTAGGCGACACAACAAGAGCTACTGGGCGACACACCACCTGCCCTGGGCGACACAAGGCTCAAGCAAGCCCAAACAAGGAACTCCAAGGCCCAAACAAGCTCAACTCAGGCCCAAAGGACTCAAACAACAAGCCCAAGCCTTCCTCTCAACCCTAGAGGAAGCAAAGAGAAAAAACATCTCACAAGATGGCAAACTTTCCCACAAAACCCTAAACTTAGGTTATTTGCAAGTAGCCCCTCGAACTCTCAACAAAGCACAACCAAACCCTAATCACCACTAAAGGTGATTAACAAGCACCAAAGCACCAAGATCAAGCAAAACAAATAGGGTAAACCCTAAACGTAGGTCAGGGTCCTTACAGTCTGAGTAACGACCAAATGGATTATCATTATGGTTTACTTGGATCATTATTTGGTAGTAACACAATAGGTTTTTATGCATCTGTTACATAACTTCTCGGTAACCATGTTTGGTTACAAAATGAGAATTGATAATAGCCATATCGTATCTGGGATGTGGTTATGTTCCTGCTCTGATCACATATTTCTTTGTGATTTCTAGTTTCTATTAATGAAGAGATTATAGAGTTGTAATGCTCTGTTGCTTACATCTCAAACATGTGTGAGTTTGCTTAGTGGAGAACCAACCATTGCTTCCTGATCAAACATTACATATACTAGAGAGCATACAACTCATTAGAAAATGAACTGGAAATTGTCAAATGCAAATCGCACTACGAAAAAACGCCGGATTAGAGTTACTGGGGGTACTGGCCTAGCGATAAACAACTTGTGTAGTGGTATAAAAAACCTACCTTTCTTCCTCTTATTGTATTCGCCGGACGATCTCCAGTCTGTTCCGCCGGCTCCTGGTTTTCCGCCACCGGAGATGTATGTTGCGTCGAGTATGGCGTACTAAGGTAGGTTTTTTCTGACGAGCCTTGCTTGTATGCCACTGCATCGCTTGATTCCGTCGCCGTTGTCATTACGTCTATCCTTTGGGATGGTATCGTCATCAACCCAAAGCTCAGACGCTATTCCCGTCGATCCCTTCAGTGATGATATGGTCAGGAAGAGAATAGCTTCTTCTCCATCGAAATGGGGGGGGATCGGGAGAGAAATCAAATTGGGGAAGCATCGTCGCCTAGCACGGAGAGGTGTGGGCAAAGAGCGGGACAAATGGCAAGTTGGCAAGTGGGTTGTGTCTCGGGAGATGCGAGGCTTGCGTAATACACTTCGGGGGATACAAACAAACCGGGTCCAGTTTCTGGGCTCATAACTGGGCTCTATATCATTTTTCAAGTATTTTTATGGCATAGTAGCTAGTCTTTTCAAGATGATATGTTTATGTATATATGTATATAACATTCTTTACGTAAATTTGTAGGGGTTGAAGCTATGCCGTCTAAAAAGTCAAGAATATATCGTTGCAGAGGCACATCAGCCCTTCCAGGGGGCATGTTTCATGGGACTCCAGTACCAGCTAGTGCGGTTCGTGTGAGCCCCATACATGTACTCTCTAATTGGAGGGATCTTCCATTGCTATATGCCCACCCAAATTCTGAAACGCTTGGTGAGGCAGAAGGCGGAGTGATAATGTGGGCCAAAGCGGATGTTGTCTATACTAATATTGTATGGTAAATTTACATTACATTAATTTGTTGGTGTGTATATATGAGTCAGTTGATCTGAAATTATATATATAGGTCAAAAGGAAGACACCTGCTACATCTCGGCCTCCACCTCCACCTCCTAAAGTACCAAGTTGGCTTCCAAAGGACCTAAATGTCTCGTTAGGTCCTAATTATAGGGGTATGGCAGTATGGATAGGCGAACATAATCCAAATTGCCTATAAATATTTCTATTCTGGAGGATGATGTAGGTCAATCATACGATAACAAGCTATTTATACAAGATATTTTGGAGTTATTTCGTTATGATTGGCTGAATACATCTATGATAGAGCTATGGATATGGTGAGATCTTATTTATACATCCATATACCTTGTTTTATATATGGTGATCTGGTTTCTTATATATTAATGTATACGTAATACATGTTTTGCAGCCACTTACACTTGATATGTACAGATTTTTCATTTTCCCATGTGGGATTTTTGGTTCCATCTTTGATTAGTCTTGTAGATAAAGACCCTTCTTCAGTTACTTCATACTGCTGTATTGCTTTTAAATATTTTGGTAAAAAAAAAGATGGTGATAATAGCTCCATTCAATGTCGAGTAAGTTTACTTTGCTTATAATTTGGACTTCAGAAAATTACATTTTTATTGTGGATTTTGAATTATTAATTTTTAACTTTCTTACCTGTAGTAGTAGGCATTGGGAGTTACTAGTTATTGTCCCCAAGATGTTCACTGTCTATTATCTAGATCATGCGGGGAAGGAATTAAATACATTATATAGACACACGATGAAAATGTCATTATTCCTGTGAGAAATATTTCATATTTTTATATCTGTTAACATATATTATTACATTACTATTTAATTATACAATTTAATGTGTTACATTAACATGTAAGGCTTTACATGAGTTCAAAAAAGCTGGAGGAAAGGTCCCCAAGAAAAATAATCAGCCACTAATTTAGGAGAATGTGAAAGCAATTTTCCAACTCCAATATACATATTATTTATGTGAATTGTGCTTATTTGTATTTTTGAATATTTTGTATGTTTCAATTTATAGTGTGCTACACAAGACAACGGCTGAGCATGTGCATACTATGTGATGCGATTTATGGACCTAATCATCAAACATGCCGCAATGGAAATCGATACTATACATCTGGTATTATATATAGTCTCATTAGATAATATGAAATATATCAATCTTATTATATATCATTAATTATATATATACGTCATTCTCTTTGCAGGTGTTTAAAACTGACTTCACTACAGGTGGAAAGTTATTAGATGTACATACATCCTATACGAGGGAAGACTTAAATGATGTAAGAGAACAATGGACAAAAGCCCTACAAGTAGTGAGAATTTTTAAATATGATTGGGATAGTGATGGCGATAATGACGATGATGAATAAAGAATGATATTTCTAAACTTTGTTCTCATAATTATTTTTGTGTGAATGTGAATGAATTTTTCTGAATTGTCATATGTGTGAATGTGAAGATGATCAATACATGAATGTTTCTACATGTGTGAATGTGAAAAGAGATGAAATGAATGGAACTGCATGTTGCTAAATGTGTGTGAAAATAGAGGAAATTTGAAATGAAACTATTGGTTTCTACATGTGTGTGATGAAAAATAATATGAATTAAATGTGCTTATACATTTGTGTGAATCACATGATCCATATATAATATTGTCCATCTTGTTAATTTTGTAGGTTTGTGGCATGTTGTTGGCTGATATCAATAAATATTGTAAACCTACAGTTCAGAACTGAACTGCAGGTTCTGCATCATGTTGACCAGTCATACAGTAGGCCTGCAAATTGATAAGAAAAAAATTAGAACATAGGCGTCGGTTATTAGTATAAAACCGACAACAAAGCCATATAGTGTCAGTTATTAACAAAAAATTGACGTCTATGTTGATATAGTGTCGGTTATATATACAAACCCGCGTCGATGGTGCCCTTGCTAGCGCGTTTTATTGGTAGCGGGAAGGGTTATGACGTCGGTTTTTGTGAAACGCCGGCGTCTTTGACCTGGATATAGTGTCAGTTTTATTAAGTAACCAACGCCTATAGTGCCCTTGCTGGCGCGTTTTCGGTGGCGGGAAGGGTTATGGCGTCGATGTTAAAACTGACGTTGAAGGTTTCGACTTTTAACGGCGTCCACCTGGGTGTCGCTTTGAAATCGACGCCAAAGTCCTTAAATAACTGACACTAAAGGTCGGTTCTGTACTAGTGATATTTCAAAAAAAATAGTACATGATAGTCTAAAAAGTGATAACTAAGTAAAACTATTATCTCATAAAACTATAGCAACAAGCAATGAGCAACCTAGACATCTCCGTAAAAGCCCTCAAACTCTAATCTTGGTTAACTGGCACCTCAAGACCCTGGTCCACATTCTCCTGATCCACATGTGGATGCTCTCCTGGGTAGTGTTGGGAACTCCCAGAAAATATGAAACAAAAGAGTATGCATCAATATCAACTAATATATGTGCGTAAACAATTATTTTGGACATTAATAAGGAATTAAAGTACCAAAAGAGGGGTTCCTTCAAGAGAGGCCATATGAATTTAGGTAAGTTCAAAAGAAATCAATTCCAAGAGAATGAGGCATTTATAATTCAAATTTCATTAATTGAGACGAAAAAGGTCTTGCCACTAATCACAATAGCACAACAAACAAATATAATTGCATGTTGATATATTTAGACTATATAGCTAATGTATGATCAAGACACCAGTAGATCTTTGGTCTAATGGGTGGAAACACACACCCTATATATATAAAAGAGGTGAAAAGCCGCACCTCGGGTGGAAAGGCGCACCCTAATGGTTGTGCTCATGCACCATACAAAAGATATCTAGCTAAATTATCAAACATGCGTAAATAGAGTGGCAAGATATGGTACAAGTCATTCATCATATTTTTAAGTTCAAACAACAATGCAGGTGGGGTCATAGACCCAAGACAACAAGATATTTGTCAATTTTAAAGAATAAGAAATTTCCATCGTGGAACAAATAAAAAGGCTAATTAAGAAGAACACCTCATTATAAGAATATTTTGGTCACATTAAAGTCCAAAATTAAACAGGGAAGAACATATACCTCAATTTAAGTACTCAATCTAAGTGTTACAAGTCAAATTTCCTCCTAACAACAGGTCTTAGACAATCACACTACTTAAACATGACATAGGTGCTGGATTAATAATTACTTCATCAAATCTATTAATTCTAAAAAGACACTCGCAAACAGGTCTTGAGAACCACACCATGCGTTTTTCTTTATTTGAACTTAAAAAGTATCGACATGTATTAAACTGACTACCCGATACGTGTAATTGTGTATCTTACGAATCTCGCCATCACATCAATTTGTTGCGTAGTTGGGCATGACTAGAATCTCAAAGATTATGTAATTCATAATTTTGGTGGACTCGAAAATGCCATGGAATTACATTAATACTAAAACAAAGTGGGGTACAAAGAAGAGAAGCCCACGACGGATTCGTCGTCCTCTCAAACGCTTCATCGCAGTTCCGTAGGAGATATATTTCTAGGAGAAATGGGCTTCCCACGCATCCTCGCAAGTGGTTAACTACCCCGCTTGCCCCGCATGACAATAATGAAGAATACAGCAAGTCCTCATACAGCTCTGAGGTCACCGGATCGGTAAGGCAATATCTCGTGACCAGATTAGGTGAGGTCGACAAGGAGTTCGAGCACACAGAAGCGTCTTGATGAAACAGCAGAGTAGCAGAAATCGTAGACAGTGTTCTAGGCTCGAACAGAAATGGGGTCAAAGTCCCGAGTATCATGGGCGTCGATCAACAGCAGAAGCACAAATCTAAAAATTGAAACAGGCTATACAATGTGAATGATACTCAGGAAAACTCCCCAAAGCATCGCCATGATTTTGAGAAAAGAATGAAAGCAATACCAAGGTACCTTGACCTCTGGTTTTTCCCTGTCGATGCCCAGCCTCGAAGATGAAGGAAACGAAGTTTGTCGGTCAAGATGGCGAGTAGAGGCACGGAAATTACATTAGAAGGAAAAGGATGTCTAGGGTCGTTACCGCAGGATGAATTTGTCTGTGGCGGAGTGAGTGCGCGGCGGTACTCTGGCGACCAGCAGAGTTGTTCGAGTCGGGTTGTCCACGATGTGGGAGTAAGTAATAAATTGATGGTTTCGGACTTCAAATGAGAGAGGAAGACGAAGGATTCTGGGCGCCTGCGGAGTAGTAAGGAGGGGAAACCAGGTCCTCGCAGGCGACTATGGTGTCTGGCCTGCGGAGAAGTTTGGGGGTTTCGCGCACAAGGTACCCTAGACAGTGAGCTAGGGATTAAACGATCTGTGGCGGCCAGAGAAATCGGTTGGGAGTGGAATCATTCGTAACGGTGGCCGGAATAGGAAGTGGGTCCGTCGTATTCATCGGCCGGGACGAACAGAAGAGGAAGCGGGGGAGTCGTGGGTAGGAGATGACGCCTCCCCCGTCAGATCCCTTTTTTTTGTGCAGCCGAGATTCACCAAAAAAAAAAAAACGCTTATGGAGCGTGACCGCAGGACCGACCAGAGTATGAGAAGAGATCAATTAATCGTCAGCAATAATGCACATCGAGTGCATTTAACCAAATTAACATAGGTAACATTAATGTATTACCCTCCCCATTCAATAGAAGGTGAAAACCAAATGCAATTAAGCTGAAATTTCGTATGGTGGCTAATTAGGACATGGTAAACTCAATTTAAACTCAATTTTTCCTTTTGTGATTCTTTTGGGTGAAATTTAATAATTTGAGTATTAAACATAATTAGTGTACAAATATCATCCCCATAATAATATTCACAACTCATAATTCGAGTTACTCCTAATGTCCCCTTGTAACTTCATCTAGGAACCTTCTAGAATGCCAACCAGAGTTATTTCCTGCAAAAGGTGCATTTATGCTAACAACCTTAGTTTTTCAGTTATTTATCCAACCCTTTAATTACTATCACACAAAAGGTTCAAAGTTTAGGGTATTGTCTTAAAGTCTTTCAAAATTCTAATGTGGTCTAAATTTAGGAAAAGGAAAAAATCCACATAAGTGTAAGGACAGAGAGAGTTAAGGATTTTACCTAAGGTTGGGTATGTTACAGACACTCGTGTGTCAAGGGTGATCAACACTCATGTGTTGAAGGTGATTAGGATACATACATGTAAGTATGGACATGGTCAGTACCTAGGGTATCAGTTTACCCAAAAGTGATGTGATTATAAAGGGCTAATCATCTACATTAATGCTTAACTCTCCAACTATAACGTAGGTGATGAATTAGGATCCATTTGATAGTGAGATAATGTTATGGAAACCTAATTGGTTGTTCATTAACCCTAATCCTAATCCAATGATAACATGATAAGTGTGTTCACCTTAATGAAGATTGTTACTCTATGATAATGTTTTCTCTCTCCTACTTGTGTAACACTAACTTGCAGGTGAGTTGAATGACATAGCTAAGTGAATGTTATGGTGAGCCTTTGCAATGCAAAGTGGTGATTTTGAGTTATGATAGGCTTTTTGTGATACTGAATGTGCAGGAGTATATGAATTGGTCTAATGACATAGCAAATGCCTTGTGCATCAATTGAGGGATTGGTATCCCATGGTGATGTGACTTTGTTAATGATCTTATGAATGGCACTATTACAAGTGTCATGGGGTGATGAAGACAAGTTCTCACTTAATATGTTTTATATCTTCTGAAGTTACATTCTACCTTAATTTTGTAGAGTTCATTTAGGGTTAATATGTTGTAACCTGATTGATGCATTAAAAGATACCCAATTGGCATATCTAATCAAGTGAAACCCTAATCATGTAGTGTCATGTACCATAGATCCATCTTCAGCTTCAGTATCTAGCTGGATGGTGAAATGAGTAACTCCTATGGGAAACTCAGAGCGCATATTGTTGAATATGCGGGGGGCAAGTGATATATTTTCTTATATCCTTAAATTGTTGAAATAGTGGTATATTGTTTATTATGAAACTGACATGCATGAACCAGATATCTAGTGTTGTGCCATGTACCAAGGCAAACTAGTTGTTTTATAGGACCATAGCCTTGACTATGAGTTGGTGTCTCTATAGGATTGCAACATTGACTACATGTTGTTGTCTTTGCAATTTGAATATGATGTCATGACATTGTAGAGTCGAACTGACCGAGTAGTATTGGTGATGATCATGGAGTCTGACTCTTCAATTGATCTTGTATGGTACTGATTTCGAATTAGCAGTGGTCAGTTGGATTTGAGTGGTATGTCTCAAATCCTCAGGGCATAAAAATGGCTAAACAATCATGTAGTATAAAAGTTTAGGGTCAAATACGAATCACATCGGATGACCCCATGCCCTATTTCTTGTACTACTTAGTTTATAATATTCATACATGTTCTTCATATTCCTTTTAATAGTATAGAATGTTCTACTACTCAGTTGTAACTACTTCAACTGCTCAAATAGTATTACCTACTTTTTTGTTGCTCTTTATGGTACTGTGCTTATGATAGACGTTTGTGAAGAGTTATATCTCTTCTCAGTTGTAACTACTTAAACTGCTCTAATAGTATTACCTGCTTTATTTACTGCTCTTTATGGTACTATACTTATAATAGACGTTTGTGATGAGTTATATCTCTCACTGAAACGTTTGGCCTCACTCTGTGGGTTCCACAACTTTTTAGGTGGTTGTGGATGAAGAGGTCAAGGTTGTGGTGCAGGTGCAGAGCAACAGAGTGAACAGTAGCTGTCAGAGGTTTTACATGCAATTAGTTAGAGTTTTATAGTAGAAGTCCTATGTTTTGTCTATATACTCTCAGCGTCCTTAGGGAGATTTTGTGTAATGCCCGGGCCCACTACCCAAGGCTCTAGCAGGGTTTCAGGAATGATGACTGGCCCCACAAACCACCACTAGCCTTAACTACGCACTTTGTCCACAGCGACGCACATGCCAAGATCAACTTCCTGATAGGTCACCCATCCTAGTACTACTCCAAGCTCAGTATGCTTAACTATGGAGTTCTTTAGTGGTGGGTTCCCGGAAAAGGAGGTGCACCTTGGTGATATGGGTAGTCCAATCATTCCTTTTAAGATCATGTTATCCGAGGCCTCAAATCCTGGGATGTTACAATCTCCCCCACTTAGACTATTGACGTCCTCGTCAAGGCTCAACAATAAGGCCTCATAATCTCTTCCCCATTTCAGTGCAGGCCCACAATGGCCCATGGACACCCAGCTCCCGATCACGGAATACCAGCGCAAGGGTGGCTACGTCAACCATGGACAACCCTTTCCTACATGCCTGGACCGCACGACTCAAGACTGCCATGTGGGCCCCACCTACTGGAGGGGTTATGGATCTGATACCATTTGTAACGCCCGGGCCCACTGCCCAAGGCTCTAGCAGGGTTTCAGGAAAGACGACTGGCCCCACAAACCACCACTAGCCTTAACTGCGCACTTTGTCCACAATGACGTGCATGCCAAGATCAACTTCCCGACAGGTCACCCATCCTAGTACTACTCCAAGCTGAGTACGCTTAACTATGGAGTTCTTTAGTGATGGGTTCCCAGAAAAGGAGGTGCACCTCGGTGATATGGGTAGTCCAATCATTCCTTTTAAGATCATGTTATCCGAGGCCTCAAATCCTGGGATGTTACATTTTTTGTTTTGTAGATAGACATGTAAAATTTTGTCTTTATGTCATATTTGTATAGAAATTGCATGTATTATTGTACAAGTTGTAATATGTATAACAATGGTGGTTTGATGGTCTTGAACATAACATGTATCATCTTTTGGTATATATACATTGAATACAATTGGCATGAGTTGAATACTTATTTATGAAATACTTCTGCTTAAGATGTTTACTTGCAAATGGTTTTAATTTACCTTGTTTTGTGGTAATATATTTATTAGTGATGATTTCGCTTTATTTTGAATAATCTTGCTTTTGTGGCAAGGGGAGTCACACATATTGTGATTACTTTGAAGAGGAGAATGTAGATACCAAAAAAATTGATGTTCAAAAGATCATTTCTAATGTTAATCACAAGCATAGATCTTCAGCCTGAATCAAAGAAATATTGACAAAGAGGCATAGATACATAGCACAATAATTTCCAGCCTATGAGAACACAATCCCTCTACTTTAAGATATCCACCATGACATGTAACTAGCTGCATTCCTCTTTGAGTTTGATTTCTATAGTGAGGACGCTACATATTTAAAGCTTAAGGGGAGAGTAACCGGTTGATGGTTATAGTTTTTTGTTTGTTTTTCATTTCTATTTCTATTTTTCTTTCCTAGTTAAGTAAAGATCCAAGCATGACTCTAAAGACGTGCTTTTGTTTTGGTACAAATTGACTTCTTTTAGCTAAACTATTGTACTCATTGATATTATAGTTGAAGAATGCTAGCATGCACATCTAACAATTTAACTAAAAAAATTGTCCAATCACTCATGTTGCCATGATATTTTTTCTCTAGCATGTTTTTCATTTTTCTCACTCTTAGTTCAATGCATTTAATGGTTCAAATACTTTGGATTGATCAACCTTACATCCTTGTGTAGTGTTTTTGATGATTTTGCCAAATTTTAGTGTGTTTTCTACCACCCCTATGATGAAAACTTTTACAAATAAAATAATTTCATGTTTTGAATCACCTATTTGCATGACCCCTGTGCTCTTTGAAGACTTGACTAGCTTGAGACTGTGAGGTTCCAAAACGAGACTTAAATCATGTTTAAAAAGGATATTTCTTTTCTCAAAATAAAAAAAAACTACTTCCCTACAAAAGATAGTTAAGTCATCCCTGTAATATCCCAACCCAATGAAGATAAGGAATTACGTTAGAAAGATAGTCAATGAACCTCAAACATTCCACGTGCACGCAAGACTACATTAGCAGCCGAGTGTCGTACCAAAATCTCTTAATTTCAAATATGAATGCTTATGAAGGAGTCATTGGAGATCTATTGATGTCAAATCATAAATTCAATTTTATTCATCCTTATAATCATAAGAATTTGGTTGCATATTCACTACATTTTTGGAGTGTCATCATAACTCTATTCATTGCTATCATGTTAATTTTTCCAAAATGATTTGACCACCTTTTTTAACTTAACTCTCAATTTTAAGTGATTAAAATGAATTCATACATAGTTGTGATATCTTGACAATGATTGGTATGCTATGATTAAATTCTTCCATATCATTAAGTGGATGTATGTGCCATGATAATTCCTCAACTATGTATCTATGTTTCTTTTTTCTTTGAAGACAAGCGATGGTTTACATTTAGTGGGATTTAATGTGCATATTTTATATCATCTTTTGGACCACTTTTAGTTGCATTTCAAAATCAGTTTCACTCAATAATCACTCTTAATCATGTTAGATTTGTCACTATTGTTATCATTACTTGCTCTACGGTTTTGGTTGTAAGTACAATAGTTTGGAATCAAAGTGGAAAGAGATACACCATCTCATTATCCATCAACACATTTCCTAATCATCTAAACATTTAGAAAATCAATGTTGCTAAAACTGACAGCAACACACTATGTTCAGATAACAACACACTGTGTTCAGATATCAGCACGCCATGTTGCAGTGCAGAAACTGGATCCAGAGAAGTTAGGAGTTACTAAATCCCAACAACATGTCGTGTTGTAGTGCAGAAACCAGATCCAAAGAAGTCTGGAGTTACTCAATCCCATCATCATGTCATGTTTCCTCATTCTAGAATTTTCCAAAATCCCCTAACTTGCATCAACACACCGTGTTGGTCAAGCAACATGTTGTTTCATCATTGATTGAGGCAGTTCCACTCCATAAACCACAAGTAATACATCGTGTTGACTTGCCAACATGTCGTGTTACCTACACTTTCTTTTCAAATTAGAAGATAAACTATTCCATGCTTTTAAATATAAATAGAATCGACTTGGGATAGTTATTGTGGACTATTACATATGTTTTGGAGTGGAACCAGATCTAAGAAGAGCTTGGAGAAATTGGAGGCATCCAAGAGGAGAAAAGGTAGTTTTGATAGGAAAACTTCTTCTTCCTTCTTATTCAACAATTGTACCAGGGATATATGTCATTCTCTTCTCTTCACTCTAGAGTGAAGATTTCCATAGAGTTTCTAGTGGTAAAGATGGATTTTTGACTCCTTGATTAGAGTTTGAACTCTCTCCTACTTTCACAAACATCCAAGTTTACTTTCTTTTTTATGATGTCCAATATTTCCTATTGCTTCTATCTACTTTCTACTGCTATGGACGGGTAGATATCCATTTATAGGGCATGGGAAGTAACTCCCATGTCATAAATCTTTTGAACACCAATCTCATATATAATGCTAGTTGTTCACTATTTTAAAGTTCATCGGTCTTGATTTCTTGTTACATGCTTTGTTTGCCACTTTGTGTGTATGATTTATTCTCTTTGTATAATTTAGAAAGATATGTATATGAGTAAGAAGATGTACCTTAGCTGCACTACCTTAACCACGAGAGTGGCTAGGATGTTTTGGGGAACAAAGATTTATAGTCAGAATTCAGGTATATCCAAAGAGTGTTATACAAGGTTAGGACTGTTATACACTACCGAGAGGTGGGTGTAGGATACAAACCTCCCTTGTGTTATTTCTAGTATTGTTGATGTTCATTGTTCTTCATGTTATGATGTGGATATGAAACCTAGTTCTCAAAAGTCTCTAATCCAATTTGATCCTTAATACAAGTGATTTTTGTCTTAGTTTGTTTTCTTCTCAATTGCTTAGTTAGCATAACAAAATTGCTCTTGTTAAAAATATCTAGATTGTTGAAGTTCATCACTCTTGAATTTTAAAAGACTTGATCCTTGGATGGTCTCAGATATACTACACGCACATGTGTACTTGTGGGGGTAGTTCTCGAGTCATAAATTTAAGACTTGTGCACACGACTAACAATATACAACATATGAAGCTCTCTCAATAAATTCTTCCATAACCTTACATGCTCGTGGGATGTTATCATGTGTGTGAGTATAAGATTTGGTATGTATCTTAATCCTAGTGAGAAGGGTCCCATTCAGTTGATTTCAACTAGCATACTAGAAAAATTATCACAATTGTGTTACTTTGTTCCTAATGGCACAACGGGTGATTTATTCATATACTACTATTGAATGTTGGGAAATTCTTAAAAACACAAAAAAATATTATGATTGGAGAGATAACTCTGGTGTTGCATAATTTCATCATTTGATGGGACCCAAACACAACACACACTCTTTAGCCTTGACTTTGAACAATCTATCTTATTAGAGAGACAGTACCTTCTTAGGGGATAATTATTCTAACAGATCAAATGATCTCAACAAAAGACTAATCTTTGCTCATATCTCAAAGTTAATAACTTGGATTGTCACCAATAAGATGACAACTACAAATTTCCACAGTCCAAATAGAACAACATTTGCATGGTAAGATGTTTGCATTGAAGGAATCTACTTCAACATTCGGGATAGATGTAAATGTTGATGCTTGAACAACTCCTTTTTGGAATATGTGATTCCGCACCATTAGATCGATATTACTCAAAATAAATCTTGATTAAGAAAATCAAACAACTATAACTACCAAAAATCTTGGGACACCACAACATAGAATAAAAATACCCAAACATCAACATTGTAAGAACCCAACCCTTGCATCAAACCCTAATTTGTTATTACCACAAATCCTAACACCGAATCCAACTAAAAACTAACAAACATAAAAAATGATTCAAAAAATCCAAATAAAATGATCCACATGAAATTTGATTATAAGAAATCATCCCCTTACAAATGATATACAAAAGTGTACATATGCACATCTAAATCATTCCACTTGAAAACATGATAGAGAATCAACCGAAAATTATATTTATTTATTTCATCACTAGGATTACAAGTCCATGATTATGGAACTGTGACAACATAAGAAGGCGGATTCATTATACAACTCATGAACATAAGTAAACACCAAGAGAAAAAACTTAGTAGATACACCATTAACTACCCACCCAACTTAGAAAAGTGAGAATATGAGAACACTCTAGACTTTACTATTTTATCGCTTTTTACATCTTTATCAACACTTCCTTTCTGATGTGATAACATACGCAAAATATGTGAACAACCACAGGGGTGATACCCCAAGTCCAGCAATATGACATAGAAAAAGCTAGCATACTTATTGCTTATAGACATATGTTGATCAGATTACTAGAGTTAGATTAACCAACAACTTAACATCTCTACATAGGATATATGCATCAAAACACTTATTCTCTTCATATTGAATGTATTCTCAATGAGTATAAAAGGGATATAGTATAAATATAACTAAACCATACACTTATCTATATAGAGTAGGAAACAAATATGATGCTTGCAATAGATAATGGACTACAATTCCACATCCATGTGACTCTCCAAGTAAACCTAAAAAGATATGCTACATAGGTAAGTTACACATTTTATTATGTCCTGGGTAGTTTGAGGTGTACCACTCAAACCATTGGGATATTCAATCTAGAGATTATCAGATTCTATTATATCTCTCCACATACCTGAGGTCAAAGTGATTGTAACAAAAGTTATAGTTCTCATAGTCAGGTCCATCATGGAATTGCTCTAGGGTAGATCCACTAAACTTGGGCCTACCTTCGATACATAGGTCATGTTGTCACAATATACATTGTAAAACCCAACAAATTGAGACACTAATGCATTCACTCTTTATCACATATCACTAGATCATATGTCACAACCGAATACCAACAAAGTTTGTGAATGTTAGGGTATACCAACCCACACACACCCAAATATTCAAAAAATATATGCTCCAACATCTCCTGATAACATGTAGATTTCTAAAAGATTAACTTGTTTCACTATTTCCCCTAAAACCCCAGGGAAATAGATCTACAGACTCATGGCACTACATGGTTAGGGTTATATTTGGTTAATTAAGTCAGATACTCATATTTAAATTGTATCAAACATTTATAACAATGGAAAGATATATAATTGACATATAAATTAAGGCTAACAACTCTAAAATATATAATACATAGTTTTAATCAAACCACTAGATCAAGATACATGTAATCATCTTTGGCCATAACAAGGCCCAACATAAAATCTTGGCCACAACAAGGCCCAATATATCAGGTCTTGTAACATCAACCTTAATCAAGGCATAACAATGGATATTTATTCTTCCATTGTTTCTTTTCCAGACTATATATAACATCACAAAATATAGGCCACTATCAATTACATAGAGATTCCAATAATCATTATGTAGGACAAGTCACGATCATAGAACATGATTAATCACTATTCAAGTATAAATGTATCATGTCAAACTTTCCTATTGTATTGAATTTAGGAATACTAGTTCAAGTCATTCAATCCTCATTATATGTACCTTTAAGATCCTACTCAGTTATAATAAAGTGTACATCATCCTTTTTCCCAAATAAATGTTTCACAATCTCATCCATCATCTTATATTTCATCCATGGTCAATCGTGGAATAACCTTAACCAATGGTCCTATCATAATGCCATTGATGACACTGTGCCATTGCACTCAAAGTACTAAACTCAAGGCATAGCCTACATGTATATACACATCTCATATATAAAATAGACCTTATCATGTCACATTTTATCACATACTTATTCCATCCCTTAAGAGTATAGAGAAAGGAGAGGTGAATGACATAGGTAATTATATGAGGAAGAGAATACTCCATTAGGAAGTCATCCATTATTACTTGATATGTGTTTGTTAATTACCCCATGATAAATTACATGTAAATTCATATCATGATACTTATTCATTCATAATGAATTTTAGCTTCATCTATGATTCCATTAAATTTTTGTGCACAATTCACTATTGGCCATGAAAGGCTAATTTCATCACATAAGTCAATACTAAGTAAAAGACCTTATAGAAATATCAAACTCTTGAAATTTTAGGTTCCACCTAATATTAACGTGACAGATTTTCCTACCAAATTTCAGCTAAAATTCGAAGGTATGTGAGATTTACATCAAATACAAGTTTACACAAAAAAATGACCACTTATGCGAATAGATGAGCTATCATGAGATTATAGATCTAACTCAAATTAAACTGTAGCAGTGTAATGGTTATATTAGGGTATTAAGATCATTATATATCTACTCACAAGAAGTAATGATATCATGTAGATTGATTTTCACATCATAGGACACCAAGATACGACAAAGACAACATTTTTAGTAGCATATCACACTTATTTGAGGTTCCAACATAAACATGTTTAGGTGGACACGAGAATAACAACATGGATCATTTTTAGGAGATTAGAAAGAATATAAAATTTTGTATTTGTCTTTCATTTGTCTAGAGCATCTCCCAAGAAATCATCTTTTAGCATTTTAGGTGATCATAGAGCAAGATTAGGGCATCTTAGAGAAAGTTTATGGTTTTGCATGTACAAGTAGGAAAAATAATGATAACAATTGCTATACCACTCCCCTACCATGGTTATGATTATGAGGTCCATCAATTACAACCATAAAAAGCTTAGAGATTATATACCATCCCTTAAACAACCCCAAAACCAAAGCTCCAACTAAGATCTAAGTTCCTTAATTAAGAACAAAGAGAGGAAAAAGCAAGGTTCTTTAGCTAGATAAGGTAGGTTCCACCCTAGAAGTCCATGGGGCTCGACCAAAGTAAGAAGATGAAGTGAGTAACAACACGTACACCTCCAAAAAGCATCCTTTGTACACCAAACATCACTTATCAATCTCCAAGATTACTCATTCATGTTGGATCTAGAGTAAATAAGGGCAAAATAAGATAAAAGAAAGTATTTTAGGTAGATAAACAAGTTACTGTAAAAGAGTGAAATCACCCCTTTACTAAAAATTTGAAGAATTGACATCCATTCCAAACCCTCTCAGAGTTATGATGGAATGGGCGCAAATTTTCCAAATTTATTAAACATTGGTATACAAAAGACCATTAGAAAGTTGCGGAATAAAAAATAACTGACTATATTCAATTTCATAAAAGGTTTACAAAGATACATCAAATTCTCCCATTAGGGTTTACATCAAGACACACAATCAGGATCTAGATAGAGGGAAGTCTAGGCTACTACAATCTTGTCTCCAAGCAACATCTCCAAGAGCTAGGTCCATGTTGGAAGCTATGTACTCCTTGGTCATGTTCAACACCTCGATCTAAACCTGGGTGGTTGGGAAATCACCCAGCAAGAGAGAGAAATACAAGGTATGTGTCAAATAATGAATAAGAACAAAAGATAAGGAAATAACATGAAAGTAAAGGCTAAGATTTCATCATAAGATGAATAGAACAACAATATGAGGCTATATTCAAAAGAAACTTGTCATTAACAATTATATAAAAAAGGATTTGCATTTAAGATAATTATGTCTACCTAACTAAGTAGGGTTGAGGCACCTACCGTACCTCTAACCTATAGGTGAGGGGAGAATAAGACATTCCCAATCACCTACACAATTATATAGGGGAGAATAAAAACATTCCCCAGGGCGATTAAATATATGCCCTCTGTGGGTGGTTGTACATAAGTACCGCTACTTTAAATTAAATAGAACATAAATCCACATGCTAGAAAAGTAGTCATGGCAAGAGTAGTCATAATATTCAATAAGCATGGCAGTGGGGTATAAGACAAGAAGAAATCATAATCTAATTTGAGGCATGAACAACATTAGGATTTAAGAATAGAATATTTAAGGTTCATTTAAGCCTCATTAGGGAAATATAGGGTTTGGCTGCAATTATCCCAACATAGGGTGTAAGGAATGCACATACCTCTCTTACTGATATCAATTACTAACTTTCACCACTTTAATTAAGTCCAAGTTCCACTTTGCCTATTTTCAATGTATTAACATGTATTAGAGTACATAGTGCACATTAATGTATAAAAACCCTAATTTTAGACCTTTTTAGAAAAAATCAGATTTAAGCTCTTAAAACATCACCAATAAACTTATTAAGTTCTCCTAATCAAGAAAACAAAATTTTATGTTAATTTTAGAGTTATGATGATTAAGATGTAATTTTTATGAATTTTATACATTAAATTCATTTTACAAAAATCACCCTTCATCAAACCATAAAATCAGACCTTAAAATATTTATATTAGATAGAGATTAATTTTCCAATTACAAAACATATTTATTTGTCAAATTTGGATAAGCGGATTAGAAGATATGATTTTTTCAATACTGACCAATACAAAATTGCCACATCATCAAACCGGTCGAGATAATTGAAGAGAGAGGGAGAGGGAGAAAAAACCATTTGACCCAAAATTAGGTTTGAAGTTTCATAGGTAACCAAACTAGAGCTTCTAGAGAAGGTAAAATAACAAGAAACCAAAACCCTAGAAAAACACGGTAAAAAGAGATGAAAATCATCGATTTTCAACATAGAAGCATGATGTTTAAGCATGTACTAAGCAATATATGAGAAGGGGGTTAACAAAACTTGCCTCTAGTAAGGTAATAAGGTCCAAACAGAAAGAATCACGAGATTAGAAGGTTTGGTTGCTCCAATCCAAACTCCTTTCTTGAGCAAATATCACCTTCTCCACTTTAGAGGTGCAAACCCTAGCAAAAGAGCATGGAGATGAGACGTTTTAGGGTTCTTAGGTGGAGTTTTACCATGTATGGTCATGGTTCTGACCTGTAAAAAGGTGGGAGGAATACTAACAGCATGAAAACAGGGAAGGAAAGGAGGATTCTTATTAGTTTTGGTCAAAATCACCAAGGAGGAGCTTAAGAAATCCTAAATAGAGAAATTTGGAACCCTAGGAGCCTTCTTCACCAAGGTAGGCACCCTCTTTTACCTTGGGATAGAAACTTCGTGGACAAACATATAAGGGATGATGCTATAAGCTGTGATAAAGATAAGGAGAGGATTTCTTTTTGGATTGGGAGGTGGGAAGGGGTAGGCATGGCTTTATAAAGAAGGGGGCAAGCATGAGGGGTCTATGTGACTTTCCATGTGTCCTTAGGCTAAGGCTTCATGGCCATGCAAGAGGACAGTTCATAGACTCTTCTTGTATACCAAAGGTCAGTTCTAAAATCCCCTAGAGCCTTCTAGGACATCCCCACTGTCCTTGAAATAAAGAAATAACCCCATTGGTTGATAGCTTTTAAAGATAAGCACATTTATAAAGAGGGTAATCCCTATAATGCCCTTGGAAAGTAACACCTTCAAACCAAGGTGCAACCAGGTGCCCCATGGTTCAAAATCTCGTGAATGTTAAGGAAATATCTAAGGATTAAAATCCAGGTGATAATTTGCACAGAAAACCTCCCAATTGGGTAAATTGCATAAAAGTCCAGAATGTGCATATAATTGCATAACCTGCACAAACAACATCCAAATTGGACCAAACTTCATCCACATGTTATATTTGATGTGTAGAATATGAATTTACCATTATTTACATATTTTGAAGTTATATAATCACATTATTCATTACTTATGCTTTTTACTCATTTCCTCACTCCTAAACTTATCCTAATATTTCAAGGCGTCCAAATTAGATGAAATTTGACATGTAGGATAATTTTGATATGTAGATTTCGGATTTGAAGTTTGTTTCTTATTTTGAGACTTATTTTATGAGATATGTCGTATGGCCCATTAATGGCCCATTATCTAAATTGTTCATCCTATTAAGTTTCTTATCTTTATATTACCACTAAAATGAGTTATGTGGCATATTTTATGTTTTAAAATTACATCAAAAAGTTATATTAAGTTTTAGATCACTTAATTATGGTAATTAAGATTTCACTGAGGTATTTGTGCATAAACCCTTGTATTGGCATAATTAGTGAATAAATGTTCACTAAACCACTATAAATTCCACTAATTAAACATAAATGACATTAAGGATTGAAATGAAAGGGGGAAATGGGAAAGAGGGTCAAAAGACAAAATTCTAGAATTCGGTATGTTACAACACTCCACCCCTTAAAGAGGATTTCGTCCCCAAAATCACAAGCAAGAAGGGAAGGGTGAGTGTGTAACATCTCATCACAAAACTTCAGGTTATTTCTCCAACCATAACTTCTACCAAACAACTCATAAACATATACTCCTCAAGCATATTGACATAGGTTAGGTTCTCAAGAATCACATTGGTTCCATTGTTTAGATATTCTTTTTAGGAGATTTAATGTTTTGTCTCATTAACATTATATTCATAATGATATCACATTATCACCATTATTTTAATTATGTCATGTCATAATCACTTTATTTCCAAGGAAGTTATATTTCATTATCATCCATGAAACATCGTATATAAATATTTCTCATTTATCTTACTAAGTATTTTAGCAAAATTATGGGTTACTCAATTCCCTCAATATACTTGATCATTATCCTTAATATTTTGAACTTCAACTTCATTATCCTTATACTATCACCACATTAAGTTATAACGAATTATTTTGCATGAAATATTCAATTTGTCATTAATTCTTCATTCAATACAAATTATGTCACATCAATTACATATATTTATATTAAATGTTATCTCATCACCACATCATCTTTTATTTCTCACATTAATGTCATCATTAATCATTTTCTCATATTTATTTATATTATTGTTTGCACATTTATGTGAATCAAATAACTTCATATTCATATTGAAGCCAGTCCATGTATTTTAATGATCAAGGTGAGGCATATTACAAATTGATTCACATTAAGTGACTAATCATGTGTGTATTAGATAACAAGGTAACATACCATGCATTTCATATTGATGACTTGATTAATATGTGATTAGATGATTATATATATCATTTATGTGTATCAAAGTATGTTAACTGATTATGGAACCTAATGTGACATCCCACTATCACACAGACAACAAAATGCCACACGAAAATGTGCAAAACTTCCATAAACCACATATTACGAAAAACACAGGTTAATTAAAACCGATTGTGGAAAGCAGATAAATAAAGAAACTTTTACATCCAGATCCTTATCCTACAAGGAAACATGTTATATAAACATACATAAATCTTAATACGTGTCCATAGTTCACATGATCCAACTGTCACATAGGCACAAAGAGTTCACCACCTGTTTATATACAAAACAGGCCATACCAGGCCAAAAGTAGGATAAACAAAGCTACATCAGCTATACATCATGAAACGTCATCAAAACACCTCCAAGGACCTGAGAGTATATAGATGACTCTAGGACTCTACTACAAAACAACCAAAACATCAGCATATCCATCTCTTGCCTCCTACTGTTCTTCTTGCTGCTCGGCCGCAACCTCACGACCACCACCACATCTAGCATGATCACCTAAAAAGGTTGAAAACCAGTGGGGTGAGACACACAGTCCCAGCGAGAAACATAACTTCCCGCCAAACTATAAAACTTCAGGAAAACTAGAACAGTTAAAGCCGATAACTGTTATAAGCAGTTCATACGTGCAGTATACTGAGAAGAACTTAACCTTATTAACAATCTTACTAAGATGTCCAGGAGACATGTGACCAGATATTCTTTATGGAAAATGATTGACAAGATAAGATTTATAAGAACTTATCATAAGATATGGGGAACGTGTAAATAACTGCAAGATATAACTAGAGCAACTACACAAACAAGGCCTCAACCAATGTTCCGTGTTTTGCCCTAAGTTGTATATACTATACGGCTGGATTATGATTTATTATGCCATGAGGAAGTGATCCGTACTGCTCAAATCCAACCTTCAGCTACGAAGCCCGAAACTGGTGCCATACAAGGTCAATGGAAGATCCAGACTCCACGACCTCACCTCTTCGTGGTCAGTGGTCTCTTGCTTTAGTGGCCTCAGCCACAGGGTTAGCTCACACAGTCTACCCTTTTTATCTAGCCCACCTTGTACAGGTCACGACGCTAGTATATTTGAGCCACAGGCCAGTTCACTGTGCTCCTGAGTCATGAACGCATCCATGCTCCATCACACTGAGCCATGGGCCTATTCACCATGCTCTTATACACATTTTGAGTCCACAACCGCAGTTACACTCTAATCCTCCTATTTTCGGCTAGGAGAAACCCCACATATTTAACAATATGTGCTCCAGGTAATCCCACAGGACGAACCTTTTTCACCATCACCAGCTACTGATGATGATGGATCTATGGCTAGGGCAAAACTACATGAAATGTTCCACTCTCATTAATTAGTATATTTTAGGTGAATTGTTGAGGCAACCAGGTTGTAAAACATAAACAACATTGTGTCATACTATAACTGCCATTATCATATTGCCATGGGATCTCAATCCCTCATCACATAATGCCACTTCCTCTCAAGGCTTCATCATCATACATCATCATGGGATAACAATCCCTCATGTCATCATCAGATATTTACACCTCAAATAAGCACTCAACCTTTATCAGATCACCAGACCTTTCTCATCATACTGGAAATACATGTTCTCTCATCAACAAGGAGCATCCTTATTAAGTGTTACACATACTTCTCATAGATCTTACCTAGATATGAATTCAATTGATACATCTGCATGGTTAGAATACATATTTGAAGAGATAACTTGATCACCCAGTACAGGTCTTTGGAGAACATATTATGAATATCATGTCATTAAGAATTAGGGTGCATAGGATCGGAACAATATCCATTATTATGAACACATGAAGCATAAAGCGGTAGACGGTATGTCAAACAACTTATATTAAGGTTACCAAACCGTGAGCATCCACCATGCTCTATCTCTCATGACATCATGAACACAACCACCCCTAAGGGTACATCCTTAAAGGTTACACACCCATGATCTTATCATCTCACTTAACGTCAACCTTAAGTAACAAACATGTCACTGGTCACAACCTATCTTTCACATCTCAACATCATATTAACCAAAGATGCAGGCTCAAGACAAAAGGTTCACCAACCTAGGGTTCCCGGGCTAGGTGCATCCCTCACCAAAGGTATTGCCTACCCTCACCAAAGGTGTGGCGGGTAGCACTATCCCTCGCCCAAGGGATATTGGGTATGGTCATATCCCTCATCACAACCACTGTCGGTTAGGGCACCAGAACCCTAAAGCACTAGACCAAAAATATCGGCCACAAGCATAACGTGTGCATGCACAAGGATATCGTGCAACTGGGAACCATGGGTGTATCGTGCATCCATGACCGGGAGTGTGTCGGGCAGCACATCCACCCCATTGGCCAAGATGCCCTATCACCCACTAGGGTTAGGGTTTCTATATCGGGAAAGAACCAAAGCCATAACACCCAATGTCACACTACTGCCATCCATCGAATGATACCATGGCGCCCAAGGTCATCTATCATTCAGGCTAGGGTTTGGGACCCTATAACAATCAAGGTGCCATGTCATCCATCAAAGTCAGGGCACTTCCTATCGGTTCACACTATAGCACCCAACTAGGGTTTCACCAACCAAGACTCATATCGGGCAACACCAAAACCAACCCTTGTCACTCAGGGCACCAAGAAGGGATATCTACCAATCTTCATATCGGCCAAAGGCATAACACCCAGCAAACAAACACCATCTAAGGCAAGGTCCATATTGGTCAAAGGCATTTCGCCCAACAACATCATCATGGGTAAAGGTTCAAATCGGTCAAGAAGGTCCAAAAAACACCACTTAGCATATCGCCCATGGCTCAACCCTAGAAGAGGGATATCGGGCAGATCACATCATAAGGGTATCGTGCAGGGGTTCAAAGACCATGACGGGTTGGCCATCTTCAACCTCAAGACTACCACCAAGAAGCCCTAAAAGTTCAAGATGAGTTGGCTCACCTCTCAAGACAATTAAGTGAGAGAGGGGTATTGCACAACTTCCATCACCTATTGGGTAACAAGGAGGTCCATCATCATCTCATATCAGCCAACCAACCAAAGCTCAACTCACCCTTGCATTAGGAGACCCTAGGCTCACCTATCAACAACAAAGTGAGAGAGGGGTTTTGCCTAAAGAACTCCACATCCATGGTTCAACCAACCCAAGGCAACCCAAGATTCCCATCTCAACTAGGTCTAGGGTACATCTAAAGCAACCTTATAACCGTTAAAGCAAGAAACATAACTAAAAGATGACATGGCCGATCAAGATAGCACATATAGCATGCAACATGAAAAAGAAGTAGTATAGCTAGGGTTAGGACTTATGTAACCCGCCTCAAGCACACTCCTCAATCTCCAAAGCTCCAAGCACCAAGATTCAAGATCCAAGGCACCACCTTCGGCCAACACTAGGAGAGAAGAGAACTCCATAACAACCATGGCTGAAAAGAAAGAGAGAAGAAGAAGAAGGTGCCAAGGAAAGGGAGAGATACTTACCACAAGAGAAGGAAAGGGGTAAGCTAGCAAGGCGTGTCGCCTAAGACACCAGTAGTATCAGCCACCACTTGCTCCACTCTTCTCCTAGCTCGACCACCAAAGGGAGGGAAGCAACTAAAGGAACCAAAGAGGCCTAGCAAGCAAGGGGGATCATTTATAAACTAAGGGGTGAAGGGGAAGAGCAAGGCAAGGTGGAACCCACCCCTAGCACACTTGTTCAAGGAGTGTGCCACATGCTTGCACCCCAAACCACTTGTCCACGACTTGCCACCCACTTAGCAAAGCAACGACCACTTGTCCCAAGATGGTGACACAAACGAGGCTAGGGTGGAGGGTGTGTGTCACCCAACATGACAACCTGACACACCATGGCCGACACAGCCCCTTGCCCGACATAACCATCACTCCTGGACAACACACCAAGGTCCAGCCTGATACAGGCTCCAACAAGGCTCAACACAACTCAAATAAGGCTCAACTAAGCCCAAAGCCCTCAAACAAAGAGCCCAACCCATCCTCTCAATCCTGGAGGATGCAACGAGAGAGAAAGAAATCTCTCAAGGTGACAAACTTGCACACCAACCCTAAAACTTGGGTAATTTGCAAGTTGCACCTCAACCTCTCAACAAAGCACAAACAAACCCTAATCACAACTTCATGTGATTAGCAAGCATCTCAACACAAGGTTAGGCAAAGCAAACATGGTAAGCCCAAAACGGAGGTCAGGGTCCTTACACCTAATGTCATTAATGTATCATGAAAGGCATTAAGGATGTATATATTAAGGTTATATGATTACAACTTAGGGTTCATGTTAATATGATCACTATATTTTACTTAGCGTGTATTAAGTCCAAGATTAGGTTACAATTATATTACTTGTCATTTAATTAGGGTTTATTAGATTATGGCATGGGCAACACCATGTGTATCCATTAGGATTAATATGTGAGTTATTCATATTATGTGCATTAGGTATTCATTAGGGTTTGAACATATAAATTATTCCTCAGATGATCATTATATGTTCATTAATATATAAAAAAGCACGCTAGGCTATAACTATAACTTGTTTGGACTCTACTAAGGTTTCAAGCACAACAACCTCCTAATTATGGGGTTAGGGTTTCTAAAGATAGTGTAGATAGATTTCAAGATTTCATAGGGCTCCATCCCCCTAAAGAAGATTTTATCCTCAAAATCTAACCACCCAACGTCATCAAACTAACTATACTCCACCCCTTAAAGAGTTTGACCTATCAAGCCAAACTACACTAGGGTCAAAGGATGAGTCTAACTAAACCATGTACAAGATCCATCACTACTCTGATAGCTCACTTAACCCCAAACTTCAAATTCTAGGTTCTAGGGATAAACTATCCAAACATGTGGCCCCAAGGGACATAAGGAGACTATCTTGGTATCCATCCTTAAACAAGTCATCATGCACCTAAAACTTAGGGTTCCTAAAGATATACAACATAGATGTCTAAGGTCACTATTGCCTAAAAGCAAACTATTTCGAACAATCCATTTTAGCTTAGGCCAGGCCGGTATCATATGGATCTGGGAGTCCTCGTAAACCAAGAAAGTGGCACAGAGAAAAATATTGCCAGCCCCCAGAACCTGATCCTTTCTAGACACCTTTGCTTCAACTTCATGCCCTAATAGTTGCCTAAAGGCAAACCTAAACAACATTAAGTTATGCATATTTTAGTTATGAGTATTTTAGGGTTTTATTCATCATGATACTAATGTGGAACTATAGGGTCCTAAATCAACATTTCATCATTTATAGATCAACTCTAGGGAAACCATGTCACCAAAAGGAACTATGTAAGGCAGGGATTCTAATTAGGGAGACAAAACTAAAATAGTCAGATTCTAACTACCATGGGCTCTGATACCATGTTGTAAAGGAATGAAATCACCCCTTTACTAAAAATTTGAAGAATTGACATCCATTCCAAAACCTCTCATAGGTATGATGGAATGGCATAAATTTTCCAAATTTATTAAACATTGGTATACAAAAGACCATTAGAAAGTAGCGGAATAAAAAATAACTGACTATATTCAATTTCATAAAAGGTTTACAAAAATACATCAAATTCTCCCATTAGGGTTTACATTAAGTCACACAATCAGGATCTAAATAGAGGGAAGTCTAGGCTACTACAATCTTGTCTCCAAGCAACATCTCTAAGAGCTAGGTCCATGTTGGAAGCTATATTCTCCTTGGTCATGTTCAACACCTCGATCTAAACCTGGGTGGTTAGGAAATCACCCAATAAGAGAGAGAAATACAAAGTATGTGTCAAATAATGAATAAGAACAAAAGATAAGGAAATAACATGAAAGTAAAGGCTAATATTTCATCATAAGATGAGTAGAACAACATTATGAGGCTATATTCAAAAGAAACTTGCCATTAACAATTATATCAAAAAGGATTTGCATGTAAGATAATTATGTCTACCTAACTAAGTAGGGTTGAGGCACCTACCGGACCTATAACCTATAGGTGAGGGGAGAATAAGACATTACCAATCACCTACACAATTATATAGGGGAGAATAAAAACATTCCCCAGGGCGATTAAATACATGCCCTCTGTGGGTGGTTGTACATAAGTACCACTACTTTAAATTAAATAGAACATAAATCCACATGCTAGAAAAGTAGTCATGGCAAGAGTAGTCATAATATTCAATAAGCATGGCAGTGGGGTATAAGACAAGAAGAAATTATAATCTAATTTGAGGCATGAACAACATTAGGATTCAAGAATAGAATATTTAGGGTTCATTTAAGCCTCATAAGGGAAATATAGGGTTTGGCTGCAATTATCCCAACATAGGGTGTAAGGAATGCACATACCTCTCTTACTGATATCAATTACTAACTTTCACCACTTTAATTGAGTCCAAGTTCCACTTTGCCTATTTTCAATGTATTAACATGTATTAGAGTACATAGTGCACATTAATGTGTAGAAACCCTAATTTTAGAACTTTTTAGAAAAACTCGGATTTAGTCTCTTAAAACATCACCAATAAACTTATTAAGTTATCCTGATCAAGAAAACATATTTTTATGTTAATTTTGGAGTTATGATGATTAAGATGTAATTTTTATGGATTTTATGCATTAAATTCATTTTACAAAAATCAACCTTCTTCAAACCATAAAATCAGACCTTAAAAATATTTATATTAGATAGAGATTAATTTTCCAATTCCAAAACATATTTATTTGTCAAATTTGGATAAGCGGATTAGAAGATATGGATTTTTCAATACTAACCAATACAAAATTGCCACACCATCAAACCGATCGAGATAATTGAAGAGAGAGGGAGAGGGAGAAAACACTATTTGACCCAAGATCAGGTTTGAAGTTGCATAGGTAACCAAACTAGAGCTTCTAGAGAAGGTAAAATAGCAAGAAACCAAAACCCTAGAAAAACACGGTAAAAAGAGATGAAAATCATCGATTTTCAACATAGAAGCATGAGTTTTAAGCATGTACTAAGAAATATATGAGAAGGGGGTTAACAAAACTTGCCTCTAGGAAGGTAAGAAGGTCCAAACAGAAAGTATCACGATATTAGAAGGTTTGGTTGCTCCAATCCAAACTCCTTTCTTGAGCAAAGATCGCCTTCTCCACTTTAGAGGTGCAAACCCTAGCAAAAGAGCATGGAGATGAGATGTTTTAGGATTCTTAGGCGGAGTTTTACCATGTATGGTCATGGTTACGACCTGGAATAAGGTGGGAGTAATACTAACAGCATGAAAATAGGGAAGAAAAGGAGTATTCTTACTAGTTTTGGTCAAAATCACCAAGGAGGAGCTTAAGAAATCCTAAATAGAGAAATTTGGAACCCTAGGAGCCTTCTTCTCCAAGGTAGGCACCCTCTTTTACCTTGGGACAGAAACTTCATGGCTGAACATATAAGGGATGATTCTCTAAGTTGTGAGAAAGATAAGGAGAGGATTGCTTCTTGGATTGGGAGGTGGGAAGGGGTAGGCATGGCTTTATAAAGAAGGGGGCAAGCATGAGGTGTCTATGTGACTTTCCATGTGTCCTTAGGCTAAGGCTTCATGGCCATGCAAGAGGACAACTTATAGACTCTTCTTGTATACTAAAGTTCGGTCATAAAATCCCCTAAAGCCTTCTAGGACATCCCCACCGTCCTTCAAACAAATAAATAACCCCATTGGTTGATAGCTTTTAAAGATAAGCACATTTATAAAGAGGGTAATCCCTATAATGCCCTTGGAAAGTAACACCTTCAAACCAAGGTGCAACCAGGTTCCCATGGTTCAAAATCTCGTGAATGGTAAGGGAATATCTAAGTTTTAAAATTCAGGTGATAATTTGCACATAAAACCTCCCAGTTGGGTAAATTGCATAAAAGTCCAGAATGTGCATATAATTGCATAACTTGTACAAACAACATCCAAATTGGACCAAACTTCATACACAGGTTATCTTTGTTGTGTAGAATATGAATTTACCATTATTTCCATATTTTGAAGTTATATAATCACAGTATTCATTTCTTATGCTTTTTACTCATTTCCTCTCTCCTAAACTTATCCTAATATTTCAAGGTTGTCCAAATTAGATGGAATTTGACATGTAGGCTAATTTTGCATAAAACCTTGTATTGGTACAATTAGTGAATAAATGTTCACTAATCCACTATAAATTCCACTAATTAAACATAAACGACATTAAGGATAGAAATGAAAGGGAAAGATGGGAAAGAGGGTCAAAAGACAAAATTCTAGAATTCGGTATGTTACAGTTACCATCATGGAAGACCGTGGATTTCAGACAAGGAGGAATAAGGCAAAGAGAAAAGCTAGAATAAGGGATTAAGAGAGATTATTTTACACTTTTGAGGCAAGAAACAAGGTTTTGAAGCTCAGAAACACCATGGAGTTGTTGGATCTTTGACATGCATCCACATGCAATATCCCATCCATGGACATCGACCTATAAGGGGTTTCTATTGACCTTCAATGCTACCCCAACGTTTCTAGAAGATCTTGGGGTCTCAAATTATCCCAAGGTTAAAGGGGGGGGGGTTATATAGTGGAGGAGGTGCAATAGTCCAAAACTACCCTTAACTATTGAATACTACTACCATTGGTCAAAGCATGACTATTGTTAGTCAAATGAGCCCTTACAATTTCCATAGGCTAGAAAGTTTGTTGGTTGGGCACACAAACCTACATCAGTTGACAACTCTATCATTGATTTTCATGTATAAGATTTCCATTGGTTCTCAAACTGAGAGGTCTCATTGGCTGCTCAATCTAGGACTCTCATCAGTTGATGAGTCTAGGAACTCCATTGATTGGGAGGTCCATGAATCTCATTGGTTGAGAGTTCCACTGGTCCTCATCAACCACCACACTAGCTAAGATTAGGTTTAGAAACCCTAGGATGGAAACCCATACAAAACAAGTTCAAAGTTCATCAAATTAAGTATTCTTATGAAGGAATGAATGCACTTAGATAAAATATAATCAAATTTAAATTAGGCCCTTTATTATGGTGAAATTGCATATTAGTCCACAACAATACATGAAATTGCAAGTCAAGGTAAACAAGGTTCAATTAAAGTTAGAATCGATTTGTATCTTAAACAATTAATTTAAAGGCTAAAAAACAATGAGTATGAAGGAAAACTCATATTTAGATACTTTTCACATAATTTGTAATTATTTCATCATATTTTTTGAATTTATAATTGATTTAACAAGTTGTAAGGAAACTTGAAATTGTGGAAACCAAAGTGCCAATTGAACCAAATTATATATATATATATATATATCTTAATCAATTGGTATAAAAATTTAACCAAGCACACAATATGATAATAAAGCAGGATTATAGGAATACTAGGGTTAATTTAGGTTCATAGTCTCACAACTATATAATAATATGAACATGGCATTTGCAATATATTAATATTCTACAATTATAATAAATGCAAATGATCTTGGTAACCTCGGACAAGGATCTTTACAGATAGATAATATTCTTGAAAGTATAACCTACAAAATGTACATCCGGTCTTTCACATACAAGATACACATGTCAAAATCTCAAGCCAATGAATAGAACTATACAAAACTTCCCAACCATGACCTTATTACAGGGATGATCCAAAACAAACTACTCGAACATGAAAACATCACCTATTTCTATGTGATGTTACTAACTCACCAACTCTAGGTGACACACAAACATCACCTACATCTAGGTGACTAGCGTCTCCCAAAAGACTGGCCCTCATCACAGCAACCTTGGTAGCTCGAATAGTTGCCTAAAAGGATGTTGAAAACCATATGGTGATACATGAAGTAGTAGCAAATTAATATAACAATTTATTACTTACAATCAACATTATAAGCCACAGAATGGCAGCTGGATACTTAATTAATGGGCGAGCAAGTTATATTAGGAAGAAATAATTTGTGGCTATACATGTATAACCATGGATGTGTGTGCAAAATATAATTCACACACACACACACACACACACACACATATATATATATATATATATATATATACATAACATAGGAAGAAAACATGTCATAAGCACATACATATTATTCGTCTACACAGTTGAGTTACATATTTTATGAAGTCATGGGTAGTTTGAGTCGTACCACTCAAACTACTAGCTAGGCATTGCTAAGACTCTCTAGCAATCTGCACATGATCTAAGGATAACTAGATTTTGTTAGATCTCTCTGTACATCCTTGATTTAAAGTGAAAACATCAAAAGATACAGTACACATAGGCTGGTCTACCTTGGAATTGCTCAAAGTGGATCTACATATCTTGGCTTGTCTTCAGTATACAAGACACGACACCACATCATAGGCTACTGATGTAGCCCTATTTTAAGGCTCCATCCTGTGCCATTTTGTACTTAAATCACATCTAAACATGTTATATTACAAGCCTTTTTCCCCTAATATGTTTATCATTGCCAAATGCGCTTATGGGTGTTCTTTGCACTATTTTTAGGTATTTGGACCCTGCTTTAGATGGATGAGAGAGAAGGAAGGAGTTTTAGGGCTCCTCCACTCATGGGGGGGGTCCAAAGAAGGCCCCAAAATCTCCCTCAACCTACCTCCAATGTCCAAGGGTCGTCATCAAGCAAAGACATCCATAAATGATGAAGATTGAAGGACAATCAAGTGATGTAGACCCCAACACGGCCGTGGCGTTTATTATGAAAGATCAACATAGACAAAAGGGAATTTGCACCCAGATCGCCATGACCGTGGCTGTCTGCTACAACTGTGGCCACTGAAGACTAACTCGCCCGTGCTGCTACTCCACAACCACGCCCTCCTCCTCCAAAACGATCATGTTATCCAACACGGTCGTGGTGCCACTCACCCACCACGCCGTGGCACTCCGCCACGGACGTGGCCACCACCTTCCTTATCATATCCACACCCTTTCCATACCACATCTGTGTTCCTACTCCACGACCATTCCATCCTACTCTCACCATGACCGTGGCACATCAACAGGGTCGTGGTGACCAACCTACCCTACTATACTTTTACACTGATTTTCCTATCCTACCCCTACTTACCCTAGTGCTTCCCCACCACCTATATATACATAGGTGGTGGCTGGGGCACGAAGAGAAGCATCCTACAGCCACTCTAGCCTCCCCATTTCATCCTCCACCCACTCCCACCTCATTCCACCTCCATTTCACTATTTCCACCATCAAAACCATACTCTCTTCCCATTTCCACCATACATCCATGTCATTCACCTACCTTGGAGGAGGGAGCTCGAGCCATAGCTTCTAGGAGGTGGAGAAGGAGGAGTCTTCACTGACCTCATCATGTCTTTTCACTCCTCTACTCATTCTTCTTCCTTTCTTTTTGTATTTTCCATATCTATGAGTAGCTAGGCCCCTTGGGTGGCCTGTTTGGGGGAAATTATGTTACTTTGATACCATGTTGGGGGGAAACGACATGTAAATGTTGTAATTCCATTTGTTACTGATTATATTCTATTTCTATCTCATTATCCATGGATTGCTTATTGGTTTGTGTGTGAAATCACCTAGGAATTTAGGCAAATTGCTTATATGTGTGAATTTTTGGGATTTGCCCCTAGATCTAATTCGTGGATCCCTAGGTTGCCTCCCATCTTCCTACATCCTAATAAATCTCTCTAAACCTAAGTGAGAGATCTAAGTAGCTAGATTGGATAATTCTAGTGCAATTAGCATGGAGCCTTCTCAAGGCTAGAATGTGGGGGAATTGGGGTCCAAAGCCCTAATTTCACCTCCTCATTACTACCCTCGGCCCCCAATTGCCCTAGGAATGCCTAATCTAAAAACCTAGACTTCATTAGACTCTAATTGAATTGAACCTAATCCCTAACCCAATTGAGCCTCGTATGGGTAGTAGGGGGTGTTAGGGACTAGTTCCCCTATGCACAATCTAACATATCCATGGCCAGTTAGTAGCTTAGGTTAATTCATTAGAATCTAACTTGTTGTTTGGTTTGGATAATATAAATGGAATCATAATGTTCACATGTCACCCCCCAACTTAAGTGATAAGTTCACACCCCTAAACAATCACACCTCTCTTTATTGATTAAAACCCTAGTTTTGTGCTTGCTTAGCTTAGTTAGCTCCTTTCTTGCTTAGTTAGCTTCTTGTGTTGCTATTGCCTTGATTCATGCTAGCTTAGATCTTTAATTGCTCCTTTGCTTCTCTCTTGCTTGCCTTAGTGTAATTTGCCTTTTCATACCTAGCTTAATCCTTTCTTGTCTATTTAGCCTTACTCTAGCCTAAGACTAACTTAGATTTCATTCTTACCTTTAATTGCTTATTTGTCCATAATAGTTTAACAATCAAAACAACCTTCAAACCCTTAACCCTAGTCTCCGCAGTAGGAACCTAGCCAAACTAAACCTAGCTATAGTGCCCCCTCTTTTCCCTGTGGATTGACCCTATACTTTCCGCTTATCTATACTATGACACGACCCCGTGCGCTTGCGGGTGTAGTGTTTTGGTAGACGTAGGTATCCAGTTTAGGTTTTATAAATTTTGAAAGTGAATCCACCGTGTGCTTTTGTCCGTGGGGTTGCGTCTATTCAAAACTAAAATTGAGTAGTGTGTAACACCATTGGAGGGAGCGCACCAAGCTTTCTGGCACCGTTGTCGGGGATTAGAGGTGCTCGGCCTAACTAGTTAGTTTTGATTTGACTTTTCCTACTGCCCTTATCATTACTATTATTTATTCAGTATTCTTTGCGTTCTTTGTGTATATTGGTTTACTAACTTGTTCCCTTTTGTTTGGTTGTGCTTTGTGCATGTGACAATCCATTCGGGGGAAGACAAGATGGAAGGCCAAAATGCACTTCACAAGCCACTTCAAGACTACTTCATGTCTAGCAACTACAAATTGCCAATTGCTAGCAGGGTTGATCAGATGCCAGGGGAGCAATTCTCCATCCCTCCAGATCTTCTTGGGCTCCTGTCCATCTTCTATGGCTCGGAGAGTGAGAACCCCTACAAGCACCTGGACTCCTTTCTTGAAGTATGCTCCACCTTCAGGACGTCGACAGCAAGTGATGATACAATCAGGCTGACTTTGTTCTCCTTCTCTCTCAAAGACAAAGCCAAAGAGTGGTATGATTCAAGAAAGGACATCATGAGTTGGGGAGAGATGAAAAATGCTTTCTTAAGGAAATTCTACTCTATATCAAATAAAAAGTTTCAGTCAAATAGATAATGAGCGATTTCACGAGGCTTGGGAGAGATTTCAAAAGATGTTGAGAGAATTTCCACATCACGAGATCCCTTTGTGGCAGCTAGTTCAGTCCTTCTACTCTGGTCTATCTCATGCAAGTCAAGCTACAGTGGATTCTTCTTGTGGGGGAGTTTTTATGGCTAAACCACCTGAGGAGACATGGCCATTGTTTGAGAGTTTGGCAGAAAGTTCAAGGATGAAAGCTTCTAGTATGGTTAGTGACAGTGACCTATCTTTTGGTGTGACATCTCCAACTCACGATGATTCAAGCCCATAATTGATGAAAATGTTTGGTGAAATGGTGAGCTTCATGAGAAACCAAGTGACCAAACCTCCTTGTCATTCAGTCAATGCTATTGAGTTCTATGGGGAAGAAAAGAAGACACCTCACTCCTATAGCTACCAGGAACCACAAAGTCCCACATATATCTCAAGGTTTGAGGAAGAGGTTCTCTCTAGATTGAAAGTATTTGATGATGTTCAAAGAGATGTTGTAAGGTTAGAAGAGAGAATAGAGTAGCTATCTTCCATAATTGCTCTCCAAGAAGAAAAATTGTCTTCAAAACCCATCGTGAGCCACCATGAAGCAAGCAGGCCTATGCCTTCTTCCCACATTTTCTATAATCCACCCCCATGCAACTACATCCCATTCACTCTTTACAAGGCTATTCCAAGCCTTACACTTCTCCACCACCTCCCTCACCTCAAATTTCTCAAAACTTCACTTTCCAACCCCAATTCTCTCCTCCTCCTCAATTCTCTTCTCCACCTCAATTTCAACCCCAAGTGTCATCTCCACCTCCTCCACATCCACAACATGCTCCCCCTCTCCACCATGAGCAAGGTAGTGCTGTGATAGTTCTAAGGAGTGGGAAGTCTCTTGAGCAGCCCACAAGTCAAAGAAAGGTTGATAAAGCGAAGTGAAGGCAACCAAGTGGTGATATTGTGATTGATATTGCTGAAGATGATGTTGTGATACTGCATGTTGAGTTTGGGATTCCATGTGATCCACCACATATCCCCTTTGCAGGTCCTACAATCCCTATTGTTCCGCCTCATGTTCATGCAAGTGTGGCAAAAACTAGTGATCCTCCATTCGTAGAAGCACTAGATGAGCCACCAGAATTGAAAAGGAGGCAAAATCACAATGTTGATATTCTTGAGGTTTTTTGCCAAGTGAAGGTGAACATTCCACTTTTGGATGCTATCAAGCAAATCCCATCATATGCCAAGTTCCTCAAGAACCTATGCACTGTGAAAAGAAGATCAACGGGGAGGATTCCAAAGAAGGTGAGATTAACTGAACAAGTGAGCTCCATCATACAACATTCCCTTCCTATGAAGAGAAAAGACCCAAGAGCCCCACTTATACCTAGTTACATAGGGGGACATCGCATAGATAGGTCCTTACTTTATTTGGGATCTAGTGTGAATTTGATGCCATACAATGTCTATGTTGAGATGGGCTTAGGCAAGTTGAAGCCAGCACATTCCACTCTTCAGTTGGCAGATAGATCCATAAAAGTGCCTAGGGGTAGAGTGGATGATGTCTTGGTGATGATAGACAAAGAGAAAGGCGTGGTATTCCTGACAGATTTCATTGTCCTTGATATGGAGCTGGAAGATAGTAAGATTCCCATCATCTTGGGAAGGTCGTTCTTGTCTATAGTTGATTCCGACATTCATGTGCGCAATGGCACTATGACAGTCTCATTCATGGACATGAAGATCAACATCAACATGTACAAGACCTCAACCCGGCGAGTCCGAGATAGGGATATTAGGCATGATCACTTCACAAGTCCAAATGGGCATTTGAGAGGACGCCAAGGTGAAGAAATTGGTAATGATTATTGTGATGAAAGGGATGAGGAAAATAGATTGAGTGCAAATGAGGGATGCATGTTTTGAAAGAATGAACACATGAGAATTCTAAATGGGTGAATGAATGAAGAATCACCAAGAAGCCTAGCTGAAGGCAAGAAACTCAGCATTTGTGGGAGGCAACCCACCTAGGTTTGGGAATTTTTGACCCAACCTTACATTTTTTATACTTTTGCTTTGTTTTTAAAATTTTCCAAGAAAACACACACACACACTTGTATTTGATAGTTTTTGTGCAGCTTTGATGATGTGGCAGGTGCTAGACACTAGAGAGAGAAGGGATAGAAGTTGAGTTATGGTCATTAAGGCAGATTTGTGGCCAAATGACAAATAAATTGAAGTTCTTGTTTTTGGTTTGAGAAAACCGAAGAAGTACCACCAAAACGGCCGTGGCAAAATTGTGGCCATCCTCCACGGTCGTGGGTTTTATTGCTTCAACTTGGCAAAGTTATAGGTTGTTTTGAAAGAATGGCCACGACCGTGGCCATCTGCCACAGCCGTGTCAAGGAAGCATGGCCATGACCATGGGCATCCAACACGGTCGTGGGGTTTATTTCATCAAAGTTACAGGATGTCAGGTTGTTTTGGCAAGAATGGCCACGACTGTGGGCAGTCACCACGACCATGTTGAAGTTGATTGGCTACGACTGTGGCTCCTTACAACGACCGTGGTGAGGTCAGACCGGGGAATTCTTCATCGACAACACGACCGTGGCATCCGCCACGACTGTACCACCAAGCCCTGGCCACGACCGTGGCCGAGCCCGATTCAGCAAAAAAAAACCTTTTTAACGTCCAAACCCGACCCCTACCTTCATTTGTTCATCTTCTTCCTCCAGAAAATGGTCGTGGCGGCGCGCAGCTCGCCCGTGCTCCCCAATCTCCACCTCTGACCACCAAAAACACCCTCGATCAGCCTCCAATCGATCCCAAATCATTCTCCAGTCATCCCCCTTCTATTTCCACCACCCATTCTCTCTCAATCGACCCTCCATCTCCACCTTCATCTTCAATCCGCCCAACAGCCCCCTACAATAAACCTCCATATAAACCCTCCATTTTTTGCCCAAATCCACAACAAACCCCACATCCACCATCCAAACATTATTCTCCTTCCATTCCACACCCAAATCCATATCCATATCACCCCTCCACCAAAATTCAAAATGCACCTCCACTTCCAAACCCAACCATGAAGAAGTTTGGAAAGGCTATCACCAAGGGGGCCAATATCATCACCAGAGGAAAGCAGCGTTCCAAAAATTCCTCCTCCGATGCTTCCGTGCTCTCCCATACCCCTTCACCAACCACCTCTGCATACCAATCCCTCTGCCACTCACAATTGGTGAGCGCATCCCACTCCCGCTCATCCGATAGTCTTCACATCACTGACGCCACATATGAGGGGGAATAAGAAGAAGAAGAGGAGGAGTTTGTGGAAATCAACCTGGACAACATCATAGATGAGGTCGAGATGGTGGCTGCAAAAAGAAGCCAAAGATCCAAAGCAGCACTGTCCTCATCCAAGCTACCGCCAAAGCCCACTCCAGACCGCCACTCGACGTCTCATACGGTGATGGGGCGTAGTGTGCAGCCGCAACCTTCGTGGAAACTACATCATGATGAAGAACAATCCACATACTGGTACAACCTCGACACAAGTTTAGGATCTCAATCATACATAATGGAGGAAGACAAAGATGAAAGTGAGGAGGAAGAGATGGAGCTGGTGCCCGAGGAAGATGACGTTCTGGAACAATTGGAGGTAGATAGAGTGAAGGCCTTAGGTAAGGCCCCATCAGGAGTGTCCTATGGCAGAGGACACATGCAAAGAAAGATCGCTCTCACATACCTGGAATGCATGACACGGAGAGCCGTCCCCACTCGATATGGTAGTGAGAAGGTCATTGATGAACTAGGAATCAAGGAGGCGGTGGAAGGAAGTTAAAAGCAAAATGGGGATGTGGAACATCCTTTTCACACCCCAAGCAACCTACACCACTCTTACTAAAGAATTCTTTGCCACTCTGGAGAAGACAAAGGTGAGAGGAAGTGAAGCTATCAAGTTTGCCATGACGGGCAACATGCACACCCTCACATCTACTGAGTTAAATTATTTTTTTGCTGCAAATCCTAAAGAGGTCGAGAAGATGGATGACGACCTGCTAGAAAAAGAAGCAGATTTTGATTATGCACATTGCTGGAAGACTCTGATAGGCAAAATGTAGGGAGGTCCAAAACATCTGCATTAAGCAATCCCCTCATCCGTTATGTGCAAAAGGTCTTAGCAAATACCATTGTGGGAAGGTACGATAACCAAGGCTCCATTTCTCAAAAGGATATGTTTGTATTGATGGCTATGAACCATGAAAGGTATATAGACCTTGGAGTGCTACTGATTGATCACATGAGGTCCATACTGTAAGGACCCTGACCTGCGTTTAGGGTTTACCCTATTTGTTTCGCTTGATCTTGATGCTTTGGTGCTTACTAATCACCTTTAGTGGTGATTAGGGTTTTGTTGTGCTTTGTTGAGAGTTGAGGGGGATACTTGCAAATAACCCAAGTTTAGGGTTTTGTGTGCAAGTTTGCCATCTTTTGAGATGTTTTCCCCTCTTTGCTTCCTCTAGGGTTGAGAGCAAGGCTTTGGCTTGTTGTTTGAGCTCTTTGGGCCTGAGTTGAGCTTGTTTGGGCCTTGAGATGTGTTGTTTGGGCTTGCTTGAGCCTTGTGTCGACCTAGGGTGGTCTTGTGTCGTCCAACACCATGGTGTGTCGCCCAGCAGCTTGTTTGTGTTGCCCAACAGGAGTTCTTGCTTGTGTCGCCCATGTGGTTTGACCTTGGTTGGTGACACTTGGTGCCTAGCTTGGACAAGTGTCTTTTGGTGTGCTAATGTGTTGGCTTGAACCCTAGTACAAGTGTCCCTTGGGTGGACGACACTTGGCATGGTTGTACCTTGGTTTCTCCTCCCCTTTCTTCTATATATGTAGCTCTTCTCCTTGCCTTAGTCTCCTTTGATCTTTTGGTCTCTCCTCCACCTTGAGTGCATGATATCCCTCTCCATCTTGCTGTGTTGGCCGATACACTCCCTTGGAGTTGAAGTGGTGGCCGATACACCTTCCTTGGATGATAGCTTTGGACCTTGGAGTACCGTGGAGCTTGGAGCTTAAGGCGGGTTGCATAACTTCTAACCCTAATTCCTTTACCTCTAGCAATAACCTTGTTACATGTTAGTAGTTAGCTTAGTAGCTTAGTTTTGTACCTTGTTTGAGTTTCCTTTGGTGGCCGATATACCCTTAGGGTTTAGGGTCCTTAGTGATCTAGGGTTGTGTTGCTGTGAGTTTGAGGTTGATGGTGACCTAGGGTTGGGCGATATCCCTTTGTTGTGGATGAGATGGATGATATCCTTGAGGTTGGACGACATGGCATCTTTGCCTTGGAGTTGGACGATAGGGTGCTCTCTATGTTGGACGATATGGAAGCATGGGTTGGATGATAGGATGAGATCTTGAGGTTGGCCGATACCCTGCCCATGTGTTGGGCGATAGGGTGAGCTATGGTGTTGTTGGCCGATATGGCTAGGTTGAACGTTATCCTTTTGATGGGTGATAGGCCTTAGCATCTTGTTAGTCCTTGTGGTGGACGATAGGGCCTTCTTTGTTGAGTTGATGGAGTTGCACGACATGCAAGAGATGGTGTAACGGCCGATAGGTGTGAGGGTGTATCGGGCGATACCCCTTGAGTGTGACGGGCGTCACGCCCTCCTTTCCTAGAAATATGCTGGCCGTTAGGCCTTGTGTTGTTGCACGATATGTGGGAGTGCTTCCCTCTCTCCTTTCCTTCTTTTTCTCCTTCTCTCTCCTAGAAGTATGCGTTTGTTAGATAGGTGCTAGCCTAGGATGTCGGGCAAGGTGGTAAGCTGTGAACGGGCACTGCTCGATGGGGTGTGTCGCGCAACACTCCCTGACGCACGACACCCATGTCACCCGGTTTCCTTGTGATGTGCGTTGCGGGCAAAGGTTGGGTGCAACGTAGCGTTGCTGCCTCCCCATGCCTAGCTGAGTCAACTAGCTTTAAGTAAGGGTTGTGAGATCTTAGGTGAGGGTAGGTAGTTCTTTGGTGACGGTCATAAGTATAATGGAAGTTGAAGCTTATGCATAACGAATAATGACAGTGTCGCATAGTGATGATGCTAATGATGATGAGATGATAATGCCTAACTCATAAGTGAAAGCAATAATGATGTTAAATAATATAATGTGGTTAATAAGGTTAATGATTGGAATAATGTGGCTAAGTGACAGTTACATTAACAGTCTACTTAATGACATAGTAATGAAGATAATAGTAGATGATGATGCTGATAATAGTAATGATGGTAACATGGGTAGTAGTGACATGTATGATGCAAGTCTAATGCTTAATTGTTAATGGCAATGATTAATAGTAGTTAACGATTGCTTAATGATAAAGATAATAATGATGATAGTCGATGGTGATGGTAATAACAATGGGTAGCAGTAGTGTTTGCTCTGTATACTCAACATGCTTTTTATTATAAAGTGAATACCTTGGTTGTTTGTAAAATCCTGAGATAAGGGTAGGCATGATTATGGTATGATGTGCTTAACAAGCTTGATCATCAAATAGTGTAATAATAATGAGTAGAGTATCTTGAATGATAGTTCATGATAGTGAGAATATTCCTTATGTTGAATCTATGGTTATTGTGTATCCTAACCATGCAGGTGATGTGTAGCCATGAAAGGGCTATGTGACATATGTGATGAGTAACATCACCTTGATATTTGTTCTATGAGATTATATATGTAATGTGTTGGTCCCATGATGATGATGTGAGCCTTGAGAGGCAGTGACAGTACATGATGAAGGATTGATATCCTATGGTATGTGATGATCCTTGATATGGATCTGGATGGTTGGCAAGAGGTCAAGTGGTAACATGTGATGCTGGATCCTTGTGATGGATCAGGTTGATGAGGTTTCAATAATAATATAATGTTCTGTATTTTCTATTATATCTTGCATGTTATACAACTTGGTTGAATCCTGCAATCCATCTAAAAGACACTAATTAATTTCAGTGGAATTATATCATGTAGTTTGCCCTGGTCATAGATCCATCATCGTCAGGACTTGGTGATGGTGAAACAGGTTCTCCTACGGGTTAACCTGGAAGCGCATATTGTTGAATATGTGTAGGTTGCTCCTAGCCTGAAAATGAGGAGGTAAGAGTGTAACTTCGGTTACAGACTCAGATACGTATGAAGAGCATGGTGAACAGGTCCATGGCTCAGGATATGTGATGTGAGGAGCATGAATGCGTTCATGGCTCAAAGCACGGTGAACATGCCCGTGGCTCAGTTTTACTAGTGTCGAGACATGTACCAAGGCGGGCTAGAGTGAGGGTAGCCTTGGAGCTGACCCTGTGGCTTAGACCACTTCAGCATGTGACTGCGGTCCTGCTTGTGTTGTACTCATGTACTGACCACGACGTGGGAGGTCGTGGAGTCTGGCTCTTCCATTGACCTTGTATGGCACCAGTCTAAGGCTTCACAGCCAGAGGTTGGATTTGAATGGTACGATTCAAATCCTCGGGGCATAATAATATGTAACACAGCCGTTTAGTATTTACTACTTAAGATAAACATGTAACATTGGTTGAGGCCTTGTTTGTGTAATATCTCTGTTATATCTTGCAGGTTATGTGACAATATGTCTTATCTTGATAAGCAGGTTATGTGACATTATATCTTGTTCTGATAATCATGTTACATAGGGATATATATATATATTATCTTGATAATCATATTCCTTGAGATATATCTGGTTATATGCTTTTGTATAGCAGGTAAGCTTGTCGGTAAGAATAATCCATTTTATATAGACTGCTCTTGTTATACCTGTTATTGGATATCTACTGTTATAGTCTTTCTTACTAAGGTTCTGTAGTTGTGGTGGGGAGTTATGTTTCCCGCTGGGACAATTGTTCAATTGTCTCATCCCGCTGGTTTAACCCCTTTTTAGGTGGTCGAGGTAGACGTGGTCGTGGTGTTGCGGCCGAGCAGCTTGAGGAGCAGTAGAAGGCAAGCGTTGGACATGCTACTGTTTTGGATGTTTTGTAGTAGAGTCTAGAGTCATCCCTGTACTCTCAGGTCCTTGGCAGTGTTTTGACGATGTTTCACGATGAACGATCGATGACGTTTATATATCCTGTTGATGGCCGGATGTGGACCTTTATGTATATGAACAGGTGGTGAACTCATGTGATGGATGAGCAGCTATTATGGAAGCTGTAGACACGTATCAGATCTCGTGTATGTATATATATGACATGTTTCTGTGCAGGATGAGGACTGAAAAGTAATAGTTTCATAGTTTATCATTTTTCCGCAATCGGTTTTAATTAACCCGTGTTCTCATAATCTGTGGTTATGGTGATTTCCGCACATTTTCACGTAACACCTCGTTATCTGGGTGATAATGGGATGTGTTGCCACAAGTTTTGGTATCATAGCTTTAGGTTCGCTGAGTCTACAGGGATTTAGGACTAGGTTGAGTTGTTCTTATGTGTGTCCAGGTCTTCTTACAATATCTTCTGCCCTCAGCGGAAGAAAAGCCAAGATGTATGGAAACCATGAAGAACACTCTGCTAAGTATAGTGATGCTACATCGGTTGATGGAGCAGATGGACAGGAACATGAAGATCGGGTGCCTGAGGTTCCCCAATTTAACCCATCCATACTTGAACATCCTGCTTACCAACAGCTTATGGGGTAGTTAATGGCTACGATGAATCTCATGGTTGAGCGATTACCAGTTCCTCCTTCGCGAGCACAGGTTCCCCATGGAGAAGCATCGGGTATTGGGAAGACATTTGAGCGGCTTCGCCGAGTTGGAGCTTTGGATTATGCTGGGACGGCTGATCCAGCGGATGTAGATCTGTGGCTGACAAGTCTCGAGAAGGCTTTCTGGATCCTTGACATCCCCGAAGCAGACAAGGCAAAGCATGTTGTCTACCTTCTGAAAGGTAGTGCTGGTCACTGGTGGACCATCGAGGAAGAGAAGCTGCCTGGTGAGGTGATCTGTTGGGAAGTGTTTCGACGTGAGTTTGTCACCAGATACTTTCCGAAGACGTATCTAGATGAAAAGATCAGTCAGTTTGAGAATTTGGGACAAGGAACGATGAACGTCACCGAGTACGAGGCTAAGTTTATGGATCTGCTGAGGTTTTTTCCTCACATGGCAGCAACAGACGAGGAACGGATTAGACGTTTCGAGAAGGGTTTGAGTGCTGAGTTGAAGACTCCGGTGTTTGCGTTGGAGAACTGAGAGCGGTTTGCTACATTCGTGGAATCAGTTTGACGGATCGAGAGGACGGTGCGGGAGAAAAGAGAATCTATGTCTCTTAAAAGACCTGCTCAGTTTCAAGGACGGAGGTTCGGTGGCTTTAAGAAGCCTAGGTTTTCAGCACCGTCAGCAATGAGAAGTTCTGGTGAACCATCTCAGTGGTCTCCGAGTAAGGGGAAAAGTTATGTTTCTTCACCATCTAAGGTGCACAACTAAGCTTTTGTGGCAGTGACAGGGCCAGCTAGGCCACGGTTTGAGGACAAGTCATTTCATCTTTGTGGACAGGTCGGGCATTGGAAGTTCAATTGCCCGAATGGAGATGTTGAAGTGACACAACAGCCAAGGCAGAGTTTCCAGAAGTCTGAGAGACCACAGACCAGTGGTAGCAGAGGACGAGGACGCAGTCAAGCGTCTCAGGCAGGATCGTTTGCTCAAGGAAGCAGAGGTCATGGACAACAAGCAACGGCTCGATTCTATGCTATGAGTCAGCCGGAGGCGATAGTCAACCCGCGAGTGGTGACAGGTCAGATGGAGTTATTTCATTCTGATATGTCTTCTTCTTGCTTTATATCTGTTCTGGTTGACCCGGGTGCTACACACTCTTTTATCGCCTATAGTATGCTTGAAAACTGTCGTTTACCTGTTAGTTGTAAGAAGGATAGCTTGTTGTTAGAAACCCCTCTTGATGGTTCCTCTTTGCTTAGAGAAGAGTGTCCATCTTGTGTTTTGTCTTTCTCGGGACATCGTATTCAAGTGGATCTTATACCACTTGATATACATGGTTTTGATGTTATCCTTGGGATGGATACCTTAGAGAAGTATAAGGTTGTCTTGGACTGTGGTTCCAAGCAGGCAGTGTTTGATGTCGTTGGAGAGAAGTGGACCTTCCAGGGAGATAGGAAGATTCTTCCGACGTGTTTGGTATCAACTATGGTGGCAGATAAGTTGTTACGACAAGGATGTGAGGCGTTCTTAGCTCACGTGGTGGATACCGTTGCGGTTACCAAGGTGAAAGGTCCTAGTCTTGAGGAGGTGTCAGTGGTTCGAGAGTTTACAGATGTGTTTCCTGATGAGTTTCCTGGTGTTCCTCCACCCCGAGAGATTGATTTCGAGATCAATCTGGTTCCAGGAACACAGCCAGTTGCACAGTCACCATACTGGATGGCTCCAGCAAAGATGGTAGAGTTGAAGAAGCAGTTGTAAGAGTTGTTGGAGAAAGGTTTTATCCGACCGAGTACGTCGCCGTGGGGTGCTCCCGTGTTTTTTGTCAAGAAGAAGGATGGTTCGATGTGGTTGTGTATAGATTACCGGCAGTTGAACAAAGTCACGATCAAGAACAAGTACCCGTTGCCGAGGATAGATGATCTGTTCGATCAGTTGTGTGGTGCTACAGTGTTCTCGAAGACCGGTCTACGGTCTGGATATCATCATTTGAGGATAAAGGCAGATGACATACCAAAGTCAGCTTTCAGGATGAGGTATGGTCATTTCGATTTCGTGGTTATGCCGTTTGGATTAACCAATGCACCTGCTGCTTTCATGGACCTGATGAACAGGGTGTTCCGTCTGTTCTTAGATCAATTTGTTGTAGTCTTTATAGATGACATCTTGATCTATAGTCGGGACAGGATAGAGCATGAGCAACATCTTCGTCGAGCGTTGACTCTTTTTCGTCAACATCAGTTGTATGCCAAGTTCAGTAAGTGTGAATATTGGTTAGATGAAGTGACTTTCTTGGGTCACGTGATATCTGCTGAAGGAGTCAAAGTAGATCCGAAGAAGGTGGAATCCGTTGCGGATTGGGAACAACCGAAGACACCGACAGAAGTTCGTAGTTTCCTTGGTTTGGCAGGATACTACCGGAGGTTTATCAAGGACTTCAGTGTGATCGCGTTGCCGATGACGAAGTTGACCAGGAAGGATGTACCTTTTGTTTGGGATGATCGATGTCAGCAAGCTTTCCAGAGTTTGAAGGAGAAGTTGACCAGTGCTCCGGTGTTGATCTTGCCAAAGCCTGGGAAAGGCTATGTTGTTTTCTGTGATGCTTCCAAAAAAGGTTTAGGTTGCGTTTTGATGCAGGGAGATCATGTGGTTTCTTTTGCCTCGTGACAGCTTAAGAAGCATGAGGAGAACTATCTGACTCATGACTTGGAGTTGGCAGCAGTGGTTCATGCGTTAAAGATTTGGAGACACTATCTATATGGGGAAGTGTGTCATATCTTTACGGATCATAAGAATCTAAAGTACATCTTTACGCAGCAAGAGTTGAACATGCGACAACGACGATGGATGGAGTTGATCAATGATTACGACTGCACTATCGAGTATCATCCTGGTAAGGTGAATGTGATAGCTGATGCGCTTAGCAGAAAGTCTTCTTCTTCTCTTTTGGTACAGAAGGCATTGAGTTCTCTGGTATGCCATAGATGAGATATGTTTGTTTCTCTACGACAGATGAATGTGCAGATGGAAGTTTCTTTGTTGTCTGGTCTTTTTGCACAGATGCAAGTTAAGCCTACGTTGAGACAGAAAATCAAGGATGCACAGCAAACAGATGATGCGGTACAGTTGATTAGATCAGAGTTTGGCAGCGACAAGCGTGGTGGTTTTCATGAGTCTGAAGATGGGCTAGTTTGCTATCGTGACAGGATGGTGGTTCCAGATGTTGATAATCTGAGGGAGTTGGTGCTTGAGGAAGCACATACGTCGATGTATGCGATGCATCCAGGTGTCACCAAGATGTACCATAGTCTGAAGGATTTGTATTGGTGGCCCGGTATGAAGAGAGATGTAGCTGAGTTCGTGGCGAGATGTGTGGTTTGTCAGCAAGTAAAGGCTGAACATCAGAAGCCGGCAGGTACGTTGCAACCATTGCCGATACCGCAGTGGAAATGGGATCACATAACCATGGATTTCGTAGTTGGTCTACCCCAGACAACTAGGAATCATAATTCCATTTGGGTGATAGTGGACAGATTGACTAAGTCTGCCCATTTCCTACCAGTGAAGACGACGTATACAACTGAGAAACTTGCCAGAGTATATTTTGATGAGATAGTACGTTTGCATGGTGTACCAGCAATGATAGTTTTTGACAGAGGTCCTCAGTTTACGAGTCGTTTTTGGGAACAGTTGCACAGAGCATTGGGAACGCAGTTAAGGTTCAGTACAACTTTTCACCCGCAGACAGATGGACAGTCTGAAAGGACTATATAGATTTTGGAGGATCTTCTTCGAGCTTGTGTCTTGCAGTTTCTAGGCAACTAGGATGTACATCTCAGTTTGATAGAGTTTGCCTACAACAACAGTTATCAGTGGAGTATTGACATGGCTCCTTATGAAGCTTTGTATGGAAGGAAGTGCAGATCCCCTTTGTGTTGGTATGAATCAGGTGAGTATCAGCTTTTGGGTCCTGAGTTAGTTCAGCAGACGACAGATAAGATCAAAGTGATACAACAACAGTTGAAAGTGGCACACGATAGGCAGAAGTCTTATGCATACAATCGCCGACGACCTTTGGAATTCCAAGTAGGAGACAAAGTGTATCTCAAAGTCTCGCCGTGGAAAGGTGTGATAAGGTTTGGACGGAAGGGTAAGTTGGCACCCAGATATATGGGGCCTTACTCAGTCAGAGCACGTGTTGGTAAGGTAGCTTATGAGATAGAGTTGCCTCCAGAGTTGCACATATTGCATCCAGTGTTTCATGTTAGTATGCTGAAGAAAAGTCATCTGGATTCAGGTACAGTGATACATCCAGTTGAGGTTGAGCTTGATGCAGATGTGACCTACGAGGAGGGTCCAGTGGCGATCCTTGACAGAAGGATCAAGAAGTTGAAGAGGAAGGACCTGGCTCTTGTGAAGGTCATTTGGCAGCGTCGTGGCGTTGAGGAAGCCACGTGGGAGCTTGAGGAAGAGACGAGGAGGAAGTATCCTTCTCTTCGGATTTCGGGGATGAAATCCCTTAAAGGGGGTTAGCTTGTAAGGACACTGACCTGTGTTTAGGGTTTACCCTGTTTGTTTCGCTTGATCTTGATGCTTTGGTGCTTAATAATCACCTTTATTGGTGATTAGGGTTTTGTTGTGCTTTGTTGAGAGTTGAGGGGGCTACTTGCAAATAACCCAAGTTTAGGGTTTTGTGTGCAAGTTTGCCATCTTTTGAGATGTTTTCCCCTCTTTGCTTCCTCTAGGGTTGAGAGTAAGGCTTTGGCTTGTTGTTTGAGCTCTTTGGGCATGAGTTGAGCTTGTTTGGGCCTTGAGATGTGTTGTTTGGGCTTGCTTGAGCCTTGTGTCGACCTAGGGTGGTCTTGTGTCGTCCAACACCATGGTGTGTCGCCCAGCAGCTTGTTTGTGTCGCCCAACATGAGTTCTTGCTTGTGTCGCCCATGTGGTTTGACCTTGGTTGGTGACACTTGGTGCCTAGCTTGGACAAGTGTCTTTTGGTGTGCTAATGTGTTGGCTTGAACCCTAGTACAAGTGTCCCTTGGGTGGACGACACTTGGCATGGTTGTACCTTGGTTTCTCCTCCCCTTTCTTCTATATATGTAGCTCTTCTCCTTGCCTTAGTCTCCTTTGATCTTTTGGTCTCTCCTCCACCTTGAGTGCACGATATCCCTCTCCATCTTGCTGTGTTGTCCGATACACTCCCTTGGAGTTGAAGTGGTGGGCGATACACCTTCCTAGAGGAGCTTGGTGGATGATAGCTTTGGACCTTGGAGTACCGTGGAGCTTGGAGCTTAAGGCGGGTTGCATAACTTCTAACCCTAATTCCTTTACCTCTAGCAATAACCTTGTTACATGTTAGTAGTTAGCTTAGTAGCTTAGTTTTGTACCTTGTTTGAGTTTCCTTTGGTGGCCGATATACCCTTAGGGTTTAGGGTCCTTAGTGATCTAGGGTTGTGTTGCTGTGAGTTTGAGGTTGATGGTGACCTAGGGTTGGGCGATATCCCTTTGTTGTGGATGAGCTGGACGATATCCTTGAGGTTGGACAACATGGCATCTTTGCCTTGGAGTTGGACGATAGGGTGCTCTCTATGTTGGACGATATGGAAGCATGGGTTGGATGATAGGATGAGATCTTGAGGTTGGCTGATACCCTGCCCATGTGTTGGGCGATAGGGTGAGCTATGGTGTTGTTGGCCGATATGGCTAGGTTGAACGTTATCCTTTTGATGGGCGATAGGCCTTAGCATCTTGTTAGTCCTTGTGGTGGACGACAGGGCCTTCTTTGTTGAGTTGATGGAGTTGCACGACATGCAAGAGATGGTGTAACCGCTGATAGGTGTGAGGGTGTATCGAGCGATACCCCTTGAGTGTGACGGGCATCACGCCCTCCTTTCCTAGAAATATGCTGGCCGTTAGGCCTTGTGTTGTTGCACGATATGTGGGAGTGCTTCCCTCTCTCTTTTCCTTCTTTCTCTCCTTCTATCTCCTAGCAGTATGAGGTTGTTAGATAGGTGCTAGCCTAGGATGTCGGGCAAGGTGGTAAGCTATGAACGGGCACTGCTCGATGGGGTGTGTCGCGCAACACTCCCTGACGCACGACACCCATGTCGCCCGGTTTCCTTGTGACGCGCGTTGCGGGCAAAGGTTGGGTGCAACGTAGCGTTGCTGCCTCCCCATGCCTAGCCGAGTCAACTAGCTTTAAGTAAGGGTTGTGAGATCTTAGGTGAGGGTAGGTAGTTCTTTGGTGACGGTCATAAGTATAATGGAAGTTGAAGCTTATGCATAACGAATAATGACAGTGTCGCATAGTGATGATGCTAATGATGATGAGATGATAATGCCTAACTCATAAGCAAAAGCAATAATGATGTTAAATAATATAATGTGGTTAATAAGGTTAATGATTGGAATAATGTGGCTAAGTGACAGTTACATTAACAGTCTGCTTAATGACATAGTAATGAAGATAATAGTAGATGATGATGCTGATAATAGTAATGATGGTAACATGGGTAGTAGTGACATGTATGATGCAAGTCTAATGCTTAATTGTTAATGGCAATGATTAATAGTAGTTAACGGTTGCTTAATGATAAAGATAATAATGATGATAGTTGATGGTGATGGTAATAACAATGGGTAGCAGTAGTGTTTGCTCTGTATACTCAACATGCTTTTTATTATAAAGTGAATACCTTGGTTGTTTGTAAAATCCTGAGATAAGGGTAGGCATGATTATGGTATGATGTGCTTAACAAGCTTGATCATCAAATAGTGTAATAATAATGAGTAGAGTATCTTGAATGATAGTTCATGATAGTGAGCATATTCCTTATGTTGAATCTATGGTTATTGTGTATCCTAACCATGTAGGTGATGTGTAGCCATGAAAGGGCTATGTGACATATGTGATGAGTAACATCACCTTGATATTTGTTCTATGAGATTATATATGTAATGTGTTGGTCCCATGATGATGATGTGAGCCTTGAGAGGCAGTGACAGTACATGATGAAGGATTGATATCCTATGGCATGTGATGATCCTTGATATGGATCTGGATGGTTGGCAAGAGGTCAAGTGGTAACATGTGATGCTGGATCCTTGTGATGGATCAGGTTGATGAGGTTTCAATAATAATATAATGTTCTCTATTTTCTGTTATATCTTGCATGTTATACAACTTGGTTGAATCCTGCAATCCATCTAAAAGACACTAATTAATTTTAGTGGAATTATATCATGTAGTTTGCCCTGGCCATAGATCCATCATCGTCAGGACTTGGTGATGGTGAAACAGGTTCTCCTACGGGTTAACCTGGATCCTAGCCTGAAAATGAGGAGGTAAGAGTGTAACTTCAGTTACAGACTCATATACATATGAAGAGCATGGTGAACAGGCCCATGGCTCGGGATATGTGATGTGAGGAGCATGAATGCGTTCATGGCTCAGAGCACGGTGAACAGGCTCGTGGCTCAGTTTTACTAGCGCCGAGACCTGTACCAAGGCGGGCTAGAGTGAGGGTAGCCTTGGATCTGACCCTGTGGCTTAGACCACTTCAGCATGTGACTTCGGTCCTGCTTGTGTTGCACTCGTGTACTGACCACGAGGTGGGAGGTTGTGGAGTCCAGCTCTTCCATTGACCTTGTATGGCACCAGTCTGAGGCTTCGCAGCCAGAGGTTGGATTTGAATGGTACGATTCAAATCCTCGGGGCATAATAATACGTAATACAGCCGTTTAGTATTTACTACTTAAGATAAACACGTAACATTGGTTGAGGCCTTGTTTGTGTAATATCTATGTTATATCTTGCAGGTTATGTGACAATATGTCTTATATTGATAAGCAGGTTATGTGACATTATATCTTGTTCTGATAATCATGTTACATAGGGATATATATATTATCTTGATAATCATATTCCTTGAGATATATCTGGTTATATGCTTTTGTATAGTAGGTAAGCTTGTCGGTAAGAATAATCCGTTATATATATACTGCTCTTGTTATACATGTTATTGTATATCTACTATTATAGTCTTTCTTGCTGAGGTTCTGTAGTTGCGGTGGGGGAGTTATGTTTCCTGCTGGGACAATTGTTCAATTGTCTCACCCCACTGGTTTAACCCCTTTTTAGGTGGTCGAGGTAGACGTGGTCGTGGTCGTGGTGTTGCGGCCGAGCAGCTTGAGGAGCAGTAGAAGGCAAGCGTTGGACATGCTGTTGTTTTGGATGTTTTGTAGTAGAGTCTAGAGTCATCCATGTACTCTCAGGTCCTTGGCAGTGTTTTGACAATGTTTCACGATGAACGATCGATGACGTTTATATATCCTGCTGATGGCCGGATGTGGACCTTTATGTATATGAACAGGTGGTGAACTCATGTGATGGATGAGCAGCTATTCTGGAAGTTGTAGACACATATCAGATCTCGTGTATGTATATATATATGACATGTTTCTGTGCAGGATGAGGACTGAAAAGTAATAGTTTCATAGTTTATCAATTTTCCGCAATCGGTTTTAATTAACCCGTGTTCTCATAATCTGTGGCTATGGTGATTTCCGCATGTTTTCGCGTAACACCTCATTATCTGGGTGATAATGGGATGTGTTGCCACAAGTTTTGGTATCAGAGCTTTAGGTTCACTGAGTCTACAGGGATTTAGGACTAGGTTGAGTTGTTCTTATGTGTGTCCAGGTCTTCTTACAATATCTTCTGCCCTCAGCGGAAGAAAAGCCAAGATGTCTAGAAACCATGAAGAACACTCTGCTGAGTATAGTGATGCTGCATCAGTTGATGGAGCATATGGACAGGCACATGAAGTTCGGGTGCCTAAGGTTCCCCAATTTAACCCAGCCATACTTGAACATCCTGCTTACCAACATCTTATGGGGCAGTTAATGGCTACGATGAATCTCATGGTTGAGCGATTACCAGTGCCTCCTTCGCGAGCACAGGTTCCCCATGGAGAAGCATCGGGTATTGGGAAGACCTTTGAGCGGCTTCGCCAAGTTGGAGCTTCGGATTATGCTGGGACGGCTGATCCAGCGGATGCAGATCTGTGGCTGACAAGTCTCGAGAAGGCTTTCCGGATCCTTGACATCCCCAAAGCAGACAAGGTAAAGCATGCTGTCTACCTTCTGAAAGGTAGTGCTGGTCACTGGTGGACCATCGAGGAAGAGAAGCTGCCTGGTGAGGTGATCTGTTGGGAAGTGTTTCGACGTGAGTTCGTCACCAGATACTTTCCGAAGACGTATCTGGATGAAAAGATCAGTCAGTTTGAGAAGTTGTGACAAGGAACGATGAATGTCACCGAGTACGAGGCTAAGTTTATGGATCTACTGAGGTTTTGTCCTCACATGGCGGCAACAGACGAGGAACGGATTAGACGTTTCGAGAAGGATTTGAGTGCTGAGTTGAAGACTCCGGTGTCTGCGTTGGAGAACCGAGAGCGGTTTGCTATGTTCGTGGAATCAGTTCGACGGATCGAGAGGACGGTGCGGGAGAAAAGAGAATCTATGTCTCTTAAAAGACCTGCTCAGTTTCAAGGACGGAGGTTCGGGGGCTTTAAGAAGCCTAGGTTTTCAGCACCGTCAGCAATGAGAAGTTCTGGTGAACCATCTCAGTAGTCTCCGAGTAAGGGGAAAAGTTATGTTTCTTCACCATCTAAGGTGCATAGCTCAGCTTCTGTGGCAGTGACAGGGCCAGCTAGGCCACGGTTTGAGGACAAGTCATGTCATCTTTGTGGACAGGTCGGGCATTGGAAGTTCAATTGCCCGAATAGAGATGTTGAAGTGACATAACAGCCGAGGCAGAGTTTTCATAAGTCTGAGAGACCACAAGCCAGTGGTAGCAGAGGACGAGGACGTGGTCAAGCGTCTCAGGCAGGATCGTTTGCTCAAGGAAGCAGAGGTCGTGGACAGCAAGCAACGGCTCGATTCTATGCTATGAGTCAGCCGGAGGCGATAGTCAACCCGCGAGTGGTGACAGGTCAGATGGAGTTATTTCATTCTGATATGTCTTCTTCTTGCTTTATATCTGTTCTGGTTGACCCGGGTGCTACACACTCTTTTATCGCCTATAGTATGCTTGAAAACTGTCGTTTACCTGTTAGTTGTAAGAAGGATAGCTTGTTGTTAGAAACCCCTCTTGATGGTTCCTCTTTGCTTAGAGAAGAGTGTCCATCTTGTGTTTTGTCTTTCTCGGGACATCGTATTCAAGTGGATCTTATACCACTTGATATACATGGTTTCGATGTTATCCTTGGGATGGATACCTTAGAGAAGTATAAGGTTGTCTTGGACTGTGGTTCCAAGCAGGCAGTGTTTGATGTCGCTGGAGAGAAGTGGACCTTCCAGGGAGATAGGAAGATTCTTCTGACATGTTTGGTATCAGCTATGGTGGCAGATAAGTTGTTACAACAAGGATGTGAGGCGTTCTTTGCTCATGTGGTGGATACCGTTGCGGTTACCAAGGCAAAAGGTCCTAGTCTCGAGGAGGTGTCAGTGGTTTGAGAGTTTACAGACGTGTTTCCTGATGAGTTTCCTGGTGTTCCTCCACCCCGAGAGATTGATTTCGAGATCAATCTGGTTCCAGGAACACAACTAGTTGCACAGTCACCATACCGGATGGCTCCAGCAGAGATGGCAGAGTTGAAGAAGCAGTTGCAAGAGTTGTTGGAGAAAGGTTTTATCCGACCGAGTACGTCGTCGTGGGGTGCTCCCGTGTTGTTTGTCAAGAAGAAGGATGGTTCGATGCGGTTGTGTATAGATTACCGGCAGTTGAACAAGGTCACGATCAAGAACAAGTACCCGTTGCCGAGGATAGATGATCTGTTCGATCAGTTGTGTGGTGCTACAGTGTTCTCGAAGATCGGTCTACGGTATGGATATCATCAGTTGAGGATAAAGGCAGATGACATACCAAAGTCAGCTTTCAGGACGAGGTATGGTCATTTCGAGTTCGTGGTTATGCCGTTTGGATTAACCAATGCACCTGCTACTTTCATGGACCTGATGAACAGGGTGTTCCATCCGTTCTTAGATCAATTTGTTGTAGTCTTTATAGATGACATCTTGATCTATAGTCGGGACAGGATAGAGCATGAGCAACATCTTCGTCGAGCGTTGACTCTTCTTCGTCAACATCAGTTGTATGCCAAGTTCAGTAAGTGTGAATATTGGTTAGATGAAGTGACTTTCTTGGGTCACGTGATATCTGCTGAAGGAGTCAAAGTAGATCCGAAGAAGGTGGAATCCGTTGCGGATTGGGAACAACCGAAGACACTGACAGAAGTTCGTAGTTTCCTTGGTTTGGCAGGATACTACCGGAGGTTTATCAAGGACTTCAGTGTGATCGCGTTGCCGATGACGAAGTTGACCAGGAAGGATGTACCTTTTGTTTGGGATGATCGATGTCAGCAAGCTTTCCAGAGTTTGAAGGAGAAGTTGACCAGTGCTCCGGTGTTGATCTTGCCAGAGCCTGGGAAAGGCTATGTTGTTTTCTGTGATGCTTCCAAAAAAGGTTTAGGTTGCGTGTTGATGTAGGGAGATCATGTGGTTTCTTTTGCCTCGCGACAGCTTAAGAAGCATGAGGAGAACTATCCGACTCATGACTTGGAGTTGGCAGCAGTGGTTCATGCATTAAAGATTTGGAGACACTATCTATATGGGGAAGTGTGTCAGATCTTTACGGATCATAAGAATCTAAAGTACATCTTTACGCAGCAAGAGTTGAACATGCGACAACGACGATGGATGGAGTTGATCAATGATTACGACTGCACTATCGAGTATCATCCTGGTAAGGCGAATGTGGTAGCTCATGTGCTTAGCAGAAAGTCTTCTTCTTCTCTTTAGGTACAGAAGGCACAATTGAGTTCTCTGGTATGCCATAGACGAGATATGTTTGTTTCTCTGCGACAGATGAATGTGCAGATGGAAGTTTCTTTGTTGTCTGGTCTTTTTGCACATATGCAAGTTAAGCCTACGTTGAGACAGCAAATCAAGGATGCGCAGCAGACAAATGATGCGGTACAGTTGATTAGATCAGAATTCGGCAGCGACAAGCGTGGTGGTTTTCATGAGTCCGAAGATGGGCTAGTTTGCTATCGTGACAGGATGGCAGTTCCAGATGTTGATAATATGAGGGAGTTGGTGCTTGAGGAAGCACATACGTCGATGTATGCGATGCATCTAGGTTTCACCAAGATGTACCATAGTCTGAAGGATTTGTATTGGTGGCCCGGTATGAAGAGAGATGTAGTTGAGTTCATGGCGAGATGTGCGGTTTGTCAGCAAGTAAAGGTTGAACATCAGAAGCCGGCAGGTACGTTGCAACCATTGCCGATACCGTAGTGGAAATGGGATCACATAACCATGGATTTCGTAGTTGGTCTACCCCGGACAACTAGGAATCATGATTCCATTTGGATGATAGTGGATAGATTGACTAAGTCTGCCCATTTCCTACCAGTGAAGATGACGTATACAACTGAGAAACTTGCCATAGTATATGTTGATGAGATAGTACATTTGCATGGTGTACCAGCAATGATAGTTTCTGACAGAGGTCCTCAGTTTATGAGTCATTTTTGGGAACAGTTGCACAGAGCGTTGGGAACGCAGTTAAGGTTCAGTACAACTTTTCACCCGCAGATAGATGGACAGTCTGAAAGGACTATACAGGTTTTGGAGGATCTTCTTCGAGCTTGTGTCTTGCAGTTTCTAGGCAACTGGGATGTACATCTGAGTTTGATAGAGTTTGCCTACAACAACAGTTATCAGCGGAGTATTGACATGGCTCCTTATGAAGCTTTATATGGAAGGAAGTGCAGATCCCCTTTGTGTTGGTATGAATCAGGTGAGTATCAGCTTTTGGGTCCTGAGTTAGTTCAGCAGACGGTAGATAAGATCAAAGTGATACAACAATAGTTGAAAGTGGCACACGACAGGCAGAAGTCTTATGCAGACAATCGCCAACGACCTTTGGAATTCCAAGTAGGATACAAAGTGTATCTCAAAGTCTCGCCGTGGAAAGGTGTGATAAGGTTTGGACGGAAGGGTAAGTTGGCACCCAGGTATATGGGGCCTTACTCAGTTAGAGCATGTGTTGGTAAGGTAGATTATGAGATAGAGTTGCCTCCAGAGTTGCACAGATTGCATCCAGTGTTTCATGTTAGTATGCTGAAAAAAAGTCCTTTGGATTCAGGTACAGTGATACAGCCAGTTGAGGTTGAGTTTGATGCAGATGTGACCTACGAGGAGGGTCCAGTGGCGATCCTTGACAGAAGGATCAAGAAGTTGAAGAGGAAGGACTTGGCTCTTGTGAAGGTCATTTGGCAGCGTCGTGGCATTGAGGAAGCCATGTGGGAGCTTGAGGAAGAGATGAGGAGGAAGTATCCCTCGCTTTTCTCTTCGGATTTCGGGGACGAAATCCCTTAAAGGGGGTTAGCTTGTAAGGACTCTGACCTGCGTTTAGGGTTTACCCTGTTTGTTTCGCTTGATCTTGATGCTTTGGTGCTTACTAATCACCTTTAGTGGTGATTAGGGTTTTGTTGTGCTTTGTTGAGAGTTGAGGGGGCTACTTGCAAATAACCCAAGTTTAGGGTTTTGTGTGCAAGTTTGCCATATTTTGAGATGTTTTCCCCTCTTTGCTTCCTCTAAGGTTGAGAGCAAGGCTTTGGCTTGTTGTTTGAGCTATTTGGGCCTGATTTGAGCTTGTTTGGGCCTTGAGATGTGTTGTTTGGGCTTACTTGAGCCTTGTGTCGACCTAAGGTGGTCTTGTGTCATCCAACACCATGGTGTGTCGCCCAGCAGCTTGTTTGTGTCGCCCAACAGGAGTTCTTGCTTGTGTCGCCCATGTGGTTTGACCTTGGTTGGTGACACTTGGTGCCTAGCTTGGACAAGTGTCTTTTGGTGTGCTAATGTGTTGGCTTGAACCCTAGGACAAGTGTCCCTTGGGTGGATGACACTTGGCATGGTTGTACCTTGGTTTCTCCTCCCCTTTCTTCTATATATGTATCTCTTCTCCTTGCCTTAGTCTCCTTTGATCTTTTGGTCTCTCCTCCACCTTGAGTGCATGATATCCCTCTCCATCTTGCTGTGTTGGCCGATACACTCCCTTGGAGTTGAAGTGGTGGCTGATACACCTTCCTAGAGGATCTTGGTGGATGATAGCTTTGGACCTTGGAGTACCGTGGAGCTTGGAGCTTAAGGCGGGTTGCATAACTTCTAACCCTAATTCCTTTACCTCTAGCAATAACCTTGTTACATGTTAGTAGTTAGCTTAGTAGCTTAGTTTTGTACCTTGTTTGAGTTTCCTTTGGTGGATGATATACCCTTAGGGTTTAGGGTCCTTAGTGATCTAGGGTTGTGTTGCTGTGAGTTTGAGGTTGATGGTGACCTAGGGTTGGGCGATATCCCTTTGTTGTGGATGTACAGGACGATATCCTTGAGGTTGTACGACATGGCATCTTTGCCTTGGAGTTGGACGATAGGGTGCTCTCTATGTTGGACGATATGGAACCATGGGTTGGATGATAGGATGATATCTTGAGGTTGGCCGATACCTCAAATCCTAGGATGTTACAATAGCAACCTTAAGGTTCACATCTCAAAACTAAAGATTCATGTAGTACAACTTTTTACATGTTAGAGGGGTAAGGAGGGTAGGTCCACTAAACTTTTTTATGCATGACATATCTTCCTAGGATAAACATACTAAGGGAGACAAGATTGAAATAGTTAGATTAACTGACCTCTCATGGCTCTGATACCATACATGTAAGGAGTGAGACCGAGAGAGGATCCATTCCCTACTAAATCAAATAAAAGGAAACATCCCATATGCCAAATACACAAATGAAATTTTCAAATGGATGATAATTTAATTTATTCAAAAGTATGTTTTGAGATATCAAATGTAAAAACATAATATTAAATATATAACTATTACAATGTTTGATATTATCACTATCCTTCACCAAATAGGGTGATACATATGAAAACTAACTTAGAATAGGTTCAACAAAGGATTATCTAACCACCTCAAATCTATCTCCCAATAAGGTTTAGCTACTATTGAAGTTGTCATGGTCAACCTTGGTTTTTTCTTCCTTGATCTCAACCTAGGGTAATAGAATACCACACAAGAGAAGAAAATGATGGAAATTGTCAGCATAAAGGCCAATATGTGCATATAAATTGAGATTTGAGAAATATAAGGGAAAAAGGACATTAAATATAATAGGGATTCACATAGAAGAGGAAAAGTACTATATAAGTAGACATCAAAAATAATATGAATTGCAAATAAGATGATAATCAATAAAAATAGTTGCAATTTCCATTAAAACAAATATAGGATGTGCCACAAAAGCACAAATAAAGAATGTAGGGCACATAACCCATCAAAAACATTAATTAACTTACATGCATGTGAGATAGGCATATCACTGGTGAAATATAAATAACAATGGCGGATAAAGTTGATAATCTTAAAACCTGATAGAGTAAGGCACATAATCAAACTCCCACTATAAAGTGGGCACAAAACACAGGTATGGGGCACATAACCTCTATCCCAAATATCATGGGCACATAACCCAGGGTATGGGGCACATAACCTCCATCCAAAAAATTAAGCACGGATAACCCCATAAAAAACAAAATACTTACACAAATCTAAAGTTACTGAATCACAAAGCATGCAAAATGTAGAGGCAAGTAAAATTTTAGTCACATTATAGAATTAATGAGATTGCCATCATATAAATGGACAATGTAAAACATCCATCACAAAACTGTGCAAATAATACATATCCACAATTAAGGTTTCATCATGAAGAAAAGTAAAACTTAGAGTCAATAAGAATATCCAAAAAAAAAATCACAAGATCAGAATCAACATAGAATCTTTCACATGAAATAAATCCTCAGAAGAGATAGAAGTTGTTGTTGGATAAATTGGACATTAGCATACCCTTTGTTTTTATGATGATAAACATTTCATTCTTGTGTATCTAACGTGCTAGTTAAGTATTCCAAGGTTCATGAAGATGAAGAGATCATACTAAGTGGATAGTTGAAGATCAATGCGCTTAAATTTTAAACATTTTCATGATTGTACTCAATGTAAAAACTTGTACAAATATATAATGTACAAGTACTTAGATATCATGTAAATCAAGTATTATGTCTCCTCTATCCACTCATAACCCTTAGTTAGGATCCCCCCTAGAGATTAGAGTCATTATCCTTCATTAGAATATTCATTTAATAGGTGGATCAAAAACTTGCACCAGTGACACTCTCGGTCAAGAAACTAGTCGAAAAGACACCCTTGGTTGAACATATTGTTGACCGAGAACTGCCTCGGTCAAGGATTTAGAGAACCGGTCGAAATCTTACACATATGTGCTCTCAATCAATTGCGGTCGAAATTATTGTCGATCGAACACATTTCTTGTCCAAATCATATGACTGTTAGACTGAGTAGTTGGGAGTTGGGGCTAGCCGTTGAAATACACTTGCATTCAACTCAGGCTCAGTCGAATAAATTCTTGATCGATACATGGTTAGTCAAAAAACTTGTCGACCAAACTAGGTTCTGGATTGTTCTTCTAAAATCAAACATTTTAGCTATTGCAACTCAACTACTTTCTATGGAACGAATAGTTAAGAACTAAGAACACTGTAGAGACTTCCTACAACATCCCTAATCACTTGTAAAGTATTTCTATAAATAGTAGATCCCTTAGGACACTCAAGATACACAAGCTACACTTGAACAATCATTCTAGAGAGCAACATAGTTGAATTACACTTGCTATCTTTTTCTGTGTGCTCTAAAATTGTGTCATATAGCTAAAATCTCCTACCCACCACATACCAACGTCCATCTTAAGTGGATAAGAGATCTATACACTTGATATAGGATCAAAACAATGTATTACATTGGTGTATTCTTCTTTCTTTTAGTCTTCTTCTTTAGGATTGTTGTTTTATGCTCCTTGACTACTCCAGGTGTGGGAGGCTATCTGAGGGATCTTGATTGGAGATACTTCAAGGCATGAAGGCTTCTCTAAGGTGACTGAAGCTACTTCAAGTAGTGAAGGATGCTTCAGGATGATTGACGCTACTTCAAGGAGGTGAAGGTTGTGTCAAGGTGGGGATGGATCGTCATCTTCTCCAAGTGGGCTACCTTCCTCGGCATGTGAAAGAAGGTAGAGTTTCTCTTTGATCTGAAAAGGAGGGTAAATCTTGCACCACAAAAGATACTAGTAAATTTTATGTATTGTCTATCGGTATACAAAAGAAATAAAACACATATTTTGCAAATCCTGGTTGGGAACAACCAGGTAGTGGACTGACATCATTTGACAAAATCACTCTATATCGTATGTATTCTTGTGGTTTCTTTATTTATCTCTAGTACACTTTAAGTAGATGATTTAAATTGATTAAAATTATTCAAAATCTCTATTCACCCCCTCTAGATCTTTTCATTTGGTATCAGAACAGGTCTTCGAGGAGCCCTAACAAGTCTTGAAGTAATGGGGGATGATGTTTCTAGCAACCTCAACATGAAAAGGATGCACGAGAGATGGCCATCAACAAGTGACCAAGATTGTAGATGGTGCTTTGAATTTGAAGTAATAGGCCAATTGACATTCAGATGTCTACAGAAGAAGAAAGGAGAAAAGTTCCACAAAGCTACAAGTGGATAATCAAGTGATAGTAAAGAAGACAAGGTAAGTTATTTCATTGCAATAACTGATGAAGAAGAAAATGAGGTAAGTCTTCTTGATTTATCTAAAGAAGATATGGTCATTAGTCTTGAAGAACTAAATCATAAACATGTTGATTGTAAAAGCAAATTGAAGAAGATTATGAAAACTAATGATGATTTGTATGCTAAATTAAATGATCTTACTTTTGAAAATGAAAGCCTTATGTCTGGAAAAAATACCTTGAAATCATCTATTAATGATTACAATATCAAGTTGGTTGCTCTAGAAACCAACAATAATCTTCTTTCTCAAGAAAAGGTTGAATTGCTTTCTAATTTTCAAACTCAACCTATTCTATGTACTCATTCATACTACAATGTTGTTGTTAAAGAAAGAGATAACTTGTTTCAATATTAGATCAATCAAAGTTAAATATCACAATGAAAATGATTGAAATTGTTAAGTTGCAAAAGTATATTAATGGATTGAAGAATAATTATATCCTTGATAAAATATTAGAAAAAATCGTTGGACAAGTTGGAAGGAGAGGCCTAGGTTATGTAACCAAAGATAAATCCTTTCAAAATCCTAGAGCTAGAAAGACACAAGTGCCTAGGACCATGGTCATGTATGTGCCTAAAGACAATCTAGCTCATGACCATAATGCTTAGAAGAGAAATGAAATTGATTTTATTTGTTGTTGTTACTGTTTACATTTTGTTTGTTATTCATTTTCTTGTCCATACAAGAAAAAGAAGGATGTTGTCTTGGTTTGGGTTCCAAAACCTACAACTTAGAAATGTTGGACATATTAGTTGAGGTTTGACCTAAACTTCATTTTGAAATTCATAATGTCTTGTCTCAACTAAAATAAGCATCAACTTGTATATCTTTAATCAGTTGATTGATTAAATGTGTTAAAACAAATGGAATAAGAAATATCATGTTCATACTAGAAGTAGTACATGTTTTGAAAAATCTGCAGAACTATATTCAATTGACAAGAATCTCAACTGAGATTCTTATCGGTTGAAGAACAAATTCAAACGAAAATAGTTCTGTCAGAAATTGTTGTTATTGAAGTCGTTTACTTGAAATCAATACTTGATGACTATAAAATGTCTTTCATTTTGATTCATAAATATTCAAAATAATTAAAATCATTCAAATCCAAAACTATCACTATATGGGTACCAAAACTTTCATACTTTGCAGGTTTGGATGGTCTAAAAAATTGATCTAAAAACATATGACCAGAAACAAAGAAGCTTTTTATACACTTGGAGAAAAGGCAAAACTATTGGAATAGGTAATGTTTTTCCACTTGTCAAATAACTACATCATAAATGATATGACAATAGTTATGATTCATAACAAAACATCAAGGTTGTTGATAAAGGAAAAATAATTATAAATTTCTTAACTCTATGGATACTATTATGAAATGACTTGTTGCAAATAATGAATTGTTTATGGCATAGATTTATATAAGAAAATTGTTTAGAATATGATCATTATCTAAACTTCCTTTTGATAAATCTGAGGTTTGTGTATTCTAGGCAAGCAAATTAAGATCTCTTTTCAAAACTAAAACTTTGCCTACTAGATCATTAGAAATCATTTTATCCTATGAGAATTTCATCTATTTGTGGATAAGGATGTTGTTTTGATCTTCAACAAAAGATGGCAGAGAAAAAATCGATCTTAAGTCACAAAAATGCTTTATCTTGGAATATACAAACTCTAGCAAAACATCTAGGATTTATAACTCTACATCTAAGAAAGTTGAAGAATAAATGATGATTATAAACAACAAATTCAAAACTTAGTCATATCTCCTAAAAGACTTGATTATTGGACAATTTCTATGTGAGATTACCAAGAATAATGTATATGATTAAGTTCCCACACCTAAAGGCAAAACATTCATTGGAACTAAATGGGCATGATGAGATAAACTAAATATATATAGGATACAATGAGAGGAAATAGACTTTGATATGACTTATGCATCTATGGCTAGACTTGACCACTAATATGTTATTTGTCTATAACTACTCATAAGGACATTAAATTCTTTAATGGGTGCAAAAATTGTTTTCTTAATAGAATCGTAAAAGCAGAAATCTATATTGCTTAAACCCATGATTTGAAACAAGATTGAATATGCATACAAAAAGAAAGTTAATTGGTCACTTATGCATATATAGAATAAATGTTATAGATAAGTTGTAGATTTTGGAATTCTATAGAAATGCCTCTCGGCCGGAAAGGAGTTCGACCGAGGGGCACCCTGGTCAAAGTCATGGTCGATCGAAAATAAGCCTGACAGAAATACCTATTTGTAAATCAAATTGTTAACTTACACCCAATATTGATATATTAAATCTGTAATTTTCTCATCATGTTAAATACTTATAATGAGAGAAAATTCTAAATCAAAATGGTGCAAGAAACAAGATTGCTTAAAGATCATAAAAATTGACTCATAGTCTTACTTGATCAACTGATCTTAAAGTTGGTTATGGTTTGAAATACTTTAACATTTTTTAGATCACTTTTTATATGAGTTTTAGGGGGGGCATAGAAAATCTTGGATATAATGTGCATATTTTTGCTCTTAATTTGATTCTCTAAACAAATATGTGCTTAACATCACCTATATTTGGTTAGAGATACATTTACTGATCCTAATATGAGCCTAAAGGAATCTCATATCATTTTCAGGGCTTAACATCCCTTGTAAATGGTTGAGAAATTGATATTGCTTTTTCAATTGTGGCTAAATTTGACATTTATTTTGAAATTATAAATTGAGGGGGAGTAATCAATTAAGTGGGAGCATTTTTTATTCACACATCTAATTATCTTTTTGAAATGACAAAGAGGGAGAAATAAAGTAAAACAGAATAAAGAAAAATATTTTCATGAGCTTCATGTTCTAATTATCTCTAGGCTTGACATTAATTAGTGATAAATTTCCTTAAGAGATGGATATCATGTTCCATATCGCTTTAGGCATATTAGCATACATTTTATGAGATCCAAGAAATTATTCATCTCAGGTATGTCACACGTCTGAAACTCATTTTATTTATAATATTTTGTTTAAATTTTAGGAATATTTGTCATCTTCAAAAAGGGGGAGATTGTTGGATAAATTAGACATTAGAATACCCTTTGTTTTGATGATGACAAACATTTCATTCTCATGTATCTAACATGCTACTTGAGTATTTCAGGGTTCAAGAAGATGAGGAGATCATACTAAGTGGATAGTTAAAGATCAATGTACTTAAATGTTTAATATTTTTATGATTGTACTCAATGTAAAAACTTGTACAAATATATAACATACAAACATTTAGATATCATGTAAATCAAGTGTTACATCTCCTCTATCCACTCATAACCCTTAGTTAGGACCCCCTAGAGATTAGAGTCATTATCCTTCATCAGAAAAATCATTTTTAGGTGGATCAAAAACTTGCTCCAGTGGCACTCTCGGTCAAGAAACTAGTCGACTAAGACACCCTCAGTCAAGCATAATATTTACCAAGAACCACCTCAGTCGAGAATTTAGAGCACCAGTCAAAGTCATACACATTTTTGCTCTAAATCAATTACGGTCAAAAATATTGTCGACCGAACACATCTTTGGTCCAAATCATATTCTTTGGTCCAAATCATATGATCATTAGACCAAGTATTTGGGAGTTGGGGCTAGCCGTTGGAATGCACTTGCATTCAACTCAGGATCGGTGGAAGAAACTCTCGATCGATACATGGTCAGTCGAAAAACTTGTCGACCGAACTGGATTCTGGATTGTTCTTCTAAAGTCGAACATTTTAGCCATTGCAACTGAACTACGTTCTACCTAACGGTTAATTAAGTACTAAGAATACTCTAGAGACTTATTACAACATCCCTAATCACTTGCAAACTATTTCTATAAATATTAGAGCCCTTAGGACAATCAAGATACACAAACTACACTTGAACAATCATTCTAGAGAGCAACATAGTTGAATTATACTTGCTATCTTTTTTCGTATGCTCTAAAGTTGTGTCCTATAGATACAATCTCCTAGATACCACATACCAACGTCCATATTAAGTGGATAGGATATCTATACACTTGATATAGGATCAAAGTAATGTACTACATTGGTGTATTCTTCTTTCTTTTAGTCTTCTTCTTCAAGATTGTTGTTTTGTGCTCCTTGACTACTCCAAATGTGGGAGGCTATCTGAGGGAGCTTGATTGGAGCTACTTCAAGGTGTGAAGGCTTCTCCAAGGTGACTGAAGCTACTTTAAGGAGTGAAGGTCGCTTCAGGGTGATTGACACTACTCTAAGGAGGTGAAGGTTGTGTCAAGGTGGAGGTGGATCGTCATCCTCTCCAAATGGGTTACCTTCCTCGACCTGTCAAAGAATGTGGAGTTTCTTCTTGAGTTGAAAAGGAGGGTTAGCCTTGTGCCACAAAAGACACTAGTAAGTTTTATGTATTGTGTATCGGTATACAAAAGGAATAAAATGCATACTTTGCAAATCATGTTTGGAAACAACCAGGTAGTGGACTGACGTCATTTGACAGAACCACTCTATATCACATGTCTTCTTGTGGTTGCTTTATTTATCTCTAGTGCACTTTAAGTTGATGATTTAAATTGATTAAAATTATTCAAAAGCTATATTTACCCCCGTCTAGATCTTTTCAATTGTGTGGGTTAATTTGTCCATAGGAATAAGAGAGATATAAAAAGTAGGTTCTCAATATGACAAATAGGGATGCAACATACAACAAGAGAGGGGGAAATTACGTCAATTGATCAACTAGAATTTAGGAGATGCAACATACCTCAAATATGTTTGTCACCTTGTCAAAGTCCAAACCTTAGATTGAAGTCAGGGTTCTAAGTTTTGTAACACCAGTAGTTGAGGAAAGATCAACATGACATTACAAGTCTTTGACAACTCATCCAAGCGACTTGAATAGGAGGATAAGAAAGAAGGTTAGGAGTCATGTCCTATTGGTCAAGTGAAATTTATGTGTCAAGGACATGAAGAGGGGTCTATACAAAGAACTATTTGTCTTTAGTAACAAGAAACTTATCTATTTTTGTTTATATAATAGGGAAAATATGTAATTTATATTGTAGAAGGATAAAAGTTAAGCATTTACTAACTCATACTAAGAAAGAACAAATATAAATCCATCATTTCCCTTCCATTTCATTATTTCTATATTTTATAATATATTTCCATTTTTTCCTTCAATATTGTGGTCATAGAACTATTAACTACTACTTCACAATAAAGAGACTTCTAAATATCCCATTGTGTAAATTATTTATACTATGTAAACGTGTATAATAATTTATGTACAATTGTGTAGGATATACATATTGGGTTCCTTTTCCATCCTTACATTTATGAACCTTTTATAAATACTTATTCACCCCAGTATGAATTAACTTTCTCAAAATGTTTCTGTTATCACTTTAGAGTCATTGAAACATGTATAACAATTTTATTCCAATAAAAGGCATCTATATAACTAATAATAATTTAGATACAAAATTCAAAATTTGAAGCAACCATATATATCGATAATATAGTTTATATTAATTATTTGCATAGCAGATAGGTGCTTAAATATTTATATATCCAACATAGGCACATGAATTTCAAAATCAAAAGGGTGTAAACATTATTTATTGAACCATTTTCCTCTTTTTCCTTGTTTTTAATGATTTTAGGAGGAAATAGGGAGGTTATCTTAGTAAATCATTTAGTCAAGATTATTATCATTTCTTATTTGAGTTAATTAATTGATTATATAAATTTAGAACATTCATGTGTTTCCAAAAAAAATATAATCGAGTTAAAATATTTGTTTCCTTTATGATAAGTTAACTTGATTGTTTGTGTTTATTTATTGCTTTCAAACATTAAGTAGAGATCATTAGTTCCTTAAAAAAATTTCTAATTTAGTAAAATATCTCACATATTCTACATTGTTGAAATTACCTAGGTGACATTTTTGGAAAGTAAATATATTTTAAGATTTTCCAACATGATAAATTTAACATGTATGTAAAACATTATTTCCCTTTATGTTATATCATAATTTTATTTATTAAAATTTCACCTATATTATATATGCCTAATCTATACAGGTTGATTTATATTATTTATTGAATATACCATATGTTAAATTTAATATTTTTGGCCTTATCTTACCTTTTCTTTTCTTAATGTAATTAGGTTAGTCACTACTATTTAGAAAATGGGAAACTTGACACCCAAGCTAATCGGGACCCAATCATGATTTTACCATTACATTACACATTTTAGAATTCCTTTTATGAGTTCTAATACATTTACGGATTTAGATTCAACACTATTATATTATAATAACATTACATCATTACCATTGTTATTTATTATTTAGAGTCCCATTATCTTCACATTAATACCAAAAGAGTTGCCTTTGATTGTTATGCACAAAATTCCATATTTTACTTATTTAACATATTTAGCTTATTTACTAGATATATATTTAGATAATGTATATTATTCATACTTTTGGACATGGAAACACCAATCGTTATCCTAATACATGATTTAAGAACATTTTACTTCTCATTAAATATACCTTAGCCATTAAGTAAATGTTGGTTAGGAAAGGCAACACATGTGATATATGTTGTATACTTATTTACATTTTAACACATATACATATTATTATGTTAATATGGGATGTTTATTATATGGTACTCAATGTGCAAACAATATTCATTAAGGTATATCTTTATTCTTGTTTGGACAAATCTAAGGAACCAAGCTTACACACCTCCTACTTATAGAATAGGACAAGATCCTAGGTTTCAGTATGTTATAAAGGTAGAGCATAGTTAGGGCATGTTCCCTTGGGTCTGTAGACTCTTCTTGACTTTGTTGTGGGTTAATTTAAGCTCTAGAACTATGTAACCCTCTAGGCCCTATTTCAATAGACATTTGGAAGCCAATTATAGAGGTAGATACTTATAGAAAGTTTCATGATATCATTATGAAATGATAGACACCTTTGAGGATTAAGTCCACCTTTCTTGATAGAAAAATGAGGAAAACAACCCTCTCTCACTTCCTACCACATCCAAGTAACATATATTAGGTGTAGCAACGATGTAGATCTATCCCCCCTCCACTTTTCAATCCCAAAGTGATGTGATGATATGAGCACCTGAGATTGATGACCCTACATATATTATCATTATGCTAACATTTATCTTTTAATTTAATGACATACATTCATTTTTTTCATTTATCTTTAACTTTGCCCATCAAAGCCTAAATTTTATAAAGAAAAATCTTGTCTTTAGCCTCGTTAGGAGTGGAAATATCGAGTGTGAGTGTTAAGAGTATTTCTAACACTTTACTCAGGTGTAACTTGATTCCTTACCCTTTTCTTTGGTTTGACCTTCATACCGTATCTACCCATTTCCCAAAACCCTTTGTGCCCTATTTCAGGTTTCACAAATTTTCCCTCATAAACTTGGTGGGGACTTTGTTGTTTCTCTTTCATTTTAAATCAAATTCATTGTATCGACTAATCACTTGTTGCCCTATCCCTTTTACTAAATTGTGCCAAAACCCACAAATATGTTTGGTACAAGATAAGATTTTGATGGAAATTTCTTTAATTGTTCTTTACTTATGATATGACATGATAGAATCCCTATAGTCATGAAGGTTGTGTATCCCTTATTACTTGGTCAACTAGAGTCCCGCAATCTACTTTGTTTTCAACCATGTTGTTAGTGGCATTAATCTTGAAACACTTTTACATAAGGAGTTGTTGGATATATGGGTCTTAAAGGACCACTATAATCCTAACTCCTTTGTGGGTAACAGTTTAATGGAACAAGACTATTCACATGTCTGGGTCTAAAGGAATTATATAGATAGCTATATTGATCATACCAATGTATTAATTGGAAAAGTCATATTGATGTTTTTGTTCCTCATGGAGTGGGAAGTTTGCTAGATGATCTACTAGTGCATGTACTTAAATTTCCTTTATGGGATGTAATAATTGGACAACAACACCTTCAACTTCATGCATCACTGAGTGAGGGTAATTCATTCAAATAGGTAGAAAAATGGATCATGGCTCATGATGACTCATATAGAATATATCATCAGATAATGATTCAAATTTTGTATGCATATAACAAATCTAAACAATACTGTTCAGTAGTATTGTACCATCCCTCAGTTCCTTTGAACTTCTTATATAAGTGGTATATGGAATTCTCACCTTTGATTTTGATTGGATTAGGATACTGTCATTAGAGTCTCTGATGCAAGATTTATCACGCATGGAAATTCCCTATGGATGAAATCTTTATGTTCTAGCTTAACTAAGTATATGACAATGCCACCCACAAGCGTGACAGATGTTATTACTTTATATTTTAGGGTATAAATATAAGGACAATATATAACAATCATCAAATCAACATAATCAAGCAAAAAATATCACTTAAGACAAAAGGTTGGATTTTTTTGTTTAACCTAGTTTTGTAAATAAAAGGACTAGATTGAAGTCTAGATTTAACAATGGAAGGGAACACTAAGTTGGATGGGTTTTACCAATGACACCTATCATTCACTCGATTAATATCATAAAAGGCATTAAGATACATATGTTGAGACTGGGTAAATCCTCACTCTGAATTTAGGATTAAAACTAAATATGTATAAGGATTAAAACTAAATATGTATAACTCTAAGCTCATTGTCATTTTACCTAGAAATCATTTATGTTTTTCCTCATAAAGCACCTATTGCATTTCCATCAAGGGTTTAATATGAACCAAACAATATACAAGGTTTTAGGTTTGAAGTTCTTTACAACATAGATCTATTAAACATGTAAAATAGTTGTCCAAATAAGATTGATAAGCATAAGATGTTGGATCCATAACAAGCAATGTTCATACAAGCATAACAATAGTAGTAAAGAGAAAAAATATGTAGTAGGGCCACTCCCCACACCCTAACGAGAGGAATACTTGCTCAGGGAAACAATAACAAGATTAACAAGAGAAACAAAGAAAAAAAATCATTGTCAAAATAGAAGATGGAGGAAAAGTCATGGTCTATAGATTCATGTCTTCTTTCTTAGAGCAATGGTGGACCACGTAGCAACAAGATATCCATTGATGTTTGTTGGGGGACTACGGTCATTGGTATTCCTTCTTGTGGCATATAACTATCTTGATGAGAGAAAAGTTGGTGGTCGATGATGATGGAAGCCGTTGTTAGTTGATGTTGTCTTCAAATAATGGAAATGGGCAATGGAATTTGGATATGGATGCTTGGAATGGGAACTGGGTGTCTTGTGGATTCAAGATGGGATCATTTTCCCTGGATGTCATGGATTGTATCTATAGATGGTTGTTATGGCTTGAAACTCTCTGAATTACTTACAATTAAGTCTTATCCTCCATGGATATGAAGGCCCGACTACATGAGGAAGAAAAAGGGTCTCACATGAATTTCAAATTTTGCATCATTGTGTGAGTTTCATTAGTTGATGAGTTCCCATATAAGTCAATGGTTGATGAGTGCAAGGGTGTCATTGGTCTTTGGCATCATTTAATGAACACACATAGGAACACCATTCGTAGGTGACTGATGAATTTTTCTTAGTTGGGGATGTGAAATGGAATGTCATAGATTGATGGATGATGTAGTTCCATCGGTAGAAGGGTACGTAGGATGTTCATTGATAGGTGACTAATGTCTTTTGGTTGATTGATGACTGATTCATTCTCATTGGTAGCCATAAATTTGCATAGACTAATGGTGTGTCTGCAGTAGTTTCATCACTCATTGGTGAGCATGGGTTCCATCAGTCTATGGAATCATTTGATGGTCCCATCGATCGAAGAGATGGAAGACATATGGAATTACTGAATGACGTGGATCTTTGGTGGTGGGCTATTGACATAATGTTTGTGCATCAATGAATCCATTGACTAGTGAAATTATTGAACAATGAATGGTCGATCAGTGAAAATCTTGTCCAATATCAAGGTTTGAGACCACTACTCCTAAGTTGGTGTATAGGGAATTAAGCTCAAACCTTCCATGAAAATCAATGGATTGTGTCAAAACCTTAGATATCAACATAAAACTAAGGAAAACTAACTAGAAGCAATTTTAAGATAAAATGAGAAATATTAATGCACAACCAAGCCAAAATGCAAATAAAATAGGATGAATAAGGATTCATTTGTCTCATAGACATATAGTCAAAGGGTGAGGGTATGTCTTGTACTATTGGTTTCATACTTGTGGTCAATGAGTTAACCTCACATACATATAGTGCCTCTTCGCATTGGTTATTCCATAAGAGATGAATTTGTTGGCTAAATTTGACATTATTATGCCCTTTGTTTTGATGATGACAAACATTTCATTATTGTGGATCTAACTTGTTATTTGAGTGTTTTAGGGATAAACAAATAAATCAGTGGATAGTTGAAGATCAATACAAATTGGAAGATCAACATGCTTAGATTACTTTATTTTCATGATTGTACTCAATGTAAAAACTTGTACAAGTATATAATGTACAAGTACTTAGACATCATGTAAATCAAGTGTTAGATCTTCCTTATCCACTCACAACACTTAGATTAGATCCTCCCCTAAGATAGAAGCACAATTACACATTGATACATATACTTAGTAGATGACTCAACACATTGAAACAGGGACCTTCTCGGTCGACAAAGTCCTCGACCAAGACACCCTCGGTAGACAATATTCTCGACTGAGAATAGACCTTCTAGCAGGCTCTATAGCCGTTAGACTAAGGTGAAAAAGTAGTTGGGAGTTGAAAATGAATGTTGCAACACTTTTACCTAAAACTCCCACTCGGTTGAAGAAAAGCTCGACCGAGAAAAACTCGATCAACAAACTTCTCGACCGAGAGTAGTTCTGGACTGCACTTTTCAGCACTAAACAACTAGTCATTGCAATATAATTTAAGGACACATAACGGCTAGTTGAGCACTAAGAACATCCTAGAAAGTGTCTAGAATATCCCAAAGCTCCTGTAACCCATTCCTATAAATAGGAGAGGCCCTAGGACACCCAAAGCATCACTTGTGCATACAATTACACTTGAGATTCATTCTTAGTGAGCAACAAGCAAGCCACACTTGCAATCTGTTTCCTTGAGATCTACATTAGTGTCCTATAGCTTAGAATCTCCTAGCCACCACACTACCACGTTCATCTATAGTGGATAGGAGATCAATATGCTTGATATAGGATCAAAGCGTTGTACTTATTGGTAACATTGTTTCTTTCTTCCAATGTTGTTCCTTCAATTGTATTTTGTTCTCCTTGACTACTCCTAGGTTGGAGGTTGTTGAAAGGTGGTTCGTGGAGCTAATTTAGGTGGTGAAGGTTGCTCCCAGTGACTTGGAGTTACTTCAGAAGGCTACCTCAAGGTGAAGCTACTTCAGGTGAAGGCTACTTCAAGAGTGAGCTTGGAGTTACTTTAGAAGGCTGCTTCTAGGGGGATTGAGGCTACTTCAGATGAAGGCTACTTCAAGGGTGTGGGAAAGAAATTGTATTTTATGTAACATCCTTGCAAGGTAATAAAATAAATTGCTTTCAAAATCCCAGTTGGAAACAATCGGGTAGTGGACTGACTACCTTAGATTTCTAAGATAGGAACCACTCTACATCCTTGTGTCTTCCTTGTTTCCTCCTACTTCTTGTCCAAGTGTTTAACTATTTTTAATTAACTTTAAAAACTCCAAAAATCTCTATTCACCCCCCTCTAGATCTTTCAATGGGTATCAGAGCAGGTCTTCAAGGAGCCTTAACAGGTCTTGAAGAATGAGGTATGGTGTGCTCAACAACCTGAACTTGGAGGGAACCTACGTAGCTTGACCACCACCGTTTGATGGAAGCAATTAAAACTATTGGAAGAGAAGGATGTAATTTTATTTTCAAGGCATCATTTGGGAGATTTGGAGGATGGTGTCTACTCCATACATGCTTTCAGAAACCAAGTATGTTACATGGGATGTCAATACGGTAAAACAAGCTCAACTTAATGCCAAGGTTGTAAGTATTTTATATTGTTCTACATCGGTAAGTGAATTCAATAGAATTTCTTCATGTAAAACTGCATATGACATATGGCATAGAATTTCTATTACACATGAAGGAACCATGCAAGTTAAAAATTCTAAGATTAGTATGCTTAAACAAAAGTTTGAACAATTTTGTATGGAACCAAATGAGTCCATTAATGAAATGTATGCAAGATTTTCTACTATCATTAATGGTTTGAGTGCATTAGGAAAATTCATAAGTGAAGAAGATCAAGTATCTAAGATTCTTAGGTGTCTGCCTCCAAAATACAAACCAAAGGTGACGGCCATTGAAGAAGCCAATGATCTTACAATATTGAGGATGGAACAACTCATTGGCAACTTGGAAACTCATGAAGTCGCCCTTGAAGAAGAAGAAAGATCGGTGGCTGAACACAAAAAGGAGAAAAGAAAGGACATTGCATTCAAGGCAACAAATAAAATCAGTCATGATACAAGTGAAGAAGATAGTGAAGAAGAAACTCTCATTGTAAATGGTAAGCAGTATAGAAGATTTAAAACTAACAAAATTTCTAGTGTTTCTTCTTCCTCAAGGTGCTTTGAATGTGGCAAAAAGGGACACTTAAAAGGTGATTGTCCCTGTAACATCCCTGACCTGGGTTATGTACTAACCCTAGGTGTTTTGCTTAAATAAGTGATCAGATGCTTGTGTTTATCCTTTGAAATGTAATTAAGGCTTTTGAGGAACTTATATTTCAATTTCAGTCCTTTTTGCATAATGTTGAAACATTGTTTTGTTAATAATGGACTAAAGTGCAAAATACCCAAGTTGAGAGGTTAACTTGCAAATTGCACATGATAAGATGTTCCTCTGATGTTGAGACATCATAAGAATGAATATGATGTGGTTATATGGATTCCACAAGCTTGAGTACCAAGATATAGCTTGTAGAGCAATCCTTGTGCTTTAAAATCTAGTTTTGGTGTAAAGTGCAATTTACCCAAAACCTAGGGTTCAACATGTAAAATATACCCTCTAAAGGATCTCTCATGTTTCTTGGCATCAAGTGGAGCAAAAAAAATGAGAAGGGCGCCTCATTTGAATGATCATGATAGAAGTGGAAACTACTCACACTAATAATATATTAAGCAATATCCAATAAAGATGGATATTAATATACAACTCTTTAAGGTGTTTTGTTTCTTTCCTTTTTACCTTGGATAATGGAGGAGTTTTGCATGAGGTGGAAACGTGGCCAAGGATGTAGGAATCTTTGGTGGTTTTGATTGGGAAATAAAAGGAGATAATCCTTTTCTTTTCACTTTCCTTGAGAATATCCAAAAATATATAAGGTATCTTTTCCAACAAAACACAAAGGATCTTTTTCCTTAGTTCCTCTTCACATCACTTTCCTTGGAATGACCAAGAAGGATCTCTGGACCAGAGGAAGGACGACCATACTGATTTGGTAAGTTTTGATCACCATCTACCTCAAATTCATGGTGGAAACCGCCATATAAGGTTAGATTCATGGTGTTTTTCACATGATTTTCCTTTCTAGCCATCTTCTCCATTCAAAACTTGAAGAACGGACCTTGGACAACTACTGGAGCTTCATACACCATTAAATCTATGAAGCTTGGATCTCTGGATCAGTCCTAGAGGTGGGTTTTATAACTCTAACCCTTAAGCTTTGTTAATGCATCCTTCTTTCCTAAAATTGTTGATTATACTTCTTCTTTAGATACCTTTGTGTGTTCTTGTTATCATTTCCGTAAACAGACCCTGTTCTTGGTTGAACAAAGGTAGAATATGATGATGTAAATCTCTATGTTTATCCAAAAAATACTTTAGCAAACGGTCTCCCAACCTTGCTCAAACGGTTTCCCAAACCGTTTGGGAGCAATCGGTTTCAAACCGTTTGATTGCTAACGGTTTCAACCAAACCGCATAGAAGCAAACGGTCCAAGACCGTTTGGAGGCATTGACCAGGCATTGACCGTTTGGAGGTCTGCTGAAAAACATTTAGATCAAAATTCTATTAATAATCATCAATCAATTTCAATTAGTTCATCAATTGAAGGTCCAACAATCATCAAAACCCTAATCGGGTTATTTGATGTTTTTAATAATTGAATTATGTTGAAGTTTGGGTTGAGTGACCCAAACGGTTTTAAAACCATTTGGGGATCACCCAAACGGTCTCAAGACCATATGGTGATCACCCAAGACCGTTTGGAGGTCTAGGGTTAAGCATAGTTGACCAATTGAGGGTCCAATGATATCAAGTTGATGAGTAATCGATTGCTGATTTTGGTGACCAATTCTAGTATCCAAACCCTAAATTAATGATTTGGTTATTGATAAAATAATGGGCAAACGGTCTCAAGACCATTTTAAGGATATCCAAATGATCCCAAGACCGTTTGGGGGTCACCCAAGACCGTTTGGAGGTCTAGGGTTGACTATGCCCAAGTGGTTGAAGATCTAAAGGTAACAAGTTGAAGTGTAATTGATTGTTGACCTAGTGATCAATCCAATGAATCAAATCTTAATTGGTTAAGTTGGTTTTTGATGTTGACTTGAGAAAATGGTATCAAGACCGTTTGGAGGTCATCCAAATGATCCCAATACCGTTTGGGGTCAGGTCATGACCAAATTGGATGATGGTTCAATGGATTCCAATCAATTTGATTCACATTGAAGTATGTTGAAGGGTCATCGATTTCAAACCCTAATCCAATTGATCCAAGCCCTAGTTGATGATCCCTAGTTGATGATCAATTGAGGATCAATTGAGGGTCAAATCAGTTGAGGGTTGACTTAATTAACTCAATTGATGATTGGCTAACATGTGCATGATCGATTGAGGGGTTCAACATTGGAAACCCTTATTCAGTTGAAATGGTTGAGACACTTTTTGGTCCTTGCAGTTTTGAGGTGGTTTGGACCAAACGGTCTCAAGACCGTTTGGGACCAAACAATCCCAAACCGTTTCATCTCATGCGGTTTCAAGGTCGGTTATGTCCATGCGGTTACAAAAGTCAATAAGACCAAATGGTCTTCATGACCAAACGGTCTTCACCCCATCTTGGGCAAACGGTCTTGAGTGTGCACTTTACCATGCAGTTTCAAAAGTCAATAAGACCAAGCGGTCTTCATGACCAAACGGTCTTCACCCCATCTTGGGCAAACGGTCTTGAGTGTGCACTTTACCATGCGGTTTCAAAAGTCAACAAGATCAAACGGTCTTCAACACCAAATAGTTTCAAGGTCTGTCCAAGACCGTTTGGGGGTTTAGTGTGCAAGACCGTTTGAGGTCTAAAAAGGTCAAGATCGTTTGATGCCTTAGTAGTCAAGATGGTTTAGTGGTTGATTAACCTAAACCTCATAGATACCTAAAGTGATTAAGGGACCAAGTAATTAGTTGATTAATGCATGTTATAATCAGTGGTGAACTTTACAAAGGTACCTTGATGGGATAGAGTGACTAATACTCTTTGAACAAGTGAGCTTTAATAATCACAATAGTAATAACATAACCCATGATGTCAATGTTGAATTGACTTAGCCAATCAAGGATGATGTAAACATCAACTTATAGAAATATGAGAGAGAAGAGTTCTTATATGAATGGCAATCAAGTACTGAACTCCTAATAAAGATGGATACCTAATTAGGGTATGATCCATACCAAGTGAGATCATGAAATCCTAATTATGATGGTTAATGAATCTTAACCCTAATTTGAGGGCATTAATGGAAGTAATCCTCATACATGATGATGGTATGATCTTAATTCATTGTAATGTGAATAGTAAACCCTAATCTAGGGTAATGTGATGCAATGTGAATAGTAAACCCTAATCTAGGGTAATGTGATGCAATATGAATAGTAAATCCTAATTTTGGGTTATGCTTTATAACATGAAGCTCTATGATTAGATGATAAAATAAGGAATCATTATTCCTATTCAAGTTAAGGGGTTGGTTAACCCTAATAGAATTGAAAAGGGAAACCCTAACCCTGGTAAGGGAATAGTGGTGCAACCCTTAATAATGATGTTATTAATGTTTTGCATTATGCTGATCTAAAATAGATGTGATTGTATTCATATGTACTAATCATGCATGTTTTATGTATTATTGAACATAGCCAAGTATGATCTATGAAGCTTTGCTTGTCAAAAGTATTTAATGAGTTTGTAAGCAATGATATGTTATGTTGCCTAGTGAGAGGTAACATAAGAGATTGGCAGGTTATATGAGCCATATGAAATATCAGCATTGCTATTATATTGTTTATACTTTCAAATGACTTGAAGGCAGTATGATACTTGGTAACAAGTGTTTTGTTGATCTAAGGGTTTGAATACCCATGTTCTTGAATCATAATGATGAGATTATTAGGGATTGATATCCCAATGTTGATATAACTGTGAAATGAACTTGATTCAAATAGTACCCTTTCTTTATAGCAATTGTTTAATGGTTTATGTTTGAAAACATGCCTGATGCTAAAACAATGCCATAATGTACTTAAATAATCAAGTATAATGATATCATGTAGAGCCCTGACCATAGATCCATCATCGTCGGAAGCTAGATGATGGTGAAATAGGTTTTCCTAAGGGAACTCCTGCAGAGCATAATTTTGAGTATGTGGGGGTTATGGACACGAACATCCTAACGTCCTAATGGAGGAATTGATGTGAGATAAACATTTAATCTCTCAACCCTTCATTATATGTATATGTCGGGATGATGTATCACTAATCTCCCGATGATGTTGTTAATGTCGCATCGATGTGAGATAAACAAGAAATCCCTCGATGGCGAAGAGAGTACAGCATGCCACTGTAACTCTAATAGTGAAGTTGCCAGAATACTCTGGAAATCTATTATAGCAAAGACACAAGATGTCCTGTATGTTTCTCCTCATACTGACAGAGGAAGATGAGGTCATAGAAATCTGGCTCTTCTGATGATCTATGTATGGTACCAATTGTGATTTCGTAATGGTCGGTTGGAGTATGAGCAGTATACCTCATCTCCTCAGGGCATAAGTATGTTTGAAAAAAATGTAATCAGCCGTGTAGCATAATTGCTTAGGTTGAATTACGAGAAACAATGATTGATGATACATTGTTTATAAAGTTCTAACTGAATAACTAGTCTACATGTTCTTCATATTCCTTGTTGATTATATATCTTGTCATTCAATCAAGTTATAATTGAAATGATTGCATAGAGAATACTGATCTACTTAACTTATTCAATGAATTTCCTGTTGTTGAATAATTATAGTTCCTTTGCTCTTTGTTATTTTAATACGTGCAATAACAATGCTTCTGGTGAAGAGTTATAACTCTTGCTGGGACAATTATTCAATTGTCTCACCCCCGTGGGATTCAACTTTTTAGGTAGACGCTGAGGGAGGAGGAACCCTTCCGTGGGTGAGCAGCAGCAACAGCAACAGTAGCAACATCAAGGACAACAGTGATCCATAGGTGGAGTCACTGTCTGTTAGGTCTTGTGTATAGAAGGTCCTATGTGTCGTCTCTGTACTCTCAGGTCCTAGGAGTCAGTAGATGGTTTAATATAGATCTAAGGTTTTTGGCTTAATGCCTCGAGATTTTTGTATATTGTTCATGTACAGTTTAACAGGGCAGTCAGTGCTATGACTCTCGAGATGTGATAATACAGAGATGTACTGATGAATCAGTTGTAAATAACTTACCTTATTTATTTATGAAAGAGTTTTATCGTTTGAGGTTCTCTTTACAAAAAGTTTTAATTTTTAGTGATTTTTAGTAATTCTGCCGCTAATTAATCGTTTCCACATTAGTTAATCTCATTTTCTCTGAGAAGATCGTCACAATTTAGTGGTATCAGAGCTCTAGGTTTGCTGAGTCTACAGAGACATAGGACTTAGGTTGTAGAGTTGTTCAAGTATCTTCTAGTATATATGATAGTGTCTTCTGCTCATATAGGGGGAGAAGATAAAACTAAAGATGTATGGATCACACGAGGAACACGTTGTTGAGAGTAGTATCGCTGCACCTAGAGAAGGTGCAAGAGACCAAGAAAGGGAAGAACATGTACCTGAACCACCCCAGTTCAACCCAGCTGAAATGGGGAATCTAGCCTTCCAAGCCATGTTTGGGCAGTTCATGACTGATAGAATGCCCATACCTGTACCTAGGGCACCTACCCACCCAGAAGGATAAGGATCCGGAAAGATGTTTGAATGACTTCGCCGAGTTGGAGCCACGGAGTATGCTGGAACAGCTGACCCAGCAGATGCTGACTTGTGGCTAACTGAACTAGAGAAGGCCTTTAGAATCCTGAACATCCCAGAAGCTGAGAAGGTTAGACATGCTATGTATCTTCTCAAGGGGAGTGCTGGTCATTGGTGGACCATGGAAGAACAGAAAAGACTAGGTGTGGAGATTGTATGGGAAGTTTTTCGATGGGAATTTGTCAACAGATACTTCCTTAAGACATTCTTAGATGAGAAAATCTCTCAGTTTGAAAGGTTAAGACAAGGACCGATGAACATTAACAAATACGAGGCCAAGTTCATGGAGTTATTACGGTTATGTCCGTATATGGCAGCTACAGATGAGAAAAGGATTAGGTATTTTGAGAAAGGATTAAACACTGAATTGACCACCCGTGTGTCTGCTTTGGAGAATAGGGAAAGGTTTGCTACCTTTGTGGAGTCATTCAGGAGGATAGAGATGTCTGTGTCAGAGAAGAGACAGACCAAGAATAAGAGGATGTATCCCCAGTTCCAAGGATCCTCATCCAAAGGTTTCAAGAAACCGAGGTTTTCTGTACCTACACCACCACCTAGATTCAGTACCCAGACACAGTAGATGTCAAATAGGGGTAGAGGATGAAGGATACCACCAGAAGGAGCTCGTAGCTCAGCATCTATGGCAGTTATAGGACCACCCAGACCACAACAACTGAACAAAAGTTGTTACATATGTGGAAAGATGGGACATCTGATGAAGGATTGCAGAGCCAGAGAAGTGAGTGTAACTCAACCTCAAAGGCAAATTCAGCAAGGATCTCAAAGGAGACAGTTCACAGGTAGTGTTAGAGGACGTGGACAAGCATCCCAAGTTGTATCATCGGCACCTAGTCATCGAGCACTGAATCAACCACAGGCAACGGTAAGATTCTACGCGATGAATCCACCTGATGCAGTGATCAACCCTTGGGTTGTGACAGGTCAGATGGAGTTGATTTATTCCTATATGTCTACATCTTGCGTTGTATCTATTTTAATTGATCTGGGTGCTACGCACTCCTTTATCACTCGAAGAGTGATTCTTGACTGCAACCTGACTACAAGTCATAGAGTAGATAGTTTGTTGTTAGAAACTCCTTTAATGGGATCTGCTGTTTTACGGGAGGTATGTTCTCCTTGCATCCTCTTCTTTTCTGAACATTGCATTCAAATGGATCTTATACCACTTGAGATGCATGGATTCGATGTAATCCTTGGGATGGATACCTTGGAAAGGTATAAGGTTATCTTGGATTGTGAGTCCAAACAAGCTGTGTTTGCTGATGATAGTGACACATAGATCCTTCAACGAGATAGAAAGATTCTACCAACCTGTCTTGTATCAGCTATGGTTGCTGAGAAGCTGATGAGGCAAGGATGTTATGCATTCTTGGCCCATGTGGTAGATACTACCATAGATAGTCTTAACCCTGCTGAAGTTCCGATAGTCAGGGAATTTGAAGATGTATTTCCTGAAGAACTTCTAGGTATACCACCACCTCGAGAGATTGATTTTGAAATCAATCTAATCCCGAATACGCAGCCTATAGCACAAACACCATATAGGATGGTGCCTGCTGAGATGGCAGAACTCAAGAAACAACTTAAAGAGTTGCTTAAGAAGGGTTTCATCCGACCGAGTACTTCGCCTTGGGGTGCTCCGGTCCTCTTTGTTAAAAAGAAAGATGGGTCAATGCGTTTGTGCATTGATTACAGATAGTTAAATAAAGTAACCATAAAGAATAAGTATCCTCTTCCAAGGATTGATGATCTCTTTGACCACTTGCGTGGTGCAACCGTCTTCTCAAAGATAGATTTGAGGTCGGGATATCATCAGCTGCATATTAAGGATGGTGACATACCTAAGTCTGCCTTTAGGACAAGGTATGGTCACTATGAGTTCACAGTTATGTCGTTTGGACTAACAAATGCACCAGCTGCATTTATGGAACTCATGAATAGAATTTTTGACCTTTTCTCGATCAGTGTGTTGTTGTCTTCATAGATGACATCTTGATCTATAGTAGAGATGCTCAGCAGCATGAGAAGCATCTTCGCCAGGCTCTAACTTTGCTAAGAGAGCATAAGTTATATGTTAATTTTAGCAAGTGTGAGTTCTGGTTATCAAAAGTTTCTTTTCTTGGACACATAATATCTGCTTCAGGTATTCGTATTGACCCTAAAAAGGTAGAATCTGTCCTGCAATGGGAACAACCGAAGACACCGACAGAGATTCACAGTTTCTTAGGGTTAGCAGGCTATTACCGGAGGTTCATTAAGATCTTTAGTTCTATAGCTTTACCCTTAACTAAGTTGACCAGGAAGGATGTTCCTTTTGCCTGGAATGACAAGTGTCAGCAATCATTCCAGCTGTTGAAAGAGAGGTTGACTAGTACACCAGTGCTGGTATTACCTGAGCAAGGGAAAGGGTATATAGTTTTATGTGATGCCTCTAAGAATGGACTAGGATGTGTGTTAATGCAGGATAAACAAGTGATTTCTTTTACTTCTCGACAGCTTAAGAAACACGAGGAGAATTATCCGACACACGATCTAGAACTAGTTGCGATAGTCCATGCCCTGAAGATCTGGAGACATTATCTTTATGGAGAAATGTTCCAGATTTTCACAGACCATAAAAACATTAAGTATATCTTTTCTCAGCATGAGCTTAACATGAGGCAACGCCGCTGGATGGAATTAATCAAGGACTATGATTGTACAATTGATTATCATCCAGGGAAGGCCAATGTGGTTGTTGATGCTTTGAGTAGGAAATCAGCAACACCAACCTTAGACAGAGCAGAGCTGAATTCCTTAGTGTGCTCTAAGAGAGATATGCTTATCTCCTTAAGGCAAGACAATGTACAGTTAAGAGTATCGTTGTTATCAAGGTTGTTAGCTGAGATGCACATAAAACCTACTCTGAGACAGCAGATTAAGGAGGCACAACAAGCTGATGAAGTAGTTCAACAGATTAGATCGGAGTATGGTAATGAGAAATGAGAAGGTTTCTATGACTCAGATGATCAGGTAGCTTGTTATCATGGTAGAATGATAGTACCGGATGTGGATAACTTGAGGAAGCTAGTCCTCGAGGAAGCTCATTCTTCAATGTATGCTATGCATCCAGGAAGCACCAAGATGTATCGAAACTTGAAAGATATGTATTGGTGGCCTAGTTTGAAGAAAGACGTTGCTGAGTTTGTTATGCGATGTCCAGTGTGTCAGCAAGTTAAAGCTAAACACCAGAAGCCTGCAGGAACAATGCAACCTTTACCCATACCGCAATGGAAGTGGGATCATGTGACCATGGATTTTGTGGTTGGTTTACCTAGAACAGCCAAAGGTCATTATTCCATCTGGGTAATAGTTGGTAGGTTGACAAAGACAACACATTTCTTACCTGTCAAAACAACCTATTCTGCTGAGAAGCTAGCACAGTTATATGTAGATGAGATAGTGCGGCTGCATGGGGTTCCAGTTACCATTGTTTCTGACAGAGGTCCCCAGTTTACAAGTCATTTTTGGGAGCGACTTCATAAAGCTTTAGGCACACAATTAAGGTTTAGTACAACCTTTCATCCTCAAACTGATGGACAGTCAGAAAGGACTATATAAACCCTAGAGGACTTGCTCAGGGCATGTGTCCTTCAGTTCATAGGAAGTTGGGATCTACATCTAAGTTTGATAGAGTTTGCCTACAACAACAGCTATCAATATAGCATTAATATGGCACCCTATGAAGCTTTATATGGTAGACGTTGTAGATCTCCCCTATGTTGGTATGAAACCGGTGAATATCAACTTTTAGGTCCTGATCTTCTACAATAGACCACTGAGAAGATTAAAATAATACAACAACAGTTAAAGACTGCACAGGATAGGCAGAAGTCATATGCTGATAAGCGTCGTAGACCTTTAGAATTTTAGGTTGGAGACAGAGTGTACCTTAAGGTCTCATCCTGGAAGGGAGTTCTTAGATTCAGAAGGAAAGGAAAGTTAGCTCCTAGGTTTATGGGGCCTTATCCAATCAATGAACGGATTGGAAAGGTAGCTTATAAGCTAGAGTTACCACCAGAGTTGCAGAAGTTACACCCAGTGTTCCACATTTCCATGCTTAGTAAATGTCATCCTGATACATAATCAATTCTACAATCTATGGAAATAGAGTTGAATGATGATGTATCTTATGAAGAAGGACCTGTATCGATTCTTGATAGGAGAATTAAAAAGTTGAAAAAGAAAGACATAAGTCTTGTAAAAGTCCTCTGGAATCACCGTGGTGTTGAAGAAGCCACATGGGAACTAGAGGAAGAGATGAGAAGGAAATACCCTACTCTTTTCTCTTAATATGTTTTGTAATGATTTTGGGGACGAAATCCTTGTAAGGGGTGGATAATTTGTAACATCCTTGACCTGGGTTATGTACTAACCCTAGGTGTTTTGCTTAAATAAGTGATTACATGCTTGTGTTTATCCTTTTAAAATGTAATTAAGGCTTTTGAGGAACTTATATTTCAATTTCAGTCCTTTTTGCATAATGTTAAAACATTGTTTTGTTAACAATGGACTACAGTGCAAATTACCCAAGTTGAGGGTTAACTTGCAAATTGCACATGATAAGATGTTCCTATGATTCTGATACATCATAAGAATGAATATGATGTGGTGATATGGATTCCACAAGCTTGAGTACCAAGATATAGCTTGTAAAGCAATCCTTGTGCTTTAAAACCTAGTTTTGGTGTAAAGTGCAATTTACCCAAAACCTAGGGTTCAACATGTAAAATATACCCTCTAAAGGATCTCTCATGTTTCTTGGAATCAAGTGGAGCAAAGAAAATGATAAGGGTGCCTCATTTGAATGATCATGATAGAAGTGGAAACTACTCACACTAATAATATATTAAGCAATATCCAATAAAGATGGATATTAATATACAAGTCTTTGAGGTGTTTTGTTTCTTTCCTTTTTACCTTGGATAATGGAGGAGTTTTGCATGAGGTGGAAACGTGTCCAAGGATGGAGGAAGCTTTGGTGGTTTTGGTTGGGAAATAAAAGGAGATAATCCTTTTCTTTTCACTTTCCCTGAAAATGTCCAAAAATATATAAGGTATCTTTTCCAACAAAACACAAAGGATCGTTTTCCTTAGTTCCTCTTATCATCACTATCCTTGGACCGACCAAGAAGGATCTCTGGACCAGAGGAAGGATGACCATACTGACTTGGTAAGTGTTGATCACCATCTACCTCGAATTCATGGTGGAAACCACCATATAAGGTTAGATTCATGGTGTTTTCACACGATTTTTCTTTCTAGCCATCTTCTCCATCCAAAACTTGAAGAACGGAGCTTGGACAACTACTGGAGCTTCATCCACCATTAAAGCGCTCTGGATCAATCCTAGAGGTGGTTTTTATAACTCTAACACTTAAGCTTTGTTAATGCATCCTTCTTTCCTAAAATCGTTGCTTATACTTCTTCTTTAGATACCTTGGTGTGTTCTTGTTATCATTTTCATGAAGAACAGTCCCTATTCTTGGTTGAACATAGGTAGAAGATGATGACGTTAATCTCTATGTTTATCCAAAAACTACTTTAGCAAACGGTCTCCCAACCTTGCTCAAACGGTTTCCCAAACCGTTTCAGAGCAATCGGTTTCAAACTGTTTGATTGCAAACGGTTTCAACCAAACCGCATAGAAGCAAACGGTCCAAGACCATTTGGAGGCATTGACCAGGCGTTGACCATTTGGAAGTCTGCTGAAAAACATTTAGATCAAAAGTCTATTAATAATAATCAATCAATTTCAATTAGTTCATCAATTGAAGGTCCAACAATCATCAAAACCCTAATCGGGTTAATTGTTGTTTTTCATAATTGAATTATGTTGAAGTTTGGGTTGAGTGACCCAAACGGTTTCAAAATCATTTGGGGATCACCCAAACGGTCTCAATACCGTTTGGTGATTACCCAAGACTGTTTGGAGGTCTAGGTTTAAGCATAGTTGACCAATTGAGGGTCCAATGATATCAAGTTGATGAGTAATCGATTGCTGATTTTGGTGACCAATTATAGTATCCAAACCCTAAATGAATGATTTGGTTGTTGATAAAATAATGGGAAAACGGTCTCAAGACCGTTTGGAGGATATCCAAACGATCCCAAGACCGTTTGGGGGTCACCCAAGACTGTTTGGAGGTCTAGGGTTGACTATGGTCAAGTGGTTGAAGATCTAAAGGTAACAAGTTGAAGTGTAATTGATTGTTGACCTACTGATCAATCCAACGAATCAAATCTTAATTGGTTGAGTTGGTTTTTGATGTTGACTTGAGAAAACGGTCTCAAGACCGTTTGGAGGTCATCCAAATGATCCCAAGACCATTTGGGGTCAGATCATGACCAAATTGGATGATGGTTCAATGGATTCCAATCAATTTGATTCACATTGAAGTATGTTGAAGGGTCATCGATTTCAAACCCTAATCCAATTGATCCAAGCCCTAATTGATGATCAATTGAGGGTCAAATCAGTTGAGGGTTGACTTAATTAACTCAATTTATGATTGGATAACATGTGCATGATCGATTGAGGGGTTCAACATTGGAAACCGTAATTCAACTGAAGTGGTTGAGATACTTTTTGGTCCTTGTGGTTTTGAGGTGGTTTGGACCAAATGGTCTCAAGACCGTTTGGGTCCAAACGGTCTCCAGACTGTTTGGGTCCAAACAGTCTTAAGATCGTTTGGGACCAAACGGTCTCAAGATCGTTTGGGACCAAACAATCCCAAACTGTTTGATCTCATGCGGTTTCAAGGTCGGTTATGTCCATGTGGTTTCAAAAGTCAACAAGACCAAACGGTCTTCATGACCAAACGGTCTTCACCCCATCTTGGGCAAAAGGTCTTGAGTTTGCACTTTACCATGCGGTTTCAAAAGTCAACAAGACCAAACGGTCTTCATGACCAAGCGGTCTTCACCCCATCTTAGGCAAACAGTCTTGAGTGTGCACTTTACCATGCAGTTTCAAAAGTCAACAAGACCAAACGGTCTTCAACACCAAACGGTTTCAAGGTCTGTCCAAGACCGTTTGGGGGTTTAGTGTGCAAGACCATTTGAGGTCTAAAAAGGTCAAGATTGTTTGATGTCTTAGTAGTCAAGATGTTTTAGTGGTTGATTAACCTAAAACTCATAGATACCTAAAGTGATTAAGGGACCAAGTAATAAGTTGATTAATGAATGTTATAATCAGTGGTGAACTTTACAAAGGTACCTTGATGGGATAGAGTGACTAATACTCTTTGAACAAGTGAGCTTTAATAATCACAATAGTAATAACATAACCCATGATGTCAATGTTGAATTGACTTAGCCAATCAAAGATGATGTAAACATCAACTTATAGAAAGATGAGAGAGAAGAGTTATTATATGAATGGCAATCAAGTACTGAACTCGTAATAAAGATGGATACCTAACTAGGGTATGATCCATACCAAGTGAGATCATGAAATCCTAATTATGATGGTTAATGAATCTTAACCCTAATTTGAGGGAATTAATGGAAGTAATCATCATACATGATGATGGTATGATCTTAATTCATTGTAATGTGAATAGTAAACCCTAATCTAGGGTAATGTGATGCAATGTGAATAGTAAACCCTAATCTAGGGTAATGTGATGCAATGTGAATAGTAAACCCTAATTTTGGGTTATGCTTTATTGCATGAAGCTCTATAATTAGATGATAAAATAAGGAATCACTATTCCTATTCAAGTTAAGGGGTTGGTTAACCCTAATAGAATTAAAAAGGGAAACCTAACCCTGGTAAGGGCATAGTGGTGCAACCCTTAATAATGATGTTATTAATGTTTTGCATTATGCTGATCTAAAATAGATGTGATTGTATTCATATGTACTAATCATGCATGTTTTATGGATTATTGAACAGAGACAAGTACGAGCTATGAAGCTTTGCTTATCAAAAGTATTTAATGAGTTTGTAAGCAATGATATGTTATGTTGCCTAGTGAGAGGTAACATAAGAGATTGACATGTTATATGAGCCATATGAAATATCAGCATTGCTATTATATTGTTTATACTGTCAAATGACTTGAAGGCAGTATGATACTTGGTAACAAGTGTTTTTTAATGATCTAAGGGTTTGAATACCCATGTTCTTGAATCATAATGATGAGATGATTAGGGATTGATATCCCAATGTTGATATAACTGTGAAATGAACTTGATTCAAATAGTACCCTTTCTTTATAGCAATTGTTTAATGGTTTATGTTTGAAAACATGCCTGATGCTAAAAGAATGCCATAATGTACATAAATAATCAAGTATAATGATATCATGTAGAGCCCTGACCATAGATCCATCATCGTCAGAAGCTAGATGATGGTGAAATAGGTTTTCCTAAGGGAACTCCTAGAGAGCATACTTTTGAGTATGTGGGGGTTATGGATGCAAACATCCTTACGTCCTAATGGAGGAATTGATGTGACATAAACATTTAATCTCTCAACCCTTCATTATATGTATATGTCAGTATGATGTATCACTAATCTCCCGATGATGTTGTTAATGCCGCATCGATGTGAGATAAACAAGAAATCCCTCGATGGCGAAGAGAGTACAGCATGCCACTGTAACTCTAATAGCGAAGTTGCCAGAATACCCTAGAAAGCTATTATAGCAGAGACACAAGATGTCCTATATGTTTCTCCTCAAACTAACTGAGAAAGATGAGGTCATAGAATTCCAGCTCTTCTGATGACCTATGTATGGTACCGATTGCGATTTCATAATGGTCGGTTGGAGTACGAGTGGTATACATCATCTCCTCAGGGCATAAGTATGTTTGAAAAAAATGTAATCAGCCATGTAGCATAATTGCTTAGGTTGAATTACGAGAAACAATGATTGATGATACATTGTTTATAAAGTTCTAGCTGAATAACTAGTATACATGTTCTTCATATTCCTTATTGATTATATATTTTGTCATTCAATCAAGTTATAATTGAAATGATTGCATAGAGAATACTGATCTACTTAACTTATTCAATGAATTGCCTGTTGTTGAATAATTATAGTTCCTTTGCTCTTTATTATTTTAATATGTGCAATAACAATGCTTCTGGAGAAGAGTTATAACTCTTGTTGGGACAATTATTCAATTGTCTCACGCCCTGTGGGATTCAACTTTTTAGGTAGACGTCGAGGGAGGAGGAACCCTTCAGTGGGTGAGCAGCAGTAGCAGCAACATCAAGGACAGCAGTGATCCACATGTGGAGTTACTGTCTATTAGGTCTTGTATATAGAAGGCCCTATGTGTCGTCTCTGTACTCTCAGGTCCTAGGAGTCAGTAGGTGGTATAATATAGATCTGAGGTTTTTGACTTAGTGCCTCGAGATTTTTGTATACTGCTCATGTACAGTTTAACAGGGCAGTCAGTGTTATGACTCTCGAGATGTGATAATATAGAGATGTACTGATGAATCAGTTGTAAATAAATTACCTTGTTTCTTTATGAAAGAGTTTTATCGTTTGAGGTTCTCTTTACAAAAAGTTTTAATTTTTAGTGATTTTCAGTCATTCCGCCGCTAATTAATCGCTTCCGCATTAGTTAATCTCATTTTCTCTGAGAAGATCGTCATAGTCCCAAACTCAAGAAGGGAAAGAAATCATCTCACAAGAAGAAGGAAAAAGCCTACAAAGTTGCATGGGATGACTCAAGTGATGATAGTGAAGATGAAAAGAATAAGTAAAGTATCTTATTGCTACAACAAATGAAGAAGAAGATGAGGTAAGTCTTTTCAATTTATCTAAAGAAGAGTTAGTTGCTAGTATTGATGAATTGCATTATAAATATATTGATTGTAAAAAGAAACTAAAAAGAGTTACTAAAACAAATGAGGAGTTGTATGCTCAATTAAATGATCTTGCTTCTGAAAAGAAAGTATTATTTCTGAAAATTCTACCTTAAAATAATCTTTCAATAATTGCAATATGAAGTTGCTTACTCTAGAAACAAACTATGATTTTATTTCTCAAGAAAAGGTTGAACTACTTACAAAATTGAATGATCTTCAAACTCAACCTATCTTGTGTACTCATTTAGATTATGATGCTATTTTGAAATAAAGAGATAGTTTGTTATCTGATCTAGATCAAGCAAAGTTAGATATTAAACGGAAAATGGATGAAATTGCCAAGTTACAAAAGGAAATTAGTAGCTTGAAAAACAATGATATTCTTGATAAGATCCTAATAGATTCTTCTGGTCAGATTGGAAGGAAAGGACTATGTTATAAGCCTAAAGGAAAATCCTATCCTAAAGTGAGAGGGACACAAGTACCCAAGACTAAAGTTATGTATGTTCCTAAAGACAATCTAGCTAAGAAGAGAAATGAATTTGATTCTATATGTTGTCATTATTGTTTACTTCTTGGACATTATTCATTCTCTTATCCATACAAGAAAAAGGATGCTGATCTGGTTTGGGTTCTAAAACCTCAAACTTAGAAATATTGAACATGATTAGTTGAGATTTGACCTAAAACTTTACTTTGATACTCAAAATGTCTTATCTCAACTAATCTAAGCTTTAATTTGTGTATTCCTATAAAATTGTATTTGAAGTACCTTATGTTTTACTTTCATATATAAATACTGAAAACAAAATAGAAACAATCTTAGTCGACAACATGTTCGACCGAGAAACTCTTCGATCGAGAAAATTATCGACCAAAGAATTTTTTGTCTCAAACCTACATTTTCTGGAGAAACAGTGAAATCATTGGTCGACAAAGTTGTCGACCGAGAACATTTCGGTCGAGAAAATAGTCAACTGAGTAAGTTACTATTTTAAGCCTACAAAGACTTGAAAAACATCCGGCCGACAAATACTTCGACCGAACTTAACTTGGTCGAGAACTTTGTCGACCGAGGAAAACTTTGTCATAGTTGTTTTTACAATTGCAATTAACTTAAGTGACTCAAATATGCAATGAACTTTACATATCACATTGCTTTAAATATTTGAATGACCCTAATCAAAAGGAAAAATATATGGGCATCAAAACTTTTTTCTTTGCATGATTATATTGTTCCAAACAAGCATATAGAGGAAAAGTTTGTTTTTACTTGCTCACATAAATTTAGCTCTAAAATGCAAATTTAATCTTAAAGTTTTTATTCAATATTCACAAGTTTCTATATGAGAAAAATAAAGAACTAATAATGATCATAATAACAATATCAAGTCATATTCTAGAAGTGGTTCATTGGATAACTCATAAAATGCATATATTGGATATCTACAAAACTGCCTCTCGGTCAAAAAAGAATTCGACCAAGGGGCCCCCAGGTCAAAGTAAAGGTCGACCTAAAACTAAGCATAACAAAATTCTTATTTGTAAATCATTCACCTGCACTTAACCTTAGTATATTTGCTCAACATGTTAAAAACAAATTGATTCATTAATTCACTTCAAAGCTAGTTATGATCTTCATATCCTTAAATTAATCTTGGTTATAAAATAAGGAAGTTTACAACATTCTTGATTATGATGTATATCTTGCTCTTAATTGAAATTCTCTAAACAAATTATGGATTAACATCCCTTATATTTGGTTAGAGATACATTCATTGATTCCACTATGAGCTTAAAGGAATCTCATATCATTTCAAGGCCTAACATCCCTTGTAAATGGTTGAGAAATAAAGTCATTGATCCTACTATAAGCCTAAAGGAATCTCATATCATTTTAGGGATTAACAACCCTTGTAAATGGTTGAGCAACTATTAAAATATATTCAAGATCCTAAAGGATTCTCGTGTCATTTCAGGGCTTAACATCCCTTGCAAATGATTGAGAAATAAATCATGATTTTTGAACTATGGCTAAATTTGACATTCTTGTTATAGTATACAATAAAGGGGAGTATCCCATTCAGGGGGAGCAAATTGGTTATATGGTTATCTTTTTGAAATGACAAAGGGGGAGAAGTAATATAAATCAAAAACAAAATTGATCTCTTGACTTTACATAAATTGTTGCTATATTCCCTAAGAGTTGGATATTATGTTCTATACCTCTTTGGCAATAACTAGCACACACTCCTTGAATACACAAGAGGTATATCTCAGGTATGAAACTCATACTTTTTAAAATCCCTTTATTTATATTTTAGGAATGTTTGTCATCTTCAAAAAGGGGGAGATTGTTGGCTAAATTTGACATTATTATACCCTTAGTTTTGGTGATGACAAACATTTCATTCTTGTGGATCTAACTTGTTATTGGAGTGTTTTAGGGATAAACAAATAAAGTAGTGGATAATTGAAGATCAATACAAATTGGAATATCAACATGCTTAGATTACTTTATTTTCATGATTGTACTCAATGTAAAAGTTATACAAGTATATAATGTACAAGTACTTAGACATCATGTAAATCAAGCGTTAGATCTTCCTTATCAACTCACAACACTTAGATAGATCCTCCCCTAAGATAGAAGCACAATTACACATTGATACATATACTTAGTAGATGACTCAACACATTGAAATAGGGACCTTCTGGGTCGACAAAGTCCTCGACCGAGACACCCTCGATCGAAAATATTCTCGATCGAGAATAGACCTTCCAGCAAGCTCTATAGCCGTTAGACTAAGGTGAAAAAGTAGTTGGGAGTTGAAAATGAACGTTGCAACACTTTTACCTAAAACTCCCACTAAGTCGAAGAAAAGCTCGACCGAGACAAACTCGGTCGACAAACTTCTCGACCGAGAGTAGTTCTGGACTGCACTTTTTAGCACTAAACAACTAGTCATTACAATATAATTTAAGGACACATAACAGCTAGTTGAGCACTAAGAGCATCCTAGAAAGTGTCTAGAACGTCCCTAAGCTCTGTTAACCCATTCCTATAAATAGGAGAGGCCTTAGGACACCCAAAGCATCACTTGTGCATACAATTGCACATGAGATTCATTCTTAGTGAGCAACAAGCAAGCCACACTTGCAATCTATTTCCTTGAGCTCTACATTAGTGTCCTATAACCTAGCATCTCCTAGCCACCACACTACCACATTCATCTATAGTGGATAGGAGATCAATACGCTTGATATAGGATCAAAGCGTTGTACTTATTGGTAACATTGTTTCTTTCTTCCAATCTTATTCCTTCTATTATATTTTGTTCTCCTTGACTACTCCTAGGTTGGATGCTATTGAAAGGAGGTTCGTTGAGCTACTTCAGGTGGTGAAGGTTTCTCCAAGTGACTTGGAGTTACTTCAGAAGGCTACCTCAAGGTGATGCTACTTCAGGTGAAGGCTACTTCAAGGGTGAGCTTGGAATTACTTCAGAAGGTTGCCTCTAGGGGGATCGAGGCTACTTCATGTGAAGGCTACTTCAAGGGTGTGGGAAAGCAATTGTATTTTATGTAACATCATTGTGAGATAATAAAATAAGTTGCTTTTAAAATCCCAGTTGCAAACAATCGGGTAGTGGACTGACTACCTTAGATTTCTAAGGTAGGAACCACTCTACATCCTTGTGTCTTCCTTGTTTCCTCCTACTTCTTGTCCAAGTGTTTAACTATTTTTAATTAACTTTGAAAACTCCAAAAAGATCTATTCACCCCCCCCTATATCTTTCAGATTCATTCTGCACATGTTTGAATATTTTTCCACAGACAGGCATGAGTTGGGAGGAAAAGTGGTTGACATATTGAAAACAATAGATCATGCCTCCAATCTCCTTTACTATCTTCAATGAAGTCATCTTTGTGATGGAATGTGTATTCTCATGATTGGTTTCACTTTTTCTTAGCTAAATATGTATCCTAGGAGGTTTTCATATGTAACTCCAAAGGTACATTTTGTTGGATTGAGACATAGATAAACTCTTTGAACTCATAGGAAAGGTTTTTTCTAGGTGAATGATGTGGTCTTTGGGTTCTGCTATCTTGGTCATGTCATCATCTACATAGACCTCCACATCCTTGTAAATCATGTCATAGAAGAGTGTGATCATCATCCTTTGACATGTGGCTCTGTCATTTTTGTGACAAAAGGCATGACTTGGTAGGAGAACACTCCCCATTTTATGTTGAAGTCCATTTTCTCATTGACTTCATTAGCCATAATGATCTGATTGTATCTAAAAAATCCATCCATGAACCTTAGGAGGGCATGCCCAAATGTATCATCAAAAACTACATTTGTGTGAGGTAATGGGAATTTGACTTTGGGAGGTTACTTTTTGATGTCGTGGTAGTCCATGCATGTACATTGTTTTTTTTCTTTTTGTGATATAGGCACTACATCCACAAGGCACACGGTAAAAATAACTACTCTAAGAAATTAACATCATATTGTTTTGAACCTCATCTTTGATCTTAAGGCTCAATGATAGTCATATTCATCTTGAATTTTTCTTGAGTGGGTAAATGTTGGGGATGATTAGCAGGTGATATACTACAATCTACTCATCTACTCCCAAAATGTCAGAGTTACTCCAAACAAGTATGTCAATCTTATTATGTGGGTTTTGGGAGCTAGTCTTTGATGTATTGAGGAAGACACATCCCACTTTTGACTTTGTGTGGATTGAGGCCAAGTAATTATCAAGAACCCTTATAGGGAGGGATATATTGACTTATTTATTTATTAATGTTTTTTTGTGGAAATTGGTGCCATTATTTGTTGTGGAACAATGTCCAATCAAGAATCTCCATGAAATCATAGTGTTATTCTTATAATGTGATTTTTTGGACGTGGAAAGTGACTTTGTGTTCAAGACATCATGCTCCTCCTCATGCCAAGTGCAAAATGCATCCCCTCTTTGCAATTTGAATGCATTTTCATATTTTCATATTAGATGTCAAATCCTCCTCAAAATAATGATCCCTACACTTAATGTTGGATTCTGGTTAGTGCAGTGATTCAAATATGGTCCATGTCCATGATAAGTTGGTTGGGATGAAGGATTCCAACATATCTTTAGGAGTCATATTAGTGTCCTCCTCTACATATTTGGTCAGATCTACTGATGTTATGATTATTGGTCAGTCCTTTGGGTCCTCAGATAGTAGGTAGATCAGGGAGTCCAAGGAGTCATCTTGAACTTTAGTGAGAATGGTGATTTACTTGATGTTGGTTGCAATATTGTGGTACTCATTCTTTCCTTCGTCTATGACTTCATAAAGGAGGTAGGGTATCAGTATGTGAGTGATGTATTTGGTAGCACTAGAACCGGAATATGTTATGATGACTATATTGGAGTAGTATGTGTGGGTATCCTTATGCTCATGGCCCAGATACCAACGATACAATACCATTATTTTTCTCTCTTAATTGTGTCATATTTTTAGGCCTCCATTCTTATGCTTACGGTATAAGGCTTATATCTAAGGTAGTCTCGACTTTTTAAGCCTTATGGTGTGGGCCAAAGTCGAGTCTCTATGCTTGGGCTTCCACTGTGTGAAGTGTGGTTGGTTGTACAAAGGTCCATGAAATTCAAGCCCATCTACTCAAGATGTTGGTGGAACTCTATTATATTTATACACCCTTGTATTCTAGATCTCGATCCTTAGTCTAGGTAGATTTACATATCATGTATTCTTTTTGTAAATTGTTTCACATCTTATGATAAATGGTGTGGCCTTTAGCACACTAGTGGTGGGTAGCTAGTCTTGTTTAAAGTATAACTTTAGATCGTCCTCTTCATACATGGTATCACACTACTTTTACTGTCTCCATGGATGGTAACAATTGGGTTTCCCATCTAATACTTGATATTATATTGTAGGAATGAGGGGACCACTATTTTTCTATAGATCCACAGTCTTCCTAGGATCAAATTGAATGTTGGGCTTAACTACATGACAAAAATGGTATTGCTAATGTTTCTAGTTTTTTCTAGAGTCAAGTGTGATTTCTTCTAGGGATATTTGAGTGCATCCTCGAAGGTGGTGATTTTGTTGGCAGTGGAATGTACATGTGGGGTCTCTCCCTAAGATGATGAGTGTCTTTAAAAGTTATATGTTCAATCACACCCCATTGTAAATGAAACATGAGGGGACTTTGAGGCTTTTGTGTATTACAATGGTGAGTATTAGCCTATTGTGATCCTCTCTATTAAGTATCTTATTGTTATAAAGTGAGTCTTTGAATAACTAGCATTTTATATTCAAAGTCTTTTATTCATTGACTTAAACCTCATTTATCATCATGGTATCAATTGACAAAAATCATGACCCTAGTTTGGGATTTTTGATGCACTTTTACGCTAGTGGATATAGAAATACACCTCAATTTTGACTTGGTACCCCTTTACATCTTTTACATATCCAACATTATCCTTTGGATATAATTTTCTTTGTAAATATTCTAGATGTTATGAAGAGCTTTAGGTCCAAATTTCAGTTCAATTGGAGCTTCTTAGATCCCTAGAGAAATTCTTATGTTTAAAACCCCATTTCCCCTTTCATTTCCCTCATTTTCCCTTAGTTGGGCTGATTTTTGCCTAATTGGGCCATGTGCCCAACCCGCTTGGAGAGGAGGGCCAATTTGCATGTCGTCAGATGGTGATCCAATGGCGGAGGGGTCATCCCCTACCTCAGATCAACAGGCTATAGTAGGTGTCAGGTAGGGGAGACCTGCTAGTCGGATCTCAGTCATTTCTTGACCGTTTTGCATGAAATTTGCTCCATCAAATTTGCCTATGCAAGTCACATTGTGATCCATGGGTTTCTCACACCAAAATGGATTTGATTCACAAACCTTCTGGGACCTTTTGGGTGGCCGCCACCATGGCCAAGAAAGGACCGAATAAACCCTAAACCTAGCCCTGTCCTTATATAAACATGTCTACAAGCTCGTTTTTGCCCCACAAACACAAACCTACATTCGATTTCACTTTCATGCACTATCTTGGAATTGCCCAAAGCTAGGATCGACAACCATTGTTCCCTATTCATATATATATCTCTCCTATGGTCTTGACCCTACATCCTAACTGCTTGGGAACTTGTGTATTTAGACTTTGTTTGAAAAGGTATGTGTACTCGACCATGTTGATGCAATATATCCGTACATGTGTATGGTTGAAATAATTGATTTTATTTCTCGCATCTCATGACTCATAGAATAAGGACTAGCTTTGAAATCATTACCTTGTCATTGATTACCAAAGCCTTTCCCCTTACTTGTGATTAGGGGTCAAGTGGCAAAATAAATCAAAGCCCTTCCCCTTATTTGTGATTAGGGGTCAAGTGGCCAATAATTTCCTTTCCCTTAGGGTTAAGTGGCACATGTCCTTTCCCTTTGGGTTAAGTGGCACCTTGTTAGTTGATATACATACTTCATATATGTAAATGAACTCAATCTTGTTCAGAATATACTATGGATCATCTTGAAATCTTCATTTTAAAGTTAGTTCTTTGTTATAGTTGTAGTTATTTTCATTGAACATACATATATTGTTTTATGCTCTGATAATTGTACTCAATGTGTGACATTGACCCTAGGTCATGACTTTTGATCTACGTAAATAATGAGGAAACCAATTTCTCTCTAAACTTGTTAGAAGGATTGAAGCTACACCAACAAATAAACATACGGGAGCATAATATTTTTTGGGTTGTAGTTTTTCTTTTATACTTGATAGTTTGTATTCCTATTCTTCTAAGCTTCAATCTTTTTGCCCACGGGCCATGTAAAACTTTGTGGTTCATTTTTATTAATAGTAAGAGATGTTACTTTAATGTATGTGATTATGTGAGAATAATCAGGCCAATCGGGTGCGGGCGCTTCAATCCTGTTACCACTGTCTTGATAGTGGAAATGGGATTGGGGTAAAAATGGTTTCATGACATTTGATATCAGAGACTACACACTTTCATATACATTAATTAAATAACTTCTCCATATTTCTTGAACCAATAAAAACTCGGAAAATCCTTAATGGAGATATTGTGGTGTCTAGGCTCGGGGTTCTGGCAGTGATCACCTCTTATCCCTCTCACCACGGTGGCTGAGGTTCCCCACTCTACTTGAACAAAGTTGATCTAGAGAGGATTTTATGTAACCCTATAGGTTGTCTTACTCGTCATCTTCTCTTTAAGGACTACCCCTAGCCACTTAATATAAAGTAGTAGGATGACTTCTTGTCTTCTCATCTCTGATAGCATGTCTTGACTCTATATATACTCTCCTATTTGTGGGTATCATGTGGCATCATTTAAAATACAATTTTTTTTTGAAAAAAAGAATGTAGCCTATACCATACTTTGATTACATATAGTAAAGACTCATACAAAATATATATTGCAAATAGATCCATGAACCCGTAACCAAGGGGCAGGGTCCTCCAGAACAAAAAATGATGGAAAGATAAATGAAAAGAAAAAGGTAAGTGAGAAGGAAGATACCATCAAAAAGGCAGCTGAGAAGGAAGTTGAGATGAAAAAGGCAGTTGAGAAGGAAGTTGTGATGAAAAAGCCAGTTGAGAAGGAAACTGAGATGAAAAAGGCAGCTGAGAAGGAAGTTGAGATAAAAAAGGCAGCTGAGAAAGAAGTTGAGATGAAAGAGGTAGCTAAGAAAGAAGTTGAGATGAAAAAGGCTTCTAAAAAAGAAGTCGAGAAAGGAAAGAGACCTAGGTTCAAGGAAGAGGATGATGAGGATGGACCAAGGAAGGCCCCCAAGGATGATGTGTGGGAAGTAAAAAACAAAATATTTATGGACGCCATGATAAATTTGACCAAGCACACAACGTCCCTAGCCCCGGGAGGACTTTGCATCAATGAACCCAAGCCTGTCACTATCACTTATTTTCTCAAACTAACTCCAAAACCATTCTATAGTGAGGATAAGGAAGATGTGCTAGACAAGGTTGATGTATGGATAGTATTTATGGAGAATACCTTCAAAGTCTTAGTCTGCCCTGAGGATAATAAAGTCACCTTTGCCACATATCAACTAAAAGGTCCAGACAGAGTTTGGTAGGAAAACTACACCAACTCCTAATAAGTCATCCCTTTGAACTGCGAAGCCTTCAAGCCCATTTTCACAGCATGTTTCATGCCTAGCAATTTGTTGAAAGAGAAGAATAAGTAGCTCCTGGCTTTGACACAAGCCAACTCCTCAGTGACAGAATACAGTTGCTAGTTCTAAATTTTGGAACGTCATGCTAAGAAATTAACCTCAAAAGAAAAATTAGACCGCTACGTCGAAGGATTGAATATGGCATTACAAACCTTGGTTACGCCCTGTAGACCTACAAATTCTAAAGATGCTTTTGAACATGCTTTGAAAATGGAAAGGACTTTGGAGATGAAATAAGGAATACTATCCAATCTAGCCTTCCAAGGCCTAACAGATGTGGTAATCAGTAAGCCTGAACAAAAAGGAAAGCATGGAAATAGAAATAATAACCGAGGTAATGGACACAAGAATCCTCCTTCTCGGAACAATAATCGTGGCCCCAATCAGCACAACAACCAAGGCTAAAACTCTCATCAAGGATAGAACCAGTATAACAACTAGGGCCAATTTTAGAACTACAATAGGGGCTCTAGTCAGAATGCAAATAGGGGATAGGGTTAGAATCCTAACTCTTACCAGTGATGTAACTGTGAAGACCGTCATGCTGGCCAGCCATGCCCTTTTCCCTCCCCAGCCTGTCAATTCTGCAAAAAGGAAGGACATGTCAAAGCTAACAACCCATTCCCTCCTCTCGAGTGGGCAAAGCAAGTTGAGCACCAAAATGCACATGTGTTTGCCATGAATGTTGATGAAGTGGATGCCAATGAGAACAAGTTGATGGAAATTTAGCTTTAAATTAAGACTTTCCCATCATGCCAATCCTTTGTACTTGATTAATTTGCAAATTATAAGTATATAAGTACCATGTTTATTCATGAACATTCCATTTCTTACACTCATTGATTATGGGTCAACAAATATCTTCATGTCTATAAGTATTGCTTTTATGCTCAATTTAGAAATATGAGACTTAGCGTACATATTGGATGTGATTACCCCTAGTGGAAAGTTGCAAACCTCTTAGAACATTATGGAAAGGGTCCATATTTCTTATTGTGGTCGTCAATGGGAATCTGACTTTATCCTCCTAGATATGGAAGATTTTGACCTTATACCTAGGATGGATAAGTTGTATAAATATCATATTATTCTTGATTATCATTCCAAGAAGATTATCATCCCCATGCCTGATCTCCTTATTCTTATAATTCTTGGAAGAAGAAATTGTAATTCAAATTATATCATATCCTTGATTAAAGCGCAATCCTTATTGCTAAAAGGGCGTAAAGCATAACTTGCAACTGTTACTATTGTTAATCATGATACTAGTACTCTAGAGAATGTCGACACAGTATGTGAATACCCAGATATCTTCCCTAGAGAACTTCCATGGGTTACCACACGATCATGATATGGAGTTTTCAATTGATCTTGACCTGGGTATTGTACCTATTTGGACTGAACTCAAGAAATAATTACATGAACTACTCGATAAAGGCTTTATTTTCCCCAGTTCCTCCCCTTGGGGAGCACCTGTTCTATTTGTCAAGAAGAAGGATGGGTCCCTCCGCATGTGCATTGATTATCGTATGATAAATCAAGATACTGTGAATAATAAGTATCCGTTGTCACGAATTGATGATCTCTTCAAGCAACTTCGTTCTGCTCATGTATTCCCAAAAATTGACCTCTATTCTGAATATCATCAACTCAAGGTAAAAAATGAAGATATTCCAAAAACCGCCTTCCAGACTCGATATTGACACTATGAATTTTTGGTCATGCCATTCGGATTGACCAATGCCCCTAGTGTATTTATGAACTTAATGAATGGATCCTTTCAACCCTTTCTCGATGAGTTTGTGGTGGTCTTTATTGATGATATTTTGGCTTATTACAACAATATTGAATCTCGTTGTGAACACATTCGTAAGGTCCTTGATATCCTCTGAGCATAAAAAATTTATGCAAAATTATCCAAGTGTGAGTTTTGGATCTCTAAATTCATGTTTCTTGGACACATCATATCGGGCAGAAAAAAATATGTCAACCCTGCTAAAGTGTCTGCCATTCTGGAATGGCAAGCCCCTAAGAATGTTTCAGAAATATAGAGTTTTCTTGGCCTAGATAGATATTATCGATGTTTCATATCCAACTTTAGCAAGATAGCATTGCCTCTCACCAAGATCACAAGGAAAGGAGAACATTTTGTATGGTCGAATGAATGTGAAGCTAGCTTTTGAGAGTTGAAGATGAAGCTAACCTCCAAATGTGTCTTGATGCTTCCTTCAGGGAATGAAGGGTTTGTGATCTTCACTGATGCATCAAGGTTTGGACTAGGATGTATCTCGATGCAGGAACAAAGGATAGTATCACATGCCTCTCTCCAGTTGAAATCCAATGAGGTCAATTATCCAACCCATGATCTCAAATTGGCCGCCATCATTTATGCTTTAAAGATATGGAGACATTACCTTTATGGTGCTACCTTTGACATTATGACTGGTCATAAGAGCTTGAAGTACATCCTGATACAGAAAGACTTGAACCTTAGACACAGAAGATGGTTATAGTACCTCAAGGACTATATCTTCTTGATTGCCTACTACCCTGGTAAGGCAAATGTTGTAGTTGATGCCCCGAGCAGGAAGTAAGTGAAATGTGTTGTTGTGTTCACCATTGAATGAAAGAGCTTAGAAGTCCTATCACCTTGGGCCCCGAGAGGTATGGGCGACAGAATTCATTTGACTAGCATCAATGTAAAACTATGCCTCCAGTCCGAGATTGTAACAGCACAAAAGAATAGTCACAACCTTGAGGAAATGATTAAGTTGCTAGAAAAGCCTCAGACACATCTCTCATTTGGCATGGATGGTGGTATTCGATATAAGCAACGCATCTAGGTCCCTGAGGATTCAACTCTAGTGGGAAAGGTATTGCAAGAAACTCATGGATCAAAGTATACAGTGCACCCTGGATCAAAAAATTGTACAAGGATCTTCAGAGGCACTTTTGGTGGAGGAATATGAAGGGTGATATATCTATATTCATCTCTAAATGCCTAACTTTCCAACAAATCAAGGTTGAACATCAAATGCCATGAGGCCTTCTGCAACCATTACCAATCCGAGAATGTAAGTGGGTGAATATCACTATGGATTTTGTGGTGGGTTTACCTAGGACCAAGAGGGGGAGCAACGCCATTTGGGTTGTAGTTGACCGACTAACCAAATCTACCCATTTTATTTCCATAAAGACAACAACCAAAGTTCCAGACTCTACATTCAGGAAATTGTTAGGCTGCATGGGATTCCAGTATCCATTGTATCTGATCATGAAGTTAAGTTCATCTCCCATTTGTGACGACAAGTTAAAGAAGATTTGGGCACTCAATTGGATTTTAGCACTGCCTATCACCCGCAAACTGATGGTCAATCTGAAAGGACAATTCAAGCATTAGAGGATTTGTTGAGATTGTGTGTACTTGATTGGGGTGATTCATGGGATCACTGCTTACCATTAGTGGAATTTTCGTACAATAACAGCTACCAGTCTAGCATTGGCATGCCCCCTTGTGAAGCTCTTTATGGATGACCATGTAGATCACCCCTTTATTGGGATGAAGTGGGAAAAAGAAGGATCTTTAAGTCTGAAGAATTACAACTTTATTTTGACAATGTCAACCTGATTAAGCAAAGACTGAAGAGATCTCAAGACTGCCAAAAATCTTGTGTTGATATCCACAGGACCAATGTCCAATTTCTAGTGGGTGACCATGTTTTCTTGAAGATTATACCAATTTGAGCTATTGCAATAAACAAAGGAAAACTAGGTCCTAGGTATGTCAGTCCTTTTGAAGTGTTGGGCCACATCAGGTAATGTGCTTATAAATTGGCTTTACCTCCTCATGATAGTATGATGCATAATGTCTTCCATTTTTCAAATCTAAAATGGTACGTTATAGATCCATGTCATGTCCTCAACCATGACCATATTTAATTAAAAGACTCTCTTGTATACCAAGAAGAACCAATGAAGGTACTCGACAGTCAAATTAAGGAATTAAGAAAAAAGAAAATAGAAATGGTGAAGGTTTTGTGGAAGAATCATGGCATTGACGATGCAACTTGGGAATTGAAGTCAGACATGAAACAGAGATTTCCAGACCTCTTCAAGGAAGCATGAATTTTGAGGAAAAACTTCCCCTTAAGGTGGGGAGGATGTGATAAAGTGAGTATTTGAATAACTAGAATTTTAAATTCAAATCCTTTTATTCATTAACTTTAACCTCATTTATCATCACGGGATCAATTGACAAAAATCATGATCCAAGTTTGAGACTTTTGGTGCACTTTTACCCTAGTGGATATAAAAATACACCTCAATTTTGACTTGATGCCCCTTTGCATCTTTTACATAGCCAACATTATCCTTTGCATCTAATTCTTTTGTAAATATTCTAGACTTTATGAAGAGCTTTGGATCAAAATTTTAGTTCAATTGGAGCTTCCTAGACCCCTAGAGAAATTCTTGAAGTTGTCATGTTTAAAACCCCATTTTCCCCTTTCATTTCCCTTGTTTTCCCTTAGTTGGGCTGATCTCTGCCTAATGGGGCCACGTGCTTGACCTGCTTGGAGAGGAGGGGCAATCTGTGTGTCGTCAGATGGTGATCCAATGACAGTGGGGTCGTCGCCTACCTCAGATCAGGAAGCTATAGTAGACGTCGGGTAGGAAAGACTTGCTACCCGGATCTCGGTCATTTCTTGATTGTTTTGCTTGGAATTTGCTCCATCGAATTTGCCTATGCAAACCACAGCTGATACATTGGTTTCTCACAACAAAACAAAGTTGATTCACAAACCTTCTTGGACATTTTGGGTGGCCTCTTCCATGTCCAAGAAAGTATCGAATAAACCCTAAACCTAGACCCCCACCCCTATATAAACATGTCTATGAGTTTTTTTTGCCCCACGAACACAAACCTACCTTCGGATTTCACTTTCATGCACTATCTTGGAATTGCCCAAAGCTAGGGTGGTGGCCATTGTTCCCTGTTCATAGATCTCTCTCTCTCTCTCCTCTGGTCTTGACCCTACATCCTGAACGCTTGGAAACTTGTTTATTTAGACTTTGTTCAAAAAGGTATGTGTACTTGACCTTGTTGATGCAATATATTTGTAAATGTGTATGACCGAAATAATTGATTTTATTTCTCACATCTCATGACCCATAGAGTGAGGACTAGCTTTGAAATTGATACCTTTTCATTGAATATTAAAGCATTTCCCCTTATTTGTGATTAGGGGTCAAGTGGTAAAATAAATCAAAGTTGTTCCCCTTATTTGTGATTAGGGTTCAATTGACAAATCATTTCCTTTCCCTTAGGGTTAATTGGCACATGGCCTTTCCCTTTGGGTTAAGCGGCACCTTGTTAGTCGACTAACATACTTGATATATGTTAATGAATTGAATCTTGTTCAAAATATACTATGGATCGTCTCAAAAACTTCATTTTGGAAAGTTAGTCCTTTGTTATAATTGTAGTTATTTTTATTGAACATCCATATATTGTTTTACGCTCTGATAATTGTACTCAATGTGTGACATTGACCCTGGGTCATGACTTTTGGTCCAGGTAAATAATGAGGACACTATTATCTCTCTAAACTTGTTAGAAGGATTGAAGTTACACCAACAAATCAACATACGGGAGCATAGTATGTTGTTGGGTTGTAGTTTTTCTTTTATACTTGATAGTTTTTATTCCTCTACTTCTAAGCTTCTACCTTGTTGCCCATGGGCCATGTAAAACTTTGTGGTTCATTTTTCTTAATAATAAGATATGTTAATTTAATTTATGTATGTGATTGTGTGAGAATATTCAGGCCAATTAGGGACAGGCGCTTCAATCGCATTACCATTGCCTTGGTAGTGGAAACGAGATTAGGGTAAAAATGGTTATGTGACACTTATCCTCAAGAAAATGAGATTAAATGCATATTGTGATGACACTGACTGTAGTATCTAGTGTATCTAGCTTCACCTCTTTGGATGGCATACTCCTTCAAGGACCTTCATCACATCTTCATGATGTTTGGTTTATTTTGCATTAATTCATTGAGTCATGTTTCTCCTTTACGTTCACTCACAAATTGGATGTCTTATATAGCTTTGACCTACTTCTCATTATTTAGTTCAGGAGTAGGTGGTACTTTCTTCATAGATGTTGGTGCATATTCTAGATATTCTTAGCCTTTTCACTTTGTCTCGGTTTGTGACAGATATGTCAGTGTGGTTGATTCTAATTGGATGGTATGTGGTAGAAAGTTTGCTCTTAAGATGTATGATCGTGCATGTGGTGTGATCATTAGGGCTAGATCATCATGCTCTAACGTTTGTTTTGATAATCATACTAGGGAGACAATTGGTCATGGTAGTGCCTTAGAAAAATGATGGGTCATTTTGCATCTCTGGGGATCACTAGTTACTTAGAGGCCAATATCCTCGTGAGAAACCCAATGACATTCCTTTGGAGGTCCCAACTAGAGAGAGTTATTTGGAGAGGGTGAATTGAACCAATTAGAGAGATCTTTAGTTGTCAATATAGAAATCCACTACATTTGATGTCAATATTATGTCTTTAAGAGGTTGATGCCTCTACTTCTATTATGGAAATTCGATAGACATAAAGTTGACATGCGCCTATTGAGTCTGAGTTGAACCTAATTATTTTCTTTCCTTATATATTCTTTCATTTTCTCTGTTAGATGGAATCAAAAGATTTCTCCTGTTGTAGAGTTTGTAGTGTGTCTTGTATCGTTCATCTCTATCCATCTTGATAATTGTGGCACTGATATTAGTGATGGAGAATGAATGTTGAGGTTGGTATTCTAAACATGCCTTTCTTGATGGACTTTTCAATTTGCACCTAAGCTTGAATCAATTCTCAGAATGTTTTAAGTCATTATAAAGAGAGCAATCCATAAGTTCTAATGTGGTTGCCCTGATCACCAGGTTGAATGCTTCTTAATCAGTTGGATTTAACTTGAGTTGTGTTGTGATATTTTTCCATTTTCCTAAAAACTTGATGAAGATCTTGTCCGCCTTCTGCTATAGTGCTTTTCGATCTTTTTTTCTAGCACATGGATCTAGTTTTTTTTTTGCATATTGATGGATGATTTTTTATTTTAATTGTTCCCATGTGGTGAAAAATGATAGATTTGTTTATTGTACCAATCTAAGGTAGACCCTAATGAAAAATAGTGGATTGGTACTTTATCATCATCTAGTACTTCCACCATGTCAAAGAAGTAGGACTTCACATGAGTGAGTGTCTCCTTTCCCTAGGGTATTGGAGAAATTCTATCATATCAAAATTCACATGTAACTATGTATATACAAAGTGACAAAATGTTCTACATATATTGTATCATTCCATATTCCCCTTTAACTATATGAACTTTCATAACATCTCATGTGTTACATGAACAGAGGATGAGTTTCCCTTGATTGGTTTCTTCTCTACTTTTATGATCACTATTGTAATAAGTAGA